>CM075943.1:13117089-13218928 GCA_038030265.1 Corythucha ciliata
CCTCCCACTGTGCATCAGACTTAACGTTAGTAAATGTGGAAATTAAGAATGTAACTGCATTCTTCCAGCCGAAATTATCGTAATTTCCCATTTTAGTGCATTTCATTCTGAAAATGCACTATTGGTCTCGTCGTGATGGTGGCAAACATGGGTCATGTCATGTTTTTTTCTCGTTTCAGAACCTCTAGAACACGAATTCAGTGGTCTCCAGGATCCATATATATATACACTATATATATTGGTTTATATAATTACATCTTTATGGCCGTTTTCTTGTTAGCACTGTTGTTGTTGTTGTTGTTTTTGTTTTTGTTGTTGTTGTTGTTTTTGTTGTTGTTGTTGTTGTTGTTGTTGTTGTTGTTGTTGTTGTTGTTCCTATTGTATTAATTCGCTTGTGCACCAGTTTGCTGCCTGTGTGTTGTTTATATGAGTTTATGTTTATATACGTTTTTTCTCTTTGCATGGCTTTTCAATGCCCACAGAGTCCCGGCCCTGATGCTCTAAGGATCAAAAATAAGTTCCTACATTTTCTCTCCCCCCCCCCAAGCACTACCCATCGATACATAAATGACCTCAATGGAATCGCCCCCCCTGAACAAGTTGTCTGGATCCGCGCCTGCTCTAGTGCTTCAAATTTATACTCTGGCTGACCAATAAAGCAAGAATTTGCCCCGCTTTAAGGCTTGTTCGTTGCACCAGAGTAACTCTCAAAAGCGACGAAATTAAGCCATTTTGAATGTTAAATGTTACAGATGTTGTCCTTCGCCTGAGAACGCCCGACGTTTTATTAATAGCTTCTCCGAATGCATAAAATTTAGACTCTGGAGCCAACCAATAAAGCAAGAACTTGCCCTGCTTCAAGGCTTGTAAGATCGTCCTCCAGCTGAAAATGATAGACGTTTAATTAATAGCTCCTCCAGTGCTTCAAATTTAGGCTCTGGCTGACTCTTAAAACAAGAGTTTTCCTCACTCGGCTTGTAAGTTTCAACAGCGTCCCTCTCAAAAGTGACGAAATTAATCCATTTTGACCGTTACAGGTGGTGAGGTGTTGTATTCGGCTGAGGCTTCAAATTAAGACTCTGGCTGACTAGTAAAACAAGAGTTTGCCCTGCTTTAAGGCTTGTAAGATTGTCCTACGGATGAAAACGATCGGCGTTTTATTAATAGCTCCTTCAGTGCTTCAAATTTAGACTCTGGCTGACCAATAAAGCAAGAATTTGCCCCGCTTTAAGGCTTGTAAGTTCCACCAGAGGATACCTCTCAATAGTGATGAAACTATGCAATTTTTCCCACTATAATATTGGTATTATATTCTGGCTAGAATAGCTCAAGGGAAGTTTCGATGGATTCTTGATTGCTTATTGTTTAATGCCTGATCTGATATGCTAGAACAAGATGAACTCATCAAGAAACATGGATTATAGTCTTGAATGAATTAAATAATTATACTCTTGATGGTCTTCTGAATTTTTGAGCTGTTCTTTTTTTCATGATCATGACTATCATGGACGATGCTGTGAAATGGATTTTTGAGTATTCTCTCGGGGATGTAAGCATTCATTTCTTTATCTGAGGTTATGATTGTTAATTTTTGGGACAGTTATTCAATCTTCGTAATTTCCAATGACACGTCTTTTGGCGTTAAAAACAAAATTCTTTATTTTCTTCAGCACATATGGGTGGTGTAAAAACATGAATTTAACTTACTATTCCTATATCTCACATAAATGCAATGGCTGTATGGCACAAAGCCAATGCCAAAGGAAAACAAAAAAAACTTCGTGATTGCAAAATGGCTACGAGGTATGAAGTGTTTGGTTCGGTGTCTAGCTATTTTGCAATACCAATTTTGTTATTTAGAGCTCTCATCATCCCGTGAAACGAAACTTCAGCGTCCAAATTAATGAGATTCAGAAACTGTGGCGAGGATAACATAATTTTCCTAAAAGTGTAATCTTTCTTTTTTTCGTTACACACGAGATCAATTGTTTTATTGATAGGATTTTGAATGATTTTTATAAGCTTTAGTTTGGTGGTGTAAATCGTGTCTTGTTTTCAATTTTGTTCTTGTTAAATTCCGATCTCATGTTACCCTAAAGCTATCCACAAAATAATTAATGGGGGACTTGCATTAATCTCGCAGATTGGGAAGAAAAGCATAGCGGTGATTTGACCCGTGAACTGAAGGATAACAACGGAGGTTGCAACCCGATTGGTGCGTTTTAAGATTTTTAAAAAAGGTTCAAAGTTCTTCAGGAGGGAACTCTAAAATTGTTTGTTTACAAATAACATGAAAAATTTCCTTCCAGTAAACGCGTCTAACCCCCTCTTCCCCGCATCATCCATTTCAATAAATACGTTTTGACGTAATCGAACCCCCACTCACTCAAAATTTTAAAAATTCGCTGAAAAAGCATCCTTTATTGATTTCAAAGTTTAATGTGAGCAATAGGCTTGTGGAAGAGCCCTCTTTAAGAAACAACAACTTTTGAAAAATTTGCAAGTTCCACATTGTTGATTAACGGCTTATTAATTCGATCCAAGTGAAAATGTCCGATTTTGAAGAAGTCAAGCACTAGAGTTTGATGAAAAATGGTTATTTCTGCCGAATAAACGAATGCTGACGCAATAACCCAATTAAGTGACTAAGAAGATAGGTATCGAAGAATTTTTCCTGAAATTCGGGTCTAGTAGGTGCGTGATACACTATAACATCCCAACAGCCAAATGCCGTTTTGCCTGCGCATCTATGCTTGAGTCTTTTGACGTATAAATTGCTCATCGAGCTATTTTATATTTCTCGGCGAGAAAGCTGGCCATTTGGCAATGACATTGGCAATAAATCACATGCAGTTGAATCTGAGGAGTTGCTTATACAAGTTACGGTCTCCAAAACTGCAGAGATCATCAATACCTAATAGATCATCGAATCCCTTTTCCTTTCCCACAGCCCCACCTACTATTCTTTCTTTTCCTCTTTGATCTGATTATCCTAGTTAGTCTTAGCTCAGGCGGTGCCTTGTAATTATCGAACCCACTGTTCACACTTGTGTAAATTCCAATTAAATAAAATTTGTGTTTTTTTTTAAAACGGACTTTGTTAGTTCCCAAATCTAACTGGCGCAGTCGGTAGGACCTCTGACGAAATTCGGGTATACAATTTCGGCGATTTTTATCGTTAATCAGAGGTGAACTGGAAATTAACACAAGTTCGGGCCACGGTGGACCAGTGAGTGAATATCACGAAATTTCCGTGCCGTGTAAAGTGGGCAGAGACAATAAAGGACACTCGGAAAATATCCTGAATCGATATTCGGGACTCCGCGGATTCTGGCAAGGGAATATTGCAAGTATTCGGAAGATGAGCCTAAGACTGTAAGTTTGTATGTTAAGTTGGACATTTTAGAATTAAATAAGAACAATAATAATAATAATAATAATAATACCAATAATTGGATAACATTTAACGAAAATTAATAAAATGGCTAACGTACTAAGAAAAGAACATCTGGACATGATTCCAGAATTTAGTGGTGAAGCCGAATTATTACCAAGATTTTTAGAAATAACTACGAAAGTAATTAACAGATTTTATAACATGAATGATCCCGCGGATTTTCAAAACGAATTTTTAATCTCAAGCATTCTGGCTAAAATTAAGGGTCATGCTGCTGAGATTGTTCATAATTCCCCGTTCAGTACATGGGACGACGTAAAACAGATATTATTGAATAGCTATGCCGATAGGAGGGATTGTTTCACTTTAAATTTACAGATGGCCGAACTAAAGCAAGAATATAATGAGACCCCTTTTCAGTTTTATAACAAAATCCAGACCTTTTTAAATTTGCAAATTTCCTATTTTAAGGTGCATGAACCAGCAGCTAACGCGCTTATCTTAAGTGAGTACGCAAGAAACCTCGCCTTGAGAGTTCTATTAAGAGGATTGAGAGATCCTCTTGGGACGTTGATGCGAACGAAAAATCCCGAAGACCTTAACACCGCCCTTAATATGCTAACCAATGATTTCCAGCTAGAAGCAGCCTCATGTTCCACCAAGTCCCCTTCATTCCTCATAAAAAAGAATAATACAAGACAAAATACTCCCCCGCAAAAATTTAATTTTCAACAAGACAGGACTAGACAATATCACCCTCAAAATTTCTATCAGAATAATCAGCCGAATTATTGGCAACCCCAACAGCAATTCAGACCACAGCAACACATAAATCAGTTCCAACCCCACCAAAATTATCAAAACTTTCAAAATAGGCCCGTCCAACAGAATCGCTCATACCCGACTCCAATGAGTGTATCAGTACAAAATTCAAATCGGCCGGGACCCTCCCGTCCAGCTCATTACAATCAATTAACTACAGAGACTTCCCCCCAACATATTGAAATCCCCGACAGGTTAAACGGTGATTATGCTCAAAGGATGGAGACTTCCTACCAAGAAGAGCAAGTTAATATTTTCAACGAAGCAGACAAGCATTTTTTAGGGGAGGCAAGCCTCCTAAATCAAGAGTATACGTGATGAATTTATTTGACGCGACAAAAAATGAGCTGCCGTACATAGTGGACCCCAAAACAAAATTTAAAATTTTATTGGATACGGGAAGCACCAGGTCGTTTGTCACCCCTGTCATTGCAACTGAGTATTTTAAGACCAAACTTGTAACTAACCCTTTCGAAGTTGCCAGCGTACATGGAACTTCAAAGGAAAAATACAGTACGTTTATTAATACCCTTTTCTTTTTAAATAACGGTAAAAATAATCAAAAATTGGAGTTTTTCCTTTTTAATTTTCATAAAGAATTCGAATTATTATTAGGATTGGATAACCTTAAGATTTTAAATGCCACGATTGACCTGGTAAACAATAAAATAAAATTACTTGATAGAGAGTTCATTATTCATTACTTAGAAGTAAAAAAGGAAGAGAAGGCGTCAGAGCAAAAGGTGAGCCTCGCAAATGAAGTCAAAACAATGTCACTTGACCCTCGATCGGGCAGAGTAATCAAAGTAAGAGTAAAAAACATGAAAGAAGGTGAGGGAATACTCCCCTATATCAATTACAAGGGAGCAGAAATCCCACAGTGTCTTGTTAAGGTAAACAACTTCGAAACATTTTGCACTATCATTAACCCACAGGAGGAAATAGTGGAAATCCCGTCACACCTTTCCTTTATGGCTGAACCTTTCAACGAAAACGAAGTTGATGGAATCTCTGAAAATTTGAGGGGCTCCTGCAATGTCAACATGTTTAATTGCGATAAGGTAAAATTTGACATGAGTAAAATTCGTACGGATCATATGAATACGGAAGAAAGGGAAGCCATCGCTAAATTAATTAAGGAGTACTCTGATATTTTTCATGTAGAAAACCAAAATCTATCATTTAGTAATCAAGTAAAGCATGTAATTCGCACAACTGATGAGATACCTATATACACCCGAAATTACAGATATCCGGAAGCCCTCAAGGAAGAGGTCAGGAATCAAATAGGAAGCATGCTTAAACAAAATATTATTAGACCCTCACACTCGCCATGGAACTCCCCAATCTGGGTGGTCCCAAAGAAAATGGATGCGTCTGGTAGGAAAAAATGGCGTGTGGTGATCGATTTCAGGGGACTAAATTCCAAGACAATCGGTGACAGATACCCACTGCCGAATATTAGTGACCTTCTTGATAAATTGGGAAAGTCCCAGTATTTTTCCACTTTGGATCTAGCTTCAGGATTTTACCAAATCGAGATGGATGAAGGTAGTGTTGAAAAGACCGCATTCAGTACGGAAGACGGCCATTTTGAATTTTTAAGAATGCCCATGGGCCTTAAATGTAGCCCACCAACATTCCAACGTGTGATGAACAATATCCTACGAGGCATTCAAAACGAGAAGTGTTTGGTTTATTTAGACGATATAATAATATTTAGCACCAGCTTAACAGAACACGTCAACCGATTAAGAGAGGTGTTCGAACGCCTGCGGAAGGCAAATTTCAAGGTACAGTTAGATAAGACCGAGTTCCTACGGAAGGAAGTGGCTTACTTGGGCCACATTGTTACTCCACGAGGGGTAAAACCCAATCCGGACAAAATTTATGCCATATTAAATTACCCTCTGCCTAAAACAACCAAAGAAATAAAAGGATTTTTAGGCCTATTAGGATATTACCGGAGATTTATTAAAGATTTCGCTCAATTAACAAAACCATTCACCAAATGTCTTAAGAAAAATTCCACAATTAACACTAAAGACCCAGAGTATCTGGAATGTTTTGAAACTTGTAAGAAAATTTTGACTAATGACCCTATCTTACAGTATCCTGATTTTACTAAGCAATTTAACCTCACTACGGACGCTAGTAATGTGGCGATCGGCGCTGTTCTGAGCCAAACCATTAACGGAGCTGATCTTCCCGTTGCCTACGCAAGCCGTACACTTAATGAAACGGAATCCAAATTATCTACAATAGAGAAAGAGTTATTAGCCATCGTTTGGTCCACAAAATATTTTCGCCCCTACTTATTCGGCAAACCTTTCAAAATCTTCTCTGACCACAGGCCCCTTCAGTGGCTCTTTTCATTAAAGGAACCAAATTCAAAGTTACTTCGATGGAGGCTTAAATTAGAGGAGTACGATTACGAAGTTATTTATAAAAAGGGATCTCTAAATAGCAACGCGGATGCGTTATCGAGAATAGAATTAAACATGAACGAAAATTTTGTAGAAAGCGAAACCGACAGAGTCGCTGACGCAGCAGAAAACTCAGATGATATACTGGATGAATTAGTAGGTCAATTCTTTAGAGAAAACCCTGACCTTGACGTGGAGACCGCTTCCATGGTCGTTCATTCCCCCGAGTTGCAAGATCCTGACTCAGTAGAAGTTGTCGAGGACAGAAGTGAGGATGGCAGCACTATGCATTCCAATTATGAAGGGAACTGTTCTGCGAAAATTCCCATTATTGATGGCCCCGTTAACTTCTGCAATAATCAAATAATACTTTCACTCGTGAAATTTAATCCGCGTAAACCAAGGATACTCAAATTATTCGAGAGTAAAGCTCAAATTCACGCCGAAATTTCTGAAGCAAATTTTGAATCTGATATTATCCAGTTTGTCAAAGAGTACGTTGTCCCCAACACTAAGTATGGACTCTACTTCCAGCAAGATTTCTATGAAAAATTCACTACGGTCATTATCTCCTTCTTTAAAACCTCGAAATTAAACTTATTCAAATTTACTCAAAAACTAATCGACATTCCCGATCCAGAAGAATGGACAAAAATGATTGAAAATTACCATGTTGGTAAGACGAACCATCGTGGAATTGAAGAAACACACAACCAACTTAAGAGGAAATATTATTGGCCCAACATGAGAGGGAGCATCCAGAACTATATTAACACATGTGACCTATGTTTAAAAACAAAGTACGACAGGAACCCGCTAAGATTAGAGCTAAACCATACTCCAACTGCTACAAGACCGCTTGAAGTCGTCCATATGGATGTCATCACCCTGGATGGAATTAAATTTCTTACAATCATTGACTCATTTTCTAAATTCGTCCAAATGTTTAAAATCAACTGCGCTCAGGCTGTCGAAATTGCGAACAAATTAGTAAGATTCTTCTCACAATTCGGGTTACCTGACAAAATTATATCTGATAACGGGTTAGAATTTAATAATTCCGTCATCAAAGAATTGCTCCAGCTTCATAAGGTTAATATCCATTTCATTAGTTCCCAACACCCTAACTCGAATGGAATAGCTGAAAGGTTTCATTCCACCATTATTGAGCACATACGTCTATTGAATTGCCGAGAAGAATTTAAAAATGATTCCATAGAAGCTAAAATCAACTATGCCGTTCTTGCGTATAATTCGAGCATTCATTCCGTAACAAAATTAACCCCTTTTGAAGTAATTTATGGCCATATTAATACAAACCCATTTTTTGAATTAGAGCTCGAAAATTCACTCAGAACTGACTACGTGTCACATCACAAGGAAAAGACCAAAATTCTATATCAGCAGGTACGTGACATGAACGAGGCTGCTAAAGAGAAAACCTTGGCTCGCGAGAACCCTTCGAGAAGCCCTGCCCCTGAAATACCCGAGACCGTTTATGTAGCAAATAAACAGAAAATGTCAAAAACGAAACCGAAATTTCAGAAGGAGACAATCCAATCAGTGAATCTCAGGAACAAAACTGCACAAATAACACCACGACATCGGAACACACAAACTAAAATCCACCTATCAAAAATTAAACGTCCCCGTAAAATTACCTCACAAACCCTTGCCCCTGTTGCAGGTCCTTCATCATCCTCTGCATCCACCTCTCAAGAGGATACATCATAAAAAATATAACATTTAACGCTGGGATCATACCCATTAACTTAGGATCCGCAAAACTCGTGGCTTCGAGTCACACATTTGTACATTATTTTTGTATTGACAGATTGAACAGTCAATTAAATTCGGTAGATAAGCAATTTATTAGTGTGTTAGGAAATTGGGGAAAATTATTAAATAAGCCGATTATATCAGTTAACGATAGTGATAAGTATTTAGACGTTAGGAACTACATTAAAATGGTCAACCATACGCGTAGTGTAATTGAAGAAAAATTAGACGTAATTGATTATAACCGTCAGAATAATAGTAGTTTCTTTAATAGACAAAAAAGAGGGTTGATTAACGGACTTGGTTCCTTCATCAAGTTCCTCACTGGGAACTTAGATGCCCGTGATGAGGAGAAGTACGACAAAATAATTAGTGAAATAGAAATCAATGAAAATAACTTTCACCATCAGCTGTTCGAGCAGTACTCATTTAATTCTAAGCTTCTTTCTGAAATGAATAATACCTTTGAAGTCATTCAACTTAACCAATACGAACTACGCAACAAATTGTTGGATCTTAGCAGTAAGGTAAATGACTACATGTTTATCTCAAATCTCCGTGATGTATTTCATCAGTTTCATATTATCTTTAGCATGTTTCTCACCGTAGTGCAAGACATTGAAAATTCTATAACTTTTTGTAAATTAGGCACTCTCCATCCCAGTATTATAACCCCTAAGGAATTATTTAGTGAACTGCAAAAGGTAGCAGAGCATTACCAGGACCAAATGCCCCTAGCAATTAAGTTTAGTAATATTCTTAAGTTTGAACAATTAATAACCGTATCTTGTAAGTGCACTCCCCAAAGAATTATCTATTTCCTAGACGTGCCCCTCGTCGAAAAACTCCCGTATGACCTGTATAAGCTGTATTCTGTCCCCACGAAATACCAAGGGTCCTTCGTAACAATTCGCCCACGCATTAAGTTTTTATTAAAATCTCTAACCCAACCACCTCATATAGAACACTTGTCAAACTCTTGTCACTTAGTCGGCTCTTCCGGATACTATTGCTCCTCTCAACTCATAGCTCATCCCTCCCCTTGTGAGGACTCACTCTTGCGGTACGGATCCACCGATAACTGCTCTTACACAGCAGTCCCGTCTCTTAAGTCTGCCATGACATGGATCTCCGACTTGAGCCAATACTTAGCCTCTTTCCCAGAAGGCGAAACGCTAGTGTTCCAGAAATCGTCCGGCTCCGAGCTCAAAACCCTTCAAGGGATTTTCCTCATCCGACCAAATGGATACTCAATTATCTACCGCAATGTCAGTATCGTTCATCAATCATCTCTCGTGGGCTACCCCCACATCCCCAGTGACGTAGAGCCACATCTTCGAACTGATCAACAGCCAAAATTCACCGTCGACATTCACGATCTAAATGTGCCAAATATACCCAATTACCCGATTTCGCCGATTATGGAAGAGCCTATCATCTCCTCTTCTGTCAGTGTTTGGACGCTTCTACTCTACGGACTCGTAATCGCTGCTTTGGTGGGCTGGGTTCGCTTCCATTTCCGGAAATCGCGCAACCAGCCTGTTGCCCCGGCTGCTGACGTACAACACACACCATCGGGATACTTTTATCCACGGGAAGGTCCATCTGGGGGTGGACGAGTTACGGTCTCCAAAACTGCAGAGATCATCAATACCTAATAGATCATCGAATCCCTTTTCCTTTCCCACAGCCCCACCTACTATTCTTTCTTTTCCTCTTTGATCTGATTATCCTAGTTAGTCTTAGCTCAGGCGGTGCCTTGTAATTATCGAACCCACTGTTCACACTTGTGTAAATTCCAATTAAATAAAATTTGTGTTTTTTTTAAAAACGGACTTTGTTAGTTCCCAAATCTAACTTACATGTACGATTCGGGGGCTAGTGGTATTTAGTCCAGTCAATAAGAGAATATAGACGACATGGTCAGTTTGGTGAATTTTTAATTTTCCAATGTGTTTGAGGTTGTTGGGAGGTAAACATACTAAAAGTCCCCGGATGTCCGATGTGAGCGGGCTGCTGGAGACCACCAGGAAGGTCACTTGTTTCGATTTTCATAATTATATCCTGATAGTTTCGAACTTACGTGACTCGAAAATATTGGAAAATTGTGTTAAAAACCACCATTTTCTGTTTGTTTTTTTTCGACTCTTTTACTTGTAACGACTCTACTTTTAGTATCTCACAATTAGTTCTCAGAAATAAGTTGAAGAGCGTTACATTTCCTTGGAAGTGAGCCCTTTTAAAACATTTTAGACCAATGCAACCTCAAGTTACAGCCGTATGAACCGACCAAGTCTTTTCATTTTTAACAAATCCAACTACAAAATGGTAGAAATAGCGGGGTTTATGAGCAGTACAAACCCAAGCTATATTTTCAAGCTTGATCATACTTGATTTTGCCCGACGTTGGATAGTAGGATTTTTTGAAAATGAAAAAACTTGGTCAGTTCATACGTCTGTAACTTATTGCTACGTTGGTGTAAAGTGTTCGAAAAGGGCTCATTTCGAAGGAAATGTAATGCTCTTCTGTGAACTATCATGAGAAACTGATGGTGAAGTCGTTACAACCAAAAGAGACAAAAAATGCTGAAAATTACGTTTTTCAACCAAATTTTCCTATGTTTCCGAGTCACGTAAGTTGGAAACTATTAGGAATAACAAGATGTTCCTAGGGTAAAAGTTTTTGCAAATTTTGTCAGATGTATATTTCAAGAAGAAGTCCTGGCGCTACGAAGTGTGGGGTCCAACATAATTAGGAAAAACCGAAACAAGTGACCTTCCCGGTGGTCTCCAGCAGCCCGGTCACATCGGACGTCCGGGGACTTTTAGTATGTTTACCTCCCAACTACCCCAAACAAAGCGGAAAATAAAAAATCACTAAACCGACCACGTCGTCTACACTCGTTTTTCTTCATTCATTGACTGGACTAATTTTTAAAGGAGTTTATTTTACAATAAAACAAGTTTCATGGCATAAATTTCGTTTAAACCTACGATACAAAATCTGATCAAACTTATAATAATGTACATAATGAAGTTTGAGTGAGTGATCGTATGAAAAGCTACGTTCTGTAATGGAATTTTTAGTACGGAGAATCATTCGTCAACTGAATTAACAAAATAAGGGTAAATACATTGAAATTGATAAAAGAAACGTCAGTTGTGTTGCCAACATTACAACACAAAATAGTCGAGCATGAAATATAGCACATCCCTATTGCTGTTCGCAGACCAACTATTAGGAGAATTTGTTTTTAGTGACAAGAGTGTAATGATTGATTTCGGACTTGTGTAGAGGGAACGGACCCGAGAAAAGGTAACAGTCGAAGAGAATTACCTTTTTTCGCCCGGATGAGGTCCACTCGGGGATTTTATTCAAATACCTACCGTCTGATTTAAATGAATCTAACCCCATGACGATGATGATGATAGGCTAAAAAGTTAAGAGCATACCACTGTAGTCTATATACCTTGGATCGCGATAGAACACGTACGAAATTGGCGTTGTATTCGGCTTTATACTCAGTAACACCCAAAATTTGGTGTCACGTCAACAAGAATCCACTCAGTAGGTATTGTATGAATGGCCTACTAATTTCTATAGGCCCGTGGGCACAGGGTCCCTTTGGGAATTAGGTCAAACGCCGGATTCAACGTTGTTCAGTATTTATTTTTTCAACTTGAAATGGTCATGGTTCAAGCCACCGTGTCACTACCTCGGTCAAGGAGGAAAAAAGTGTGAAAATCAGTGAGCCTAAGTCAACCAATTTTTCAGAGGACGGCAGCGTCTTTATAGATTCCACCACCTGGCCATTTCTAACGCAATTAGTCTAAAATTAGAGATTCATAGATTTAGTTGAATTATTGATGATCTCTAAAAAAAAATTGACGTAGGACCCTCTCTTTTATGGTTAGGTGAGTGCGTAACGTGACTATATAAATAACAATCTGAAGTGCATTTTTATTGACTGAATAAAACTACAAATCTCGTTATGTGAGCTATATAAATGCAAGCCATGTTATGGACTACATACTGAATCCAATTTCTTCTCTGTTTTGTGACAGTGGTTCACGCTTATCATCATGGGCCGGTACGATTTTTTGGTTCTGTCAGTTTGTTTTATCGGACTGCTGGATCAGGCAACGAGTATTGAATTGGTAAGTCCGTTTTATAAAATCATCTTAGATTGTTGCGAGTGAAAATGCATGACCTGTTTCGATTGAATGCGTCTGAAGCTTTGCGTTGTAAGAACGTTCGCAATTGTGCCTGCAACCATGGACAGACTCACGTGAAAATATTAGCCGCCCCTGTTACCCTCCCCATAAATTTTACGTCCTTGTTAAATGCATACATAAACGAATAACTTATTATAGAATTTAAATTGTTAGTAGAAGCACTTAAACTACGAGGGTCAGTGGATAAAGCATGCATAAATCTGTAGCCGTAAGAGCCGAAATTGTCTGTCTTCCCTCGTTGAGGTTCGTCACAAACGGACCGGTTTCGGCTGCTCGCCATCTTCAGCATTTGGTTTCCCAACTGAAACCGGTCCGGTCCGTTTTTGACGAACCTCAACGATGGAAGACAGACAATGTGGGCTCCTACGGCTACAGATTCATGCATGCTTCATTCACTTGTTTTTTTTTTTTGTTTTTGTTTTGTTTTGTTAGTTATGCCCACCCTTTGGCTGCGAGCTCAAGGCGGCGGACATAGAGAAACACTTTCCCACTCTAAAAGAAGAGCTCAGTACCTGGAAATTCAATGGAATCCAGTTTAAGGATACTACTCAACCTAACGTAAGTGTTTTTTGTTTGTTTTTTTCATGTTCAGCTCCCGTTATTATCTTCAACGATTATAGTCTATGTACGCCGTGAATTTTGAGTATCTCGCTACTGATGGTACTACTGTAATCCATTGTACCGCTCTATGGAGAAAAAGAATAAAAGCTACTACCTTTGCGCATATGCATGTCAAATGCCGCAAATAGACGTTCAATCCTTAATGGACGATTACCACCGTTCTGATCGAGATTGGTGAGATCCAACAGTGGTGTTTTAGTTGTAACTTTTAATTTTTTTTTCATCATTTTATTAATTATTTCCGGTCCTTGTGTTCATTAAAATACCTACTCTTTAAAATGTTTCGTAAATATTAAAATTATCTTCGCGAATAAAATCCTGAAATTGAAAAAGAAAATTGCAATTTATTTTCCAGTCGATGTGTAGCTATTATATTAAGGGCAACAATGACAATATAGGAGCCCTCTGAGAAATTCAAAAATAATGTATGGGTCAAGCCCGCTACATTGGCTCGGAACGAAAACACATACCTTGGAGTTCTTCGATCAACGGAACCGTTGATCCATCCAAATTACATTTGAGACTACGGCAACCAGTGCCGTCTTTAGATGGGGGTCCGGGTCCCCGGATTCTTCAGATCTCTTTTTTTCCAACGTGGGAATAAAGATTCTCATAATCGATAGCGCGGAAATTCACTGTTTACAGGGGCAACTTCACGACTATGAATGAGACAAAGTGCTAATTCGCGGCTAAAATGAAGAAAAAGCGCTCATTCACAGCCAAAATAGAGAAAATACTCGGTTTTGAACAGCCATGGATTGCACATGCATTCCGTAAATATGTGTTACATATTTATAAACCCCAAGTCAAACGGGCATCACCAGTGAGGGGGGGGGAGTAAGGGATGGCAGCCACCCCTCACAGGAAAATGGAGGAAGCTGAAAGCTGATTAACATTTTAGCGTATTAACATCAGCGAAGTTGAGAGCTTTCTGTCGGAAACTCACGATACTGGACCGTTTCACGATTTGGCGAATTTGAAAGTTTCGGGGATTTTTTAGTTTAGTGAATGCGGAACCTAGACAATGGTGTGAACGCTACGACAGCGCCCTGACAGATATAGCCGCAAAGTCACAGCTTTTTTCGGAGAAATTGGAAGTTTCCAAGGTTTTTCAGCAACTGACTTTTCTGGCTTAAATTAGGCAATTCCCACGGCTGAATTCAACAGAATTGCACACAGTTTGAAGGCCCATCTTCGAATTTCACCTGTTCCTATATCCCTAGCCACGCCTACTGCAGGCTCAGGGCCGATACTGTGTCATGGCCCCTCGCCTGGCTAACTCATCCGCTCTCTCGTTCCCTGGGATGTCAGCATGCCCTGGAACCCACCGGCAACATAACTGTGTTGCCTGGGTCCAGCAGAGCCGATACACGCGATCTACAATCCGCCACCAGCCGTGATTTGACCACCGGCCTGGAAATGGCCCCCAGGGGCCCCAGGGCGGCGCGGCTGTCCGAGTATATCGTCACCCGCTGGCTCGAAACTCCCCTTTTCTGAAGTTCTATCGCACAGGCCTGAAATACTGTCGCTAGCGAAATGCTCTCTGTCACCCCGATTTAGGAATGTATATGCCAGCCCCCACTCGCCCTTGCTCATTTTCCATTTTCGAGCCGTCCGTAAATGTCCATTTTCGAGCCGTTCGTTTTTTTTCCATCTGACTCCCTCACTTCCATTTCCTCATCGCTCCGGGGGCCGAATCCCCGGATCAGTTTGACCGGAATTGTTTTCCCGAAATCCCCTGTCTTTCTATTTGATCCGATCTCATGCGCGTGCAGCCGATGCCACTCTATGCATGATATCTCGGATTTCCCCGTCACCCCTTCTTCTCCAGCCCCATGTTCCTCTTCCGCTCATACAGTCCAATCTGTACGTCGTTTCCATTGCCCTCGTCTTTAGCTTTCCGCGGATCAACATAAACAAAAATCTGCCAATTCTCGGCTAAGATGGAGTAGAAGCTAATGTTAAGATATTATTGCGGCTAAAATGATAAAAGCTCAATTCGAGGTAAAAAATGGAGGAAAAGTCCTGATTCGCGTCAAAAATTGGAATAAAACGCTATAATTGTACGTGGCTCTAACTGCGATAAACCACTAAATTTTCCGACTAAAATTGAACGGTTCTTACAGACAAGCTCGAGGCTAAAATTTTTATATTTATCACCTCCTCGATAATTTTTTCCACTTCTGACCGCGAATTTTCTCAATTTTAACCGTGAATCATCGCTTTTACTTATTTTTGGAGCGATTTTTCTCAATTTAAGCAACGAATGATTTCTTTATTTTAGTCCCGAATCAACAATTTTTAACTCAATTTCACCCGCAAATTAGCGGGTTTTGTCCAATTTCTCGGCGAGCTGGCGTCGTTTATCTCAATTTTTGCTCCCAACTAGCCCCCACTGTGGAGTGACGAAGTTTGGTCGAAATCAACGACCCCCGCAAAACGCTATTCGTTTTTGGCCACTTTGAGTGGCTCTGACGTAGGCTCATGAACGTTTTGGACAAAACTGCCTGCATTTATTATTTCAGCATGATCTAAGGGACTCAGAGACCGTGCTCAATTTATTGATCTGTATAAAAAATTCAAGTATAATGTAATCTCTGTATAATGTATAAATACATAGTCGGTAAAAACGCTTTTTTTCTTCTACTCTCCGGGCTCTCCATCTGCGGACATTAGATTGATCAGTATTGTTTGTTATTTATTTCAATGATCGAAAAGAAGTTTCTTGGTACCTCTGGAAAACAAAATGTGCGTAATTTTGGCGATTGCCGCATTTTTGGCCTTGCTGTCCATTTTTAACAGGCGTGAGGTTATCATTTTCCCGAAATGAAATTCAACGCCATCTTTGTCTTCCCGGTCAATTTTCAACAACAGGGGTAGCTGAGCGGTGTATGGTTTGATCGTTCCCCCGGTTTCGCTTTGAAGGGTGTCAACCTTTCGCCGATTCATTTCAATGATTGGAGTAGTAACTGACGGTTCGGCTGTGCACTCATCTTCTTTCGGCCGCAACTCTGGGCTACCTACTAAGGGTGACCGCTCCCTCGCTACGTTCGTTAAAGACCTGAGTGCAAAAATGGCGATGTTTTGTAACTTAAGTTTGGTCTCGAAAAAATACAAATCGGTTCGCTCGCACTTTCTCACTGTAACGTGAGGATTCAGGAACGTCATGCTCTGATATAACGGCCATTGCCTCCGCGTTGAAGTACTCGCGCCATTTCGGGACTCGATTGCTTGGGCCTGGCGCTCTCTAGAGAAGTGCTCCCTTAGTCTTCTCCATCTCCTTTGAGCGTCTTCCACTAATCGAAATATAGGTTACATTAGTAACTAAGGATTAAATAAGCGTGTTATTCTACACCTGTGTTAATGGGGTTTTACGTGGGTGGCAGTGTATTTTTGTGTGATCAACGTGTTCGTTTGATGTCTCAAATATGGTCTAATGCGCTTTGGTAAATAAGTTTAAATACATTTTTGACTAAAGTTTTAAGACACACACACACCTGAGAATTTCATCAAGGAGGCAATTTCTGTCCACGCATTTTGAACGGCTTCCCTGTCCTTATGTTGCTTGTTTCTTTTGTCGTAAATCAATGAGTACGATCTGACAAGCTCAATGAGCTCTTCGTCCGAAGCGTCATGCCTCTGAACGGACTCAGCCAAACCACTCGCTTCCCCAAAGCCAAACAAAACCTGACTCAAACTTTTTTCAGTCATATCACTCTCGCTCATGAAAAACTGAAAAACATTACACGTAAAAATTTTACGTTTAAAAAATCCCACTGGAATTAAATAATTAAAATAAAAAACGGACTTACCTACTTGAAATAAATTGACGATACGAGACCGGCGAAAAGATAACATTTAATAACTTCAGTAGAATCTTGTGGAGTCCACAGAATTTTATAACCCAACCGAATTTTTTTTCATATGACTGTGGGAGATAATTTCACTCGGGTAAAATCGCCCATAGACAGCGCGCACAGCACGCGTTCGTTAAGAGTTTGTGAGCAGGGCTTAAAACACAAATTATTGATTGGTAGTGCCCCTCCCCATCCGGCTATTTAAACCGAAAATTGATAATTGAACCCGACAATTTAATTTTTCTGTTCGAAATCTGCGGTAATCTCCCCCCCCCCCCCGGTGATAATTTAACCAAGAAATAGAAGACGTGTCGACGGAGTCAAAATTTTCCAGCCAAAAAAGTTTGGTTTCAATCCTAGAAGGACTCTTTTGGTTCTAACTGACAATTTAGCCCACACATAGTCGTTATTTGGAGACACTGAGAGGGCCATGATAGACTAATTTGATAAAATCTCAATTTAATTATAATAAGTCGAAGTTTTGACGTGACTAAAATTTGAAAAGAGTAAAGTTGACACCTAGATCTCTTTCTCGTTATTTGCATAGCACGCCAATTAAGAAAATATACGCTAAAAACCATCCTCAATACCAGGGGAGCGCAGGAGCGCGAGAATTGATTCCCAGAAACAGGTGCGCGTGGAGGTAGTTTGTGGAAATATAAATTTCCCCCAACTATCTAACCGCAGCTATATCATCATATATTATCATTTAAGTATAGTTGAATTGAAATCGTTATAAGGCCACCCATAGATTTGGTGAACACTCAATTTATTGTTCATTCATTGATAAATGTTCTCCATCCATTCATTTTGCTAGTCTGCAGATAACCTCTTCAACCATTACCTTAAAAAATTAATAATAATTTAATTTTTCAATCGAAATCGCCCTCGATCATGAAAACAAGTGAGTTCTACGGAGCAGTAGTTTGAATTCATAAATAATAAATAATTTGCCTTCTGAGTCGAAATATATTATACATAAAATAAAAGAACGTCATTGGATAGACTTGAACCGGCACGACTGAACAGAGTTGAAGGGAGGGTGCCGCCAGATCGGCTCGTCTGATGGAAAATCAGTTCCGATTTTCGTATTCCCCGTGTAAAAATTCTTTTGATACGTGGACTCGTCCAATTTTACATTTTAGTTTTTTTTTTTTTTTACCAAAATGACAATTTTTGTTTTCAAAGCCTTTTGACTTGAGTCCCTCGGGCAATGCGTCAATGCTTAATAATTGACATAACTTTCCCCGCAAGAAGCCCGAAAGGGTCAAATGGGGTGGTTATGCGTTGACGCCGTGTATCTCATGGCGTCTTTAAAATACGGCACCATTCCTTTTGGTGCAGCTAGCCACTGACCACCCAACTCCGACCACCAGCCTTCCCGGCGTGCGCGGCACGGTTGGCGGCCCTGCTACGGAGAATTCTCCTAACGAATGGGGGAGGGGTATGGGCCGTGTAGTGGCGAGGACACGGTCTTAAAAGAACTCGTTACCAGCCCAAGGCGTTATGCGACCCGTGCCGAAGGGTGCGTGACACAGGGTGAGCTGTGTATCTAACGGAGCCTCAGGGATACCAGGCGACCTCCCTGAGTATGAAGCCTTCCCACGGGGCTCTGCCGTGGGTGACTTTTATTTCCCTACCTGCTCGTGGGACTGTTTATGGATCGCGACCGAATTACATTGCCAAACCCAGGGTTTAAAACCCTGGAGCAAATTGAGGATTGGCTTCTCAGTAGCCGCCTGCTCAGCCCGGCACCGCGGAGTTGACGGGGGAGACTACGGGGTTGAGCCCGGAACCTCCAGTGGTGTCGCTGAGGGAGTAGTCTCCTAAATTACAAGCGGGACAATGAACGGCATCCGAACCCGTTGAGCCCGCAACAGCGGCGCCTGGAGACCAGGAGATCGCTGATTTCGACAAGTACGTCTCTGGCCTGAACCTGGGATCAGAGGCGACGCTTTTTGTGGCTGGTTCGGAAGAACGGGGAAGAACCGGAAGCCGCCAGGGCTAGTGCTCTGCAGATGGTGGAGAAGAGGAAGGAGGGGAGAGCCTCTGCAGAGGCGACTCCAGAGCGAGCCGTGAAAAAGAAGCAAAGGACGACCGCGCAGGGTTCTTCGTACACCGGAGCGCTCAAGGGAAGAAAGCTTGGTGTGGTTCATAGAGACTACCCAGCAGCCCTCCTCTTGGACGACCAGCTTGAGACCCTGGAAAGGGGCATTGAAGCTGCGCCATTGTTGCACTGGAACCTAAAGCTGTGGAGGTAGTGCCCCAGTTTGATGGTCTGGTGCGAAGGAGGGGATGGCTATCCATCACCTGCGAGGACAACGGGACGGCAGTTTGGTTAAAGTCACTCGTTGAAAGTATTGTACTCTGGGAGAGGGCAAGGTTTAAGGTGGTTGAGGGGAGTGACCTGCCAAAGCCCAGGTTGGCAGTTGCATTTCCCCTAAAGTGCGCGGATCTGGGGAACGAGCAAGTCCTTCAGTTCCTTGTGCGCCAAAATCGGGGGTTAAATGTAGGACAGTGGAAGGTACTGTCGAGGAGTGTGTCTCAAGGCACGCCGGCTTTAATGATGACCCCGCTCATTGATGAAGAGTCGGCGCAGATCTGGAAAGGAATAACGTAGTCCACATCAGGTTTGGCAAGGGGACTATCCGGCCTAAAGCTCGGAAGGGGGAAGGATCATCCTCCGGCCCCCGGCAGCAGCAGATGGATGTGGATCAGGTAGGCGCTGCTGTGCAAGGTACCAACCCCGCACCGCGGCAGGAAGTGCTATCTGTGGAAACAGCAGTTGGCGCCACGGCATACGGGCAGTCAACGCAGGTAGCTCCCTCATACGCTAGGCCATCTACTAGCAAGGCTGGGGAGAGAAGTGATTGTGTCGGACCAGCGGGGGATGGAAGAGCCCGAAGGCGGCACGTTGGGCACCGAAACCCCATCCTACACCAGTAAGGCGATGCTGAAGAAGCAATCGCGGAGTGAGGTACATAAGGGGAATAAGTGACCGCTACGGGGTTGAGCTTCCTCCAGGTGAATCTGCATCGTGTGGGAGCGGCATCGGCCTTCTTGAGCAGGGTGTTCACTGGGGGAAGCTATGACGTCACCATGGTTCAGGAGCCATGGGCATGGGAGAGGCAGGTCAAGGGCCTTTCTGTGACAGCAGGTGAGCTGGTTTACTGTAGGGATGAGGAGGTCCTCCTGCGTAGTCATTTCCCTGGTGGGGCTATGTCCTTCCATCGTCGTCCGGATAATATCAGTCTAATTAATTTATTAATTAAAATACCGGCGACAGATTTATTCATTATATCCATCTAACAACATCTAGATAAGATAAATTTCGGCGTGGTTTACCGATCAGGAGAAGCGCCTAGAGTTTCGAGAAACACTGGACCTGGGTGGGGTTTGGCTTAGCTTATCCCTCGGAGTACGACTCCCATAGGCGTCTCCGTGGCGCAAATGGCAGCGTGCTGGACTGGTAATCCAGAGGTTGCGGGTTCAAATCCCGCCGGGGAGCCATTTTTTCTCGAAACTCGAATCGTGTTGGGCTATGCCCTTCCATCGTCGTCCGGATAATGTCAGTCTAATTAATTTATTAGTTTTACAGGTAATTGTTTGCCACCAATCTTGAAATAAAAAATTAAAACTGGCAGGATTTTCAACTTCCTCGCTTGAAAGTGACGTCACTACACTGTAAAAAGAACTAGTGGTAAATGTTTTCACACTTGTTATGAAGCATTTTACTAGTTTATTTCACAACGAGTGAGGAAAGCGTCACTTTACGCACGAGTTGTGTTTTGCAATCAAGCCATTGTACGACCGGCCAAGTTTAAGGTTGGTTTCTGAATATGGGCCTATAATATTTTCAATTCTAGCAACGAATTAGCGTTAAAAAAAAAGCTCTGAATAAGAACATTTTCTCAATTTTAACCGACAATCAACGCCTTATCACAATTTTCACACAAATAAGCCCCTTATCAATTTTAGCCCTGATCTTCTCACTTCTAGCCTTGAATTTCCTCTTTTTCTCATCTATTACCACGAATTAGAGTTTTTGTCAAGCTAAGCTGTGAATTAGCGATTTTCTGGCCTTGATGCACGTTTCCCGAAATTGCTTTTATAGCGAGGAAAACCAGTTAAAACGCTTATTTAGTCGGAAAACCCCAATAATTTGTTGTTTTTTTTACAGTGAGAAATCCCACGAATTGTTCTATGAGTACGAGAAAGGGGAACTTGCACATTTTTCCGAGCACTGGTTTTTCTTGAAGAGGGCTCTTCCACAATGCTATTACTGATGCCCGCGGGATAGGTATACAGCCTCCCACGATTGCGCCCCGACGAACAACTGCAACATAGTGACATTTTGGAGGCAAATATCAACGAAGCTGAGAGCTTCCTGTCGGATACTCACGATACTACACCGTGTCACGATTTCGCGAATTTGAAAGTTTCGGGGATTTTTTAGTTTAGTGAATGCGGAACCCAGACAATGGTGTCAACGCCACGACAGCGCCCTGACAAATATAGTCGCAAAGTCACTGCATTTTCCGGAGAAATTGGAAGTTTCCAAGGTTTTTTAGCAACTGAGTTTCCTGGCTTAAATTAGGCAATTCCCACGGCTGAATTCAACAGAATTGCAACAGTTTGAAGTCATTTGCTCTGACCAACCTCGGCAGCGTCCATGGCCTCCATTCCATTTTAGAAGCGAATGAGCGATTTTTCTCAATTTTAGCCTGGAATTAGCACGCAGTCTTTCTCAGTTTTAGCCATGAATCAGTGTGTCTTTGGGAAAGCCTGGAATTGGCGCGTGGTCTTTCTCAGTTTTAGCTATGAATTAGTGTGTCTTATCAAATGTATCCGACAAATAAGTGTAACCCCCTCAATTTCAGCAGCGTGTTACCGACTTTTATCCATTTTAGCCTCGAATTAGCGTTTTTCTTCACTTCTCAGTCATGTGGATTAGCGATTTTTCACGTCTATTGCCGCAAATTAGCGATATTTCTCAATTTTAGCCGCGAGATATTCCCTAGTTTTAGTTGCGAATTATTTATTAATTTTACCCGCGAATTACTGCTCTCAACTCCGAATCTGTGGGCCTCCTAATCCGCGAATTATAGTTTTTCTCCATTTTATAGCTGTGAATGAGATTTTCTTGCCAACTCATGCCGCGAAATAACGCATTTCTACAATTATATAGCAGCGATTAAGCTTTATTCCTCAATTTTAATGGGGAATAAGCGGTTTATCTCCGTTTTAGCCGTGAGTGAGCATGTTTCCGTGCCGTAGCGTTTTCCTCAATTTTTGCAGCCCATTAGTTCTTTTTTACTATTTTTGCCACGTCTTAGCGCTATTTGCCTATTTCTCACCGTAGCCGCCAAACGTTTTCTTAATTTTAGTGGTGAACTGCGAATTAGTGGATTTTCTAAAAATTGATCCTGGAATCAGCGACGGGCTTTTTGCCGCAAATGGAACCTTATCTCTATTTTCAGCAGCGGATAAGCGTTTAATTCCCTTTTTAGGTGAGAAGTAATTAGCATTTTCTGCCATGAATTAGGAGGTATTCTCAATTTTCGCCACGAATTAGCGATTTTTTCATGTTATCTATGTAAATTAGCGCTTTTACTCAATTTCAGTCCTGATGTTACCTCGAAAAACCGCTGGAATGGACGTTTTTTCAATATTAGTTGAGGCTTCTGTGTGATTGATTGCTGTTTTTACTTATAGCTGCGAATTGCGGGTCAAAGAATCATCTGTGCAACTCCCTTTTCAACAGTCCACATTTTATAGTAGGCGCCATTTTCTGGAGGGGTTTGAAACCCACAAAACCCTCACCAATGTCTGTAGCTGATAAAACAATATCACAAATTGTTTTATTTGCTAAAACCCAATTTCGCAGGTGTTTTTTGCTGAAGCATCAGAAGCCAAGAATTAGCGTTTTTTTCTCAATTTTAGTCGTGAATTAGCTATTTTTCCCAAGTTTTTTCCCCTGAGTTAACAGGTTTCTCAGTTTTGTCAATCAATGGCGTTTTCTTAATTTTATCTGTGAATGAGCGTTATTATCAATAAGCGATTTTCACACATTTTAAGGTCTATTCACACACATCAGTGCCGTGAACGGGACTGACAAGTCCCGACACAGTAAAATATCCGACAAGTAAAATATTATTCTCATATGGGAATTGAGAGGCTCGTTCACACATATAGGGCACGTGTCAGGGACGTGACCCTTCAATTGCCATTGAGAATAATATTTTATGCCGGACGGGACACGTCCCCTTCACGGCAGTGATGTGTGTGAATCGACCTTTAGTCGACAATATGATTTTTTCGATTTTAGCCACGAATTAGCAATTTGTTTCGCTTTAGAAATGAATCAGCACTTTATCCAGTCACAAAGCAGGCATACCGTGGATGTGAGCGAAACCGTGTATTTTCTCTATTTTGGCTGTGAATGAGCGCTTTTTCTTCATTTTATCCGCGAATTAGCACTATGTCTCGTTCATAGTCGTGAAGTTGCCCCTGGAAACAGTGAATTTCCGCGCTATTGATGATGAGAATCTTCATTCCCACGTTTGAAAAAAAGAGATCTGAAGAATCCAGGGCCCCCATCTAAAGACGGCACTGGTTGCCGTAGTCTCAAATTGATTCCTAGTAATTATATCAAAAATGCAAGAGTACAGTCATATCCGATGTTAAGTCAATTAATAAATCTACAGTAGGTTTTAAGAAGCAGTTGAATAAAAAAAATGTATAACTTGTGCCTGCTGGACCCGGTTTTAGTATCATGTAGGAAAAAAAAAATATCACTAGTCAAAACCTATCAAGAATCAGGCCGTTGTATACCACCGGGATGAATCAACGGTTCCGTTGATCGAAAAACTCCAAGGTACGTGTTTTCGTCCTGAGCCAATGTAGCGGGCTTGCAACGGCGGCGGAAGTATTTTGGTTCAAGGGGGGCGAAAATTAAGGCTCTCCCCCCTACCCTTCACTACCATCCCATCCTTAGTTTTCATCGATAGAAAGGTGAAGTGTAGTGTAGTTCTCAATTTTAAGTAAATAAAGGAGACAAGGTATTGTATGGAGGCGCTCAATAGTCTTGAATGTGGTATACAACGGCCTGATTCTTGATAGGTTTTGACTAGTGATATTTTTTTTATCCTACATGATACTAAAACCGAATTTTACAGCCGCGAATGAGTCTAAAAGTGTCTCTTTTTATGCCTAGGAGGTAAATTATTTTTCACACGACATGCTTCGAAAGTAGTCATTTTCTCTACTCAAAAGTGACTGGGAAATTGACAATTATCACAGTGACATTCGAGAAATTTTCTGTACTGATCTAGAGAATACTTTCCGTCCTTGTACGGAAAGTAAATGAATTCTGGTTATAACCTCGTTTAAGGTCTTCTTGAACTAACACGCGAGAAGTCAGTGGTCAGTTTGTCAAAGTCCTTCACAACAAAAACCAGGAATTCCAATCGAGGATAGAAGGTGGATAGTATTTTATAGAAAACTTTAATCAATCTTGTTCCCATTCCACACAAGAAACCAAACCTTCCTGGTTTTTATAACCTCGTTCGGAAGTTCCCTTCAGTGTCACTGGTCAACACCCGTTTTTGCAGTTTCACGTTAAATTTAATCACAATGTTTTAAATAATTTTATCATTTCCTTGCTGTCGCGTGAAAAAAGTCGTATGTTCATCACTCGTAGGAAGGGGATTTACCTATTCGTTTTTTTTAGCGGGCTCGGCCTCCGCGTCTCCCGCCAAATGAAAAAACCTCGAAGGTAATGACCACTTTCCTGGACTTGTAATGTAATATACTATTACCGTCGCAAATTTTTACGGCGTTTTAGATCCTAGGCTCTAAATTATTTTTTTTGGACTGTGCTTCATATACTTGCGTTGAAGCGCTCTTTATTTTACGAATTAAAAAGCTTGAAACAACTGAGTAAGAATATCAGCTGTTCAGTTAGTGAACCTGTAGTTACACACAGGTACTGACAACATGCGCCGTATGTGATCCTTTAGAGTGGGGAGGGCTTGTGATTGGCTGGTGAACGTTGACCTATACGACCGCAGCAGTGATTGAGAGATATCAAATCCATTTGATCCGCCAATGGACCAAACATGGCGGCATATGAGAGATTCCAAATCTATTTGATCCACATATGCAGGGGAGACCAAATATGGATCAGATCGTTGAAATTTAGCAACTTCACCGATGGGGAAGGTTGCTAAATGTCAACGATCTGATGGGATGGGAAATCGGAACCGAGCAAACAAAACATGGTGTTGTCGTGGAGGAAAGAGATAGCCCGGAGTTGAGTAGTTCCTGGTCGCAGCGGTGACTTGGTGGTCTAAGAGCCGTAGCGGAGATACGGTGCCCGGGTTCGATTCCCGCTCCGTGGCAGTTTCTTTTTCTCACGACACATAAAGCACCATGTCACTGTTGTTTATAAAATTAAAAGTCCGAAATAACTTTAATTTCGATACAAAAAATCTTTATAGAGCCTTAGTTCAGTGACATTATCTAAACATGGAATAACTTTTTCGAATTGCCATCAAATTTCAAACCTTATCCAGCTTTCAATATCAATGCCCTAAAAAGCCCTGAGCCCTAGAATAAAAAGTAGTACGTATACACCACGAAGCTAAAGTGTATTTTCAAGCTTCGAGGAGTGGCCGATCGAGGCGAGTCCGGCCATCTCTCTTCTCGTCTCGAAAAGGCGCACTTTAGCTACTGCGTATACATGCTATGCTATACATATAGATTTCTTAGTTCAAAACATTCAAATATATTTGCGTAGCAAAGTGTGGGATCGCAGATAGGAGCGTAACTAGAAATCTTCCCGGAGGCTGCTGTGCGCTCGTGGGGGAGGGGAGATGTAATAAATGTCCTTCATTTTGCTTAAATTTGGGCTGAAACCCTCTCCAGGGAGGGGGACCAATAGGTGGATCGCCCCCGTTTGTCAGATGGCTGGAGTAAAGTGTAGAAGAAGAATCAATGAAATACCTAACAAAAATTCTGCAGAAAAGTGAAAGATGAATAATTTTATCATTTCCTTGCTGTCGCGTGAAAAAAGTCGTATGTTCATCACTCGTAGGAAGGGGATTTACCTATTCGTTTTTTTTAGCGGGCTCGGCCTCCGCGTCGCCCGCCAAATGAAAAAACCTCGCAGGTAATGACCACTTTCCTGGACTTGTAATGTAATATACTATTACCGTCGCAAATTTTACGGCGTTTTAAATCCTAGGCTCCAAAGTATTTTAAGTATTTTTTTCAAAGGGAGGGGGGGCAAATGTTCTAGGCATTGCTATTTTTCATCTTCTCGTAAATGATCCAGGATTTTCGATCTGAGAGACGGTCGCTTGGTCCTCAAATAAGAAGCGAAAAGGATAGAATGAGAACCTTGGGTGCAGTCTTCGGGATAGAATAAGATTGGCAGATTGGCCCCTCCTTCGATTCCGCCGCCACTGCGGGCTTGACCCATTCAATATTTTTGAATTCCTCCTATATTGTCATTGTTACCACTAATACAGGGTGTTTGGTAAGTCGACGGCAATAATGCAGGGGGTTTTTCTATGTCCAAAATGGACCAAAAAAGTCCATATAAACAGAGGTCCGATTTCCAACCGTTTTCGGGATAATCGACATTTTAGTATTTTTAGCCATAACGTTAATTTCATTGGATTCAGCGCTTATAAGTCGAGAACAGTTCCACGTACATTAAATCTGAGGGCACTACCAAAAAGAGCAGACATTTTTCAGTGGGAATTGGTCCAGTTATCCCCGAAAGTAGTCGCACTTTTTCAGTAACCAGTCAGATTGTGGAGATTTGTACCGATTTTAGGCAGTTTAGCCATAACTTGAATGCATGATAGCGAATCTTGAAATGCTATCCAGGTTTGGCAAATTTCACAAAAACTTGCCTGATTAGTGAGGATGAAAATACCAAACCCAGATCATCACACCCCTTCGTAAAAGTTTGGAAAAATGAACACATTTCGAGCTAAAAGTGCTTTTTTGGGTGTTCTTTGCAATAGGCCTTTGTGAATAAATGAAAGTGAAAAATGGAATCAAGCGCACTATTATTTCTCCTAAAATGATGATAAAGCTTCTCGTAGGTCTAATCGTGGTCAGCGGTGCAAAATAAAAACATTTCGTAGCGTTTATTACACCAATTCATAACAATTAGTGAATAAAATAACAAATAAATTTCCTAAAACTAATTTTTTTACAATACATTTTCAAAATGTCCTCCTCTGTTCCGAAGGCAGGCTCTTGCCCTTTTTCTCGTAGCATCCACTGTCACGCGAGGAGAAATGTCGGCTCGAAGGGCCTCAAAAGTTCCTGTAATCTTTCTTCGAAGCTCCTCCTGATGCAGTAAACACGGTATTTTACCAAACCCCAGACGTGGAAATCCATGGGCGCCATGTCCGGCGATCGAAGTGGTAGTGGAATTGAACCCCCTCGTCATATCCACATATCATAGCTTCTATCCAAATACTGGCGAAATTCGATCAATTAGGGGGGAGGGGGCCACGATCATGTTAAGAATAAGGCTTCGACGAACATCTTCCCCCAGATTATGCATTGAATGAGGCAAATTGTTCTGAATAAAGTTCAAATACACTACGGGAAGTTTTTATTTTGCATCGCTGACCTTGATTAAGTTCAAAAAGAAGTTTTATTTTCATTTTAAATAAGAAGTAGTTTGTTTAACTCAATTTTTTCCCCTTCATTTCCTCGCAAAGGCCTATTGCAAAGAACACCCAAACAAGCACTTTTCGCTGGAAATGTGTTCATTTCTTCAAGTTTTTATAAAGAGGTGCGATAATTTGAGTTTGGTACTTTGATCCGCACTAATGAGGCAAGTTTTTGTGAAATTTGCCAAACCTGGATGGCATTTCAAGATTCGCTATCATGCAATCAAGTTACGGCTAAACTGCCTAAAATCGGTACAAATCTCCACAATCTGGCTGGTTACTGGAAAAGTGCGACTACTTTCAGGGATAACTGGGCCAATTCCCACTGAAAAATGTCTGCTCTTTTCGGTAGTACCCTCAGATTTAATGTGCGTGTAACTGTTCTCGACTTATAAGCGCTGAATCCAATAAAATTAACGTTATGGCTAAAAATACTAAAATGTCGATTATCCCGAAAACGGTTGGAAATCGGACCTCTGTTTATATGGACTTTTTTGGTCCATTTTGGACATAGAAAAACCCCCTGCATTATTGCCGTCGACTTACCAAACACCCTGTATATGTATAGCTACACACCGACTGGAAAATAAATTTCAATTTTCTTTTACAATTTCAGGATTTTATTCGTGAGGAACAGGGATCACTTCGATAATTTTAATATTTACGAAACAATTTAAAGAATAGGTATTTTAAGGAACGCAAGAACCGGAAATAATTAATAAAATGATGAAAAAAATTAAAATTTACAACAAAAACACCACTGTTGGATCTCACCAATCTCGATCTGAACGGTGGTAATCGTCCATTAAGGATTGAACGTCTACTTGCTGCATCTCACAACCATACGATCAAAGGTAGCTGTTGTACTTTTACTCCATACAGCGTTACAATGGATTACAGTAGTACCATCAGTAGCGAGATAGTCAAAATTCGCGGCGTACATCTCTCTCAAGGTCTATAATCGTTGAAGATAATAACGGGAGCTGACCATGAAAAAAAAAACACTTACGTGAGGTTGATAAGTATCCTTAAACTGGATTCCATTGTATTTCCAGATACTGAGCTCTTCTTTTAGAGTGGGAAAGTGTTTCTCTATGTCCGCCGCCTTGAGCTCGCAGCCAAAGGGTGGGCATAACTAACAAAACAAAACAAAAACAAAAAAACAAGTGAATAAAGCATGCATAAATCTGTAGCCGTAGGAGCCTATATTGTAAAAACGGACCGGTCTTGACGAACCTCAACGAGGGAAGACAGACAATGTAGGCTCCTACGGTTACAGATTTATGCATGACCCTTGTAGTTTAAGCGTTTCTACTAAAAATTTAAATTCTACAACTAGTGATTCAACAAGGACGTAAAATTTAAGGGGAGGGTAACAGGGGCGGCTAATATTTTCACGTGAGTCTGTCCATGGTTGCAGGCACAATTGCGAACGTTCTTACAACGCAAAACTTCAGACGCATTCAATCGAAACAGGCCATGCATTTCCACTCGCAACAGTCTAAGATGATTTTATAAAACCGACTTACTACAATACTCGTCGCCTGATTCAGCAGTCCGATAAAACAAACTGACAGAACCAAAAAATCGTACCGGCCCATGATGATAAGCGTGAACCAATGTCAGAAAACAGAGAAGAAATTGGATTCAGCAGGTAGTCCACATAACATCGCTTGCATTTATATAGCTCACATAACGAGATTTATAGTTTTATTCGGTCATTAAAAATGCACTTCAGATTGTTATTTATAGTCACGTTACGCACTCACCTAATCATAAAAGAGAGGGTCTTACGTCAACTTTTTTTTTAGAGATCATCAATAATTCAACTAAATCTATGAATCTCTAATTTTAGATAAATTGCCAGGAGTTATGATTGTTTTTGTGTTTAAAAAAGTAACCAATGCTTGCTTCAAAAAATCTGCAATGCAGTTAGGATAAGTTTCTCAAAAACTTTAGCCTCAGTTGAAATTATGCTTACAGGACGGTTCGCGCCTGGCAGTGACCTGTCCCGATGGGGACCCTATAGAAGGAGGCGTAATCGGCAGCTCTTCCGTGCGACAGGGAAGTATCCTAGATGCAGACACCGGTTAAATATGTTCGTTAGCATATCTACAAAATGTCTGCTGAAGTTAGCATTACGGACGTGCTCCCCGTGAATGCCAGAAGGGCCTAGGACCTGGAGCCTTGGATGTGGCTGATCCTTGCATTGCAGTAGCTACTTGTTCATTCATCCGTTGTGGGTGTAAGGGTGTGGCAAGGGGAGCAAGCACTGACTGGCGTACTTCAGCGTCACATGATAAGTTTAAGGACGTTTCATCAGTTGGGAATAGCTGCTGCAAGAGGTAGCGAGTGTTGGAAGCAGCTGAGGCTGTGCCAACGTTGGCATCATCTTCAATGCATGTAGCGATAACTTCTGTGTGTTGGATTCTGTGTTTGCCTCCCGCTTCCAGATTCGGTAGAGGAGCCCCAGGACAGGGCATCAGTGATAAGGCGCCGCCAGCCCTGTCGTTTGGCCCGTCGCAGTTCTCTCCTGTACTGCTACGGTTCCGTTTGGCAATGTAGGTGTCCACTGCTGCCATCCACCGCATAGAGTTGGCACGGTGGAGGCGTGCTTTTGCCGTACTAATCAGTCTGCGCAGTGTGTCCAGCTCAGATGTCCACCAGGGTACATTTCGGCGTTGAACCATGTCTGTTTATGGTGTTGCGTTGCTCGCCGCTTGCCTGATGATTGTTTGCGCGAGAGTAACATCGGAACTAATATATTGGTGCGTCAATCGTGGACCCGAACTCTCTTCGAGATGGTAATACTGAAGCGTGGAGCTTTCGAGTTGCAGATGGAAAGCATTCCAGTTTGTTCCTGCGAACTGGTATAACGTCGCTTGACTACGATGTTCGATGGGAGAGGACCCGTCTCAATGTGGTATATGTTATGAGAGCATGGTCTGTCGGGCCTTGATGTGAGAGATTCCAGTTCCGCGCGTGATTACGCATACCTACTGCGCGAGACCAGAGGGACGTCGATGTAAGATCGGCCTTGAGGCTCAATGAAGGTGGTTCCTAACGTCTAATCAATCAGTAGGATTAGGTCATATTTTGTTGCCAACGTGTACAGCGCTTCACCTCTCACATTTACGGTTGTTGAGCACCATGCCGTATGCTACGCATTTATGTCTCCTCCGATGATGACGTTAATCAGCGATTGATTCAAAAGTTTAACGACAAAAGGGCTACCAAAGTCCGCTGAAAAACGCTTCACAAAGCCCAAAGCTCTGAGAGCCTTACCTCTAATGCTGATAATATGATCACGGAAATTCCCCTTATTATTAAAGATAACGCCTAAATCGTTTATTTCCCTTACTTCCTCGAGAGGAAGGCCATCCAGACAATACGTCCACGAATCACAAGCCTTTGACTTTGAGCCCACATTAAACTTGATACATTTGCACTTCGATAGATTCACGGTTAAATCGTTAAGCTTACACCAGGATACGAAAGCATCAAGATCCTGCTGAAGCTACAAACAGTCTTCCACAGAGGAAACTGTTGAATACAGCTTCAAATCGTCTGCCAATAATGAGCAGGAGGAGGAACGAAAAACTTTCACCACATCATTAAAAAACAACAAAAATAGGATAGGCCCAAGATGCGAGCCCTGTGGGACTCCAGAAACAATCTGAATCAAGTCAGAAAGAGAACCATTGTAGGCCACCCTAAACGTCCTACCAACCAAAAATGAACGAATCCAGGAGAGAAGTGGATCGGCAACCCCGTACACCTCAAGTTTCTTGATAAGAATCTCGTGATTAACCCGATCGAAAGCCTTGGACATATCAGTGTAAATGGCATGTACCCTTTGCCCCGACTCCAAGTTACCATGAATAAAATCATTGTACAGGAGTAAATTTGTGGAAGTGGACCGTTCCTTAACGAAACCATGCTGTTCCGGGGTGATGACATGCTTAAATTTCTCACCTAAGAAGTCAGCTACGAAGGAATCCAGAACCTTGGCGACTATCGAGCACTTTGCAACCGGCCGGTAATTAAGCGTATCATTTTTCAGATCTTTTTTGTATATGGGAACCAAGAACGACGTCTTCCATTGAGAGGGGAAAATGCCCTCCCTGAGAGACCTGTTGAACAGAGTCCATAAGGGAAGACAAAGAGAATCTGAACAGTTCTTAAGAAACAACTCAGGAAGTCCATCGGGGCCCGCAAAGAGACTGTTCCTGAGTCGGCAAAGCCTGTATTGAATATCCTCAACCGAAACTGACGATAACGCTACATCAACAAGATCCCCGGGCAACCCAGAAACCGCAGACGAGAACTCCCGAGATGGAAACTCAGAAAAGTTATCGCTAAAGACAGAAGCAAATTCGTGCGCGATTTCAGAATCAGAATCAAGGGTCTTATCACCATTCATCATCACTTGGGGCAGATCACCGCTTTTTCGTTTGCTATTTACGAAGGACCAAAAAAACTTAATATCTTCACAAGTTTTTATTTCAGTAAAACGAACGTAGCGCTCATAACATTCACTGATCCTCAACCTGACATCATCTCTCAGATTGGCAAACTTCATATAACTCCCATTCGCTCCCGTCCTCCTGAACCTCCTGTAAGCATTATTTTTCCTCCTAATAAGAGAGATCAATTCCCTATCGTACCAAGAAGGGAACTTGGAACGAGTGGAAGAAGCTTCAGGAACGAAATATGAGTTAGCTGTATCAACTACGTCGTAAAACAAACGCAAAGCTTCCTCGATAGAACCTTGTGATAAAATATTCCAATCCACATTTAGGAAAAACTCGTTCAAAGAAGTATAGTCAGCTCTACGAAAATTCAGACTAATTGGCCTTTGAGGTGGTTTGCACCTCAACAGCATGGAACGAGAATTTCAACCGGGGGGTGCAGCTTATCCGGATCAACCAAATAGAAATAACTTTTACGGACCAGAATGTCCTCATGCATCGAAAACACGTAGTCCAACACTCTATTATGACAATTGAGCACCTCATTAAGCTGGAGAATACCATGAAAACTCATATTATCCTTGAGGGACAATTCAACCGCTGCACCACCAGAGTAAACAATGAAATCACCAGCAACTACCAACCTCGAAAAATTGCAACGAGTACGAACAAATTCCAAATCTTCAAAAAACTGTTCATAGATGGACAACTCTGAACCAGGATGGATATAGAAACACCCAATAAGAAGATTTCCCTCCACAGAGTCTCCAGAAACCAGAACCCAGCAACACTCAACCTGGGAGTTAGGACAGGAAATAAGCTTGGAGGAATGAGACTTTCGCACAGCAATGAGAACACCACCCCCACGGGAAACGCCACACGCAGAGTAGTCCCTGTCCCTCCTGAAAATACAAAAGTCATCAGATAAAATCTCATGATCATTGAAATCACTGTTAAGCCAAGTCTCGGACAACATAACCACATCAAAATTGCAAGAAATCGAGCTTTTAAAGATTTGATTATATTTTGTTCGCAGGCCTCCAACATTCTGATAGTAAAGAGATACAAGGGGGGAGCATGAACTTATTTGAGAGGTTGAGCCGATTGCCAAGTTAGGAGAAGAACCCTTAGCAGTATTCACAACGACGAGTTGATGATGACATTTGAGGAAAGAAGAGTTTATTTCAGCCGACGCGTAGAGGGGCCAGTGGCCAAAAAAGACGACTTAGGTACAGTCGTCACGGGACGGCGTGGAGGGAAGGTTTTGTCGATGAGACAACCATCCGGCCAGAAGTCAGGAGTAAAGACACAATCCTGTTGCTCCAAGGGGACCCCAACCTTGAAGGAAGAGTACGATGGATGCTTGGTAGTAAGTTTTACAACTTTAAAAGGTAAATCGTTCAGCGACTGTCCCAGAAAAAATTCCAAGTCCGCAACATCCGTAGAAGGATCCAGTCTCGAAACGAATATCCAGAATAATTTAGTCCGGTCCGAAGAGGCACCCCTTCTTCCGATGAATCCAGCGCGTTGACCTCCCCTTAATCGAGCCCTCAGCCCCCCCCCCCAGAGGCCTGAGGGTGACTGCTGGCAGAACGATCATCAGTGCATGGCAGAGTAACTGGACCAGAATCAGGACCTTGGTCGATATCGCGAGAGACCTTCCGATTACCACGCCGAGGACGGATATTAACAAAGCGGGAGCCCTCATTCTCAACGCTTTGATCATCAACAACTGATCGAGCTCGCGGAGAGGCGTCTCCAGACGCATGCGCCGCAAAATCCGAAACATCTCCAGAACTGGGAGAAGCACCGTCTTCCCCCCGACCACAATGGGAGGTCTCATCCCCGGTTGGGAATTGAAGAACATGCCTATTTAGCGAGAGAATGGAACTGATCCTACCCATTATGGTTATATTATGATGCCTTGTTTCCTTCTATTTCTTTCCGCCGTTCACTTATTTATGTCATAAATTTAAAAAAAGTAGAAATAGTGCATTTTGAATGCCCCTAAAACGGTGTCAACTGAAAATAAAAGCGGAGTTTTTTATTGCGGGATAATTCGAATGAGTTGATTGAGTGACCTTGAACGCAACCCGCTCCTGCCTGCCACATCAGTCTCTCCGCCCCTCTTCAATGGCACGATGTGACGCGGGGTGTTCTATTGTTATTCGAATGATCCTGTTTCGGCCGCTAATTATTATCCGATTGACAATTTGAAAATTTATTTGAAATCAGCGAATTTTTCTACTCTTCGGATGAACCATATTTTTTCGATTGAAGTTAAATATAATAATGCAATAATTTGACTTATGCTATTTGAAAAATTTAAATTTTAGAAAAGGCGATCAACCAGCAATTTGTATGTGGCAACTGAGTACAATCCATTTTTCAAAATGAAAATCGAACAATTTGTTATAATAATCAATTCCACTTTATGTTATTAAAATACCCTTCAACCTTATGACTTTTTGTTTACAATTTTAAAAGTTCAGTTCGTTTCTCACACGGTTTATTTTGTCAATTATTAAAACCTCATTCTACGAAAGGTTTTATCATTTCACAATTTTTGGAGCGTCAGGAGTGCCGCGAATCATCATCATTCCATCTCACTCACTCACTTGTCGTCCACTTTTGCCTTTTAAGGCTATAGTAAGCTGTGACTGTTAATAAGGTTTCAGGTGGCTGTATCTCGAAGGGCGTCGAATGCCATGCAGATGTGATATAAATAATACTGCTAAGAGGCAATCGAAAATCGTTGTATGCAGGCGGCATTCCCGCACATTAAGACGCACATCGAATGTGGAGTACTCGGTAACCAATAAGGAGTTACGCGCTCCCCCTCCTTCCCGCGCCCCACACACACACACACACACACACACACACACATGAATCGAATCGATTTGAACAATATTAATTGTATTATGCGTGACGAGGAAAAAAAAAAAAAAAAACATTTTGAATAGCGCTTCAAAGCATTTAGGTTAGCCTCTGAGCTTTCCTTACTTACGCAATTAGTAAGAGTAGCTTTACCAAACCCTACCCATCACTGTGAATTTTAATAATTGAGATGGAGAACCTTTTATCTAAGCCTTCCAACGGCTAATGCCAACGGTTAATAGTGGGCAGGGGGTTTGGAGGGTGAGTTTTTTGTGAGTTTATGTATGAAAATTGTACGAGTGTATAGGGAAAGGGGTTTGAATTATTTGGATCTCCATCGGTGGATGGAGTTTAAAGGGAAAGGGTTTCAAGTTGTACGGAGGAGGGAAATGAAATTGGGTTATGCTTTGTTACCAAAGGGTTTTACGGTGAAAGGGTGAGTGGGGGGGAGGGGGGAGGGACGTAGCTTTAATCGGCTGAATCTGTTTTAAAATATCTTCATTGGATAAGCGACGGTTGCGTTGACCAGTTATGTGGGGATTCGCGTTGAAGGGGTTGGTATAGGATAGAAGGGATTTCTCATCTCTCTTACACTCTTACACCCTGCACTCAGTCACTCCCTCTATCTTTCTCTATCCCATTAGCACACCTAGCACAATTTATAATTTGTGACCAGGAAAAGAGGAAAATCAATACTTTCCTATGAACTTTCTCCCAGCTTGATGTGAAGTACGTCGGGATGTTGAACGTGATGATGAATGGTGGTGGTGGGTAATATAAAATTTAGGGGAGTTTCGATCGTCGAATGGTGGCTTTCAGTAGGATGACATTCCGCTATTATACATTTTGGGTGTGCAGGACATTTCGTCGAATATTTATAATTTGAATACTTCTTGAATTATTTATTTACTTTTGAGTTATTCAGGGTCGATTTTTGAGTATTTCCATCACCCCTTAGCCGAGATGAAATCATTCCTCTCTGTACCAAAAAATAATTTTACCCCATTCCTCTTCTCTTCAAGAGTTTATATTTACTTGAAAGGGATGGAAGAAGGGGTTGCAATAAATAATGTTTTTATATTTCCCAAACAGGAGATATAAATGTATAAAAGGTTTTAAAGCGTGTCCAGTCTAGCGAGGATAATACCGTTCAGGAGTAAATCGGCGGTAAGAAATATGGTAATTTAGGTAGAATGAGAGAGTGAGAGGGAATGAGTGGGAGTGAATGAGTGTGAAGTGTGTTGTAAAGAGGGGAAAGGATTGGTAAGGGGGATGATCGTGGAAGAGCTAAATGTCCGTGTGCGTGTGTGTTGATAGGAGGTTGTGGCGGTGGGGGGGAATTGGAACAGTGGGAAACGCTTTTCCTCTCGGATTTTCAACTCTGGTGGCGGCTGCGCTTCACTATTTTTTCCCCGGTCTCCTTCGGGATATATATGCAACCCGCCTACGTTACCCCGTTTTGCCTTTCTCATTCATCCGTTTCTCTCTCTCGCTTTTCCAACTTCCGCCTCATTTTGAGGCCGGAGGCGGCGGTGGTGGTGGTGGCGAGGAGTGGGGGTAGCATCCCTCCACCTTCCATCACTGCCCTTTCAACCCTTTTTAGTATCGGCGTAGTGGGACGGTGTGTGAGCAAGTTTCAACTCCCGCGCGAACCACCACGTCTCGCCTGCCCGCAGTTTACGTTCAGTTCATTCGCTGACTTCATTTAGTTTATGCGTTAAAACTCCGCATGAGAGTTCCCTGTTGATGACGTAAACTCGCGTATTTTAAACAACGTTCCAAAATTTCACGATGTATTATTTTGGTAAATATTTTTATTCTAATGGAAAATTTTATGGTTTTTCACTTGCACTGTTGACAAATTTTCCAAAACTGCATTGTATATTATAATTTATAAATAATTCGCTCAAAATCGATATCAACAGGTTTGAAGACAAAAATTGTTTAACATATCTAGACATTGTTGTCAACAATTCTCCCTTCGACCGCTTCAACTGACGTAAATTGGTCCTTAAAAGTGATTTAACTAAACCACCTCGGACCTTTGACCTTCAATCGATCATCCCTTCTCCATCCATTAGTGTGTTTGTGTGTATGTGTGTGTGGGGGGGGGGGGTTTAAAACCTCTAGAAATGAACGTACTCAATGCATGGCGATTTATCATTTATGTTCAAAACCCCGTCATTTTCTCGTTTCCCCCCCAACAGTCCTCTTCATTCCGCAAACGCCCCCTCACCCTTCACCACCGCAAACCCCGCTACTTTTTCCGAGTCGAATCGGCCAGGAAAACCCTCGGCGTAACGGTCTACGCATAGAGTGTGGACGACAAATAGGGCCGATATTTATCTTGAGCATATTGTCATCTCCCTTCTGTTCGGGGGACTGTTATTTACAACTTGATCATTCCGCCCCCCCCCCCTATAACCCTTTTCTTTTTCACCCCTCACCTATTATAGCGAGTAAAACATTTTTATACCTTGCTTACCTCTTGAGAGGCGTAGAAATTACGTTAAATCATAGCCATGTTCACCAACTTATAGAAAATAACGTTATCCGATTATTCCCCCCTTCTACTTCCATATTGAGTTCTCACAACTTCGTTTGAATGTTTTTACCTACGGTAGCGAGAGGAAAGGGTTTGAAGAGGTTAAAAGTTTTCCCTCATTAAGTGGAAGATATCGGTTTAGTTGTTATAGACATTGATGGTGTAAGTGCCGATGAGGAGGGGGTGGAGGGAGCGTGTATAGAGTTTGCCCGGAAGGGCAATTTTCAATGGAGACTTGATTGTGGCTAACCGCTAACATTTCCCTCTCAAATAACTGATATGGTGTATGTGTGAGTGTGTTCTGAAAAGCCAATTTTCCTACCAGAGAGAAGCATTTATGAGGGGGCAAAACTGGGTCGGGGTGGAATTTTGATTGTTGAAACTTGACGATAGCATGCAAATGAACATTCATTGCTCCGTCGGTTAAACCTCTCCCCCCCTTCAAAACCCTTCTGAAGAGCTCTGCAAAGACCCATCTCTTTGGGTGAAGTGTAGGGGATCACGTTTTTTTATTTTATTTTATTTATTTATTTTTATTTATTGTGTGCAGTTTTTTAAAACCCTCTTAACCTCGTAAGTGCTTTTCCCTAGAAAAACCCCATGGTTCTGTTAATGTTATGGGGGCCTAAGAGTAAGTATCGACGTTATTGGCAAATGCCCTTTTTATTATTGGAGTGAATACTTATAAAGACGAGGGAAAAGAGACGTAATGCGGCAGTTAAATGAGTTTACTTCATACACCCATACGCGAAAGGGGTTGTAATACGCGGAAAAGGTCGTTTATAATACAGTGCAAGGATGATATTTCGCAGTTAGTTTTTTTAATGCAAGGCATTATAATAAACGGACTTTTTTGAAAAACGAGCGATAGGTTTAATTGCTGCTCGGTCCTTCAATCTAGATAGCGCGTTAATTGAAACACCTGTCAATCATAGTTGAGAAAAACGGCTATGGATGGCTCCTAATCATCCTGATGTGCCTCTTTATCACAAAACAGACAGGTCGAAATTCGTAGTTGCCCCTTCTGAATAATTTCTTAAACGACTTAAAATCGTTCGTTCTAATTCTTGAGTTTTGAATCGAGATAAGGAAATGCTCAGCTCCGTGGCGTCGAAACGGTTTCAATGAGGTGTAGCAGGACTCTTAAAACGGACTCATTCACCCACACCTATGAGAGCCCCCCCCCCCTTCGTCATCACACCTGCCTGGTAATATAGAAAAAAACGCCAATTCACGGCTAAAATTGAAGAAAATATCTATTAAGTGGCTAAAACTAGGAAAAAAACGCTAATTCACATGGCAAAAATTGAGAGAAATCGCTAATTAGCAGGTAAACTGAGAAAAAGCTCTAATTCGTGGATAAGGCGATGAAAAAAAGCTAATCAACAACTAAAAACGAAAAACTCACTACCTATCATTTGCGGCTAAAATGACGAAAAAAGGTAAAATCATGGCTATAAATGAGAAAAAACTGATTCGTGGCTTTGAGGACAACTTTGTGGCTAAAATTGTACAATGATTGAGAAAAAGCCCTAATGGGAAAAAATTGAAGAAACAATCTAATTTATGGGTAAAATTGAGACAAATCTCTATAATTCACAACTGAAATTGAAAAAAATAAAAAATAATAATACGCGGATAAAATTAAGAGAAAGTGCGAATTTGTTGCTGAAACGTAGAAAAGTGCTGATTCGTATAGCTGAAATTGAGACAAATTTCCAATAAAAAGCGCTAATTCGCGAATAAAATAGTATAAAAACGCTAATAGACGGCTAAAAATGAAAAAAAAAACACATTAATTGACGGCTAAAATTGAGAATAAACGCCTATTCATTTCAGCTAACATTAATAAAAACGCTAATTCGTGGCTATAAAAATTAAAAAATACCAATGCACGGCTCCTGAAGACTGAAAGCGATAATTCGTGGCCCAAATTTAAAAAAAAGAAAAAGCTAATTCACGAGTAAAATTTTAAAAAACTGCTGAAATTGAGAGAAAGTGCTAATCGGGGGCTAAAACAGAGGAAAACGCTAATTCGTGGATTCAATTGAGAAAAATCGCTAATTCGTGGCTTCAATTGAGGAATAGGGCCAATTTGCGTGTAAAATAATATTGTATATATCACAACGAGTGAGGAAAGCGTCACTTTACGCGCGAGTTATGTTTAGCGATCGAGGCGAAGCTGAGTTCGCTAATTACTAACAACGAGCGCGTAAAGACGCTCCTCACTATTTTTCGCTTGACCGACCAAATGTGAGGCACTTCACCACTACTCACTCCAAACACGTCACACCTAACAGTGTTGGAAAGTACTTTACATCACTCCTAGCAGTGACGTAAAGTACTTTTCGCGTGTCCAGCGTGTAAAGTTCGAGTTTAGAGGAAAATAACGACTGCAGGAAGTCGAGAAGAAACTTTACCTCACTGAAAAGTAGTGGCGTAAAAATTTTACCTCACTATCTGACCAAACTAGGCTTCCGCTTTATATTTATGTAGTTGACCGAACGTTATCAATTGCACACGAATGAAAATTGACTCTGTTTTTATTTTGCTTATTTCAAAAGCTAGGTAGCTAGTCAAACAAAACTACAAAATTCTACTTCCCTCACTCGTTGTGTAATATACTATTCGTTCACTCCGTGAACGAACACGAAATAACACGCTGAGATTAAAGTGTTTCTTTCGTGGTGAGGTTGCCATGGTGAAAATAGCCACTTTCTCCGTAGTTCAAGCGGAAAAAATGTTACGGCACTATACGTAAAAACTATATTTCTTGTATATTTTGAGAGTGAAGGGCTCCATAGGGATTTCCACCCCGGGGCGGGGATGCAAGACGAAATAATTTGGGATTTTTGGTTCTAAAGCGTTGATTCGCGGTTAATATTGCAAATAAGTGCTCATTTGCAGCTAAAATTACGAAAAATACATCAATTCTTGATACAACCTGCACGGCTGACAGCTTCACCCCTAAATAAGAGAACATGCGCTAACAATAATAAGAGGTTGGCATGCACCACGGCCAAAAGATTGGAAAAAGCGCTATCAGTCGCGACTGAACTCGTGGAAAAGCGCCAATTCGTAGCAAAATAAAAAAAAAATCACTAATTCACGGCTAAAAATAGATAAAAATGCTAAATCGCAGCCATAATTGAGAAAAAGCACTAATTCACAGCTATAAAATTGAGAAAAAAAAAAATCGATGAATCGCTCAGAAGGCTTTACATGCCGATATTGGAGAAAATAACGCTGATTTGTGGTTTCTAGTGACTGAACTTGTGAAAAAGCACCGATTTGCATGCGAATAAAAAAATCAACAAAAAACGCTATTTTGCTGTTGAAATTGAAAAAATACGATAATTCGTGGACACATTTTAAAAATTCGCTAATTCACGGCTAAAATGAAGAAAATGCGCAAATTCGCAGCTAAAGTTGACAAAAGCGCTAAATGTGGACATGCGCAGCTAAATTAAAAAACAATTCGCTGGGGCTAAAATTAAGTAAAGGCGGCCCTCCCCGGCTAAAACTAGGAAATAATTCACGGTTAAAATTGAAAGAAAAAAATGCTAATTCGCGGATCTAACAGGGGAAAACCTGTTAATCTGATGTTGAAATGGAGAAAACCTGCTAATCTCCGGTTTAAATTATAAGACAAATCGCTCATTCGCGGCTAAAATTGAGAAAAGCACAAATTCACTTTCAGTCGCGAATTAGCGTTTTTTCTTAATTTCGCCATTGTATCAGGTTTTTATGATCACTTTACGCCATAAATTGGCAAGATTTCTCAATTTCAGCCGAGAATTTGCATTTTTTCTCAACTTTAGCCGTGAATGAGCCCTTTTTCTCAAACTTACGCTTTTCTCTGCACTTTTAGCCACGATGTATCATTATCTCAACTTTTTCTGCGAATTTGCGCCGTTTCTCAATTCTATCGGTGAATTCGAGATTTTAAAAAATCTTCTTCAGACGCAAATTAGCAGTTTTTTTCACTTATGGGAATGAATGATCTCTTTTTCTCAATTTTAGCTGCGAAACTTCTATTCTATTATACCCGCGAATTAAAGTTTTTTACAATTTTTAGGCGCGAATTTGCTATTTTTTCAACTTTTAGGCGTGAATTAGTGAGTATTCTCAATTCCAGCCGCAAATTAGCACTTTTTCTCACTAAGCTGAGACGTAGCGTGTTTGTCTGCTGAATTTGGGCTTTCTCTCAAGTTTTATTCCCAAGTTTACGTTTGCAATTTTAGCCTCAAATTAGTTTTTTTTTTTCGAGTTTTTTAAAATGAATTTCAGCCGCTAATTTGCACTTTATTTTCAATTTTAACCACCATCTAAAGTTTTCAAATTTATAGCTGTGAGTTTGCAGTTTTTTTTTTTTTTTCACTTTTAGTCTCGAATTAGTAACTTCTCATCACGAGCATATTAGCGTTTTTATATATTTAACCACAAAAGGGCCGCTATGTACCGTGAGTTAGTGATTTTTTCACCGTTTACTTCCATTGTTATGTACTCGTACCTGTACCTACGGGGTTTTGCTCTTGAACTTGCACGGAAAAATCGCGATTTAGATCATTTCTCAATTTTAGCAATGAATGAGAGCTGTTTTGACATTTTAGCCACGCATATTAGTGTTTTTTGTACATTTTTAGCCGTGTAATTTCTTTAAGAACAGCCCGTAGCTGTCTATAAGGACCTACAAAAACTGGAGATCAATGCGTATGCTAGCCAAATTGCTGTCCAAACGGATACCAACTAACCAAGTATCCTTTTCACGTTGCAACATCTATCAGCATGAAACTTATAAATCCCAATTTAATTGATGAATTAATTAAACGGATGTTATCCCGATTCGAGTTTTGAGAAAAAATGGCTCTCCGGCGGGATTTGAACCCGCAACCTCTGGATTACCATTCCAGCACGCTCCCAATTGCGCCACGGAGACGCCTTTGCCTTTGCGCCTTCGAGGGATAAGCGAAGCCGAACCCCACCCAGGGCCATTGTTTCTCGAAACTCTAGGCGATTCTCCTGATCGGTAAACCACGTCGGATTGAAAAATACCGGCGACAGAATTATTCCTCCTGTCTATCTAAATCCCAATTTTTCAATCTTTATAAATTATTGACCGACTCCTCTGAACGGTGGCCCGCAGGGCGGTCCGCTCCCCCCCCTAGTCAAAACTTCGGTACGCTATACCTACTAAAAACAAGGACTCAGTCGCGTCTAACTGATTCGATTTGAAATGAGCGCGACATTAACAGAAGAATGGCTATCTGCAGAGAGGGGTTCTACACGAGGAATCCGAAAACTGACACAGTCGATAGTTTCGATAGGACGAGTCGTTGAACGGGTCAGCCCCCCCCCCAGAAATTCCGGCGTTTTTAACCTCAGCCCGTGAAATTCGGCACGAATTTTTTCGCGCATAGCGTCCACGTGTCTACAGCCGTCAAGTATACAGCCGGATCCGCGGAAACACGGCACAACCGGAAAATGTACCCGAAATGCATTCCGTATCAATAAAAACACTACGACGGCCGAATAAGTTCGAATAGTAGAGGAGATTTTGTATTCGCATTGAAAAAAAAAAAACAGTCAAGAGGAAAGGGAGTTATACTTTTGAATCATGGTGAAAGAGCCTCGACGCACGTGGACCTCGCCGGCACGCTTTGAACTCGAGAAAAATCGCCCGGCAACGCGTGAAAATTTCGGGCACTTTAAAAGGTGACAAATCCGGCGGAGAGGGGGGGGGGATTGTGGCCGGGACCGGCTGTGTATATCTCATAAAATCTCCAAAAAACCATAAACCTCATTTACTCTTTATATCTGGTGTTTTCTTAATTTTAGGCATGAAATTATTTTATCCGCGAAGTAAGAGCTTTTTCTCAATGTTAGTCGCGCACTATTTATCAATTATTATTTAGCCAATAATTAGCGCACTTTTTCACATTTATCTCCGTCTTATCTGACGCTTTCCTCACTCGTTGTGAAATATACAATTTCAAATTTTAGCGGCGGATTGCATCTTATGGCGTTTTCTATTTACGTAAAATTCCGCTCTGGAGCCGAGCATTTCCACCCGTCTTCTCCGATACCATATGATATAATTCAGAGAAGACGGGTGGAAATGCTCGGCTTCAGAGCGGAATTTTATGCAAATAGAAAACGCTATTAATTTATTTATTTTAGTTTCGAATCAACCCTTCCTTCCTCAACCGTTCCTTCGCCCATTCCACAATCTTAGACGTAAATTAGTGAATTTTCTCGCAAATTGATCCACGAATTAGCGTCCCCCTCTATTTTAGCACTTCTAGTCATGTGAATTAGCGAATTTTCTCCATTTTAGGCGTGAATTACCACGTGTTCTCAATTCTAGACTCGAATTAGCGGGTATCTCAAATTGGTTGACGTATTAGTTTTTTTCCCCCTATGCGAATGAACGCTTTTTCTTAATTATAGCAGCGAACTATTTCTTAAGTTTAGCGGCGTATAATTTTACCCGCGAATCATCGCATTTCAGCGGATTTTCACGAAATCTCCGAATTATAGCGTTATTATAGCTGCGAATGAGTGTTTTGCTTCAATTTTCGAAGAGTGTTAGCGGATTTTCTCATTTCAAGCTGTGAATTACGGTTTTTTTTTTCTATTTTAGTTGTGAATTATAGCGATCTTTTCACTCATATACATGTGAATCATCACTTTTTCTCAATTTCAGTCCCGATGTTGCCCGGAGAAACCACGAATTGGCGTTTTTTCAATATTATTATTGAGCGTGCCGAGCGATGGATTACTGTTTTTTCTCGATTGTATAGCCGCGAATTAGCACTTTTCCTCGATTATTGCCGCAAATGAGTGATTTTCTTCATTTTTAGCCAAAAATTCGTGATTTTTTCGTTTTTTTTTCCTATGAATCATCGCTTTTTGCTTTCTCAGCTGCCAATTTGGAGCGCTTTCCCCCGATTTTTTGCCTTCTCCAATATTGCATATAGAACGCCACTGAATTACATGGCTGAAATTCAAAGTTTACTAAAATAAACATTAGTATATCTACCTGAAACTATAGCAATTCCACGAGTTTTCCGCCAGAAAACTTTATATTTTGTGAATAAATATATAGATAGCTGATAGCTCTCAAGTGCTGCAATTTTGCGGCTGTTCCACGATCACTAAAACGAGGCCCCGAAACAGGCAATGTATACCAAAAATTATCAATTTCACAAATATTTATACACGAAAATGGCAATTTCGCAGTTTATTTTCCAACCCAGTGTGAAGTAATTTCATGGCAATATTTCCCAGGGTTCGGCTTACGGTTGGGGCTGTTTAACACCGCTGTTGGGTTCGAGACCAGCACTTTGACTTTTCACGAATATAAACACGAGAAAGAGTAGCGATTTTGAGAATATACAACTAGGAAACTTCCCATTTCGCGGTTATTGACCTCCAAAATGTAATTTTTGCAGCTATTCGCCAGACTTTGAGCGCTGTCCTATAGCTGGGCATAGCAAAAAATCCGCTGCCACTAAAAAAATATTAAAAACTTGCAATTTTGTGGAAAACTTATGTATTCCGAATATTCCGGCCATAAACTTACAATTTTGCAGATATTTAGCTTCGAATGACGGCACTTCGTGTTAATTCATCAAGCTTACGGAATATTTTAGGGACCAGCAAGAATGGACCTTACGCCCGCTATAAAAAAAGGGCCCTGGAACTTGCCACTTCGCAATGTTAATACAGAAACGTGCTATTTCACTGACATTTAGAACGTTGCAGACTTTTATTACCGAATGTACAAATTGCAAACTTTAATTTCGCGAATAGTTAGCCCCGAAACATGCATAATCACCGGTATTTTAGCTCCAAATCAGAGGCGGATCTAAGGGAGGGGCCATGACCCCTGTGGTCGAGGTCACTTGGGCAAAAAAGAAATCATCAAAACCTCCTTGAAAATCCAAAATCAAATCCAACGCCAATATCAACAACATCGGGAGAAAAATTCTCGAGAGGCGTGAAATGCCATGTGAAGGCGGTGGTATATCGAGTAAACATACGCAAAATGCCTCACGGTGGGCAACACGTGTAACTTTCGGGAAAACACTCACATGAATCGCCACTTTCAAGGCAAAATTTACACGAAACGCCACGTCAAGAGCAACAAATATGCGAAACGCTTCACCGAGAAAATATTATGGTGGTAAATTGACTAAATTTGATTAAAAAACTCGACAATTTCACGAAGAAACTGTCAATTTCATAAGGATATTGTCTGTTTTATTGGAGAACTTTCAATTTTATAAGAAATATTAAACTTAATGAGCATAACGGTTGATTTCATAAGGAAATTTTCAGTCCAAAAGTCGTCAATTTAGTGAGTAAATCTCCAGTTTCATAAGGAAATGGTCAATTTCATGAATAATATGTGAATTTTACGACGAAATTGTGAATTTAATGAGGAAATTGCCGTTTTTGAAGGAATTTTCGATTTCGTAAGGAAATTGTTAGTTTGAATTGGAAATTGTGAATTTCAAGAGGAAATCTTAAATTTTCCACGAAATATTTAAGAAAAAATTGTTCTAACTGTTGTGTGTTTTTATTAGAATACTGTCATTTTTGTTAACGCATTGTCAATTTAATTAAAAACTAGTCGATTTGAAGTATAATCAAATACTTTAATTATTGGATTTGAAATATTTGTCAATTTGACGTTGAAATTTTCAATTTGAAGCAGAAATTGTTAAATTTACGAGGAAATTGTAACTTATCACCAATAGCTTTATTTTTGGGCATTGGAACTTATTAATTTTGCCCCATGACTCGATCGGCATTGCCCTTTCGGTGATTATTGTTAACACAGTAATTGGCGATCGTTTATTTTGCCTTTAAATCAATTTTATCAATCTTAAAAGTAGATTGTCAATTTTATGAGAAAGTTGTCAATTTTATGAGGAAATTGGAAATATTGCAACTGTGAGTCGTGCGGTATTGGCAGGTGCGGGGGCCGAATCGGGTCATATTATGTCCTCTTCCTTAAGCCGACTCTGGATCCGCGCCTGCTCCGAATGATGTAATTTTGGGGCAATCCATCAAGCTTTTGGGTGCTCTCGAGGCCGGGTGGACTGAATCCGTAACTCTAAGAAAAAAAAAAAAAAAAAAAAAAAAAAAAAAACGCGCAAAACTGGCAATTTCGTCAAAATTAAGACCCGAATCTTGCATTTTTGCAGGAATAAAGAACCAGAAAGTTGCAATGGCGCGGATATTTTCAGCCAGAAAGCTTTCCAATTCATAGGGTATTATTCAGTCTTTGGGCGCTTTGGAGCTCGCTACCTCTAGTTCCGCACGTCACTAAAAAGCCCGGAAACTTGCGATTTATTTGCTTAAATCAAGATCTTAAACGTGCAATTTCGATGAGATTAAGACCCGGACCTGTCACCGTCATGGATATTGAGCCAGGAAACTTGTAACTTCGCTCAATTTGGTCCCGAACTTACAAACACATTTAGTTCTAAAATATTTTTACGTCTGATCAAGAAATTGCAATTTCGCGAAAATAAAGACCATAGAAACTCGCAATTTCGCGTAAGTAAAGATCCGAGACTTGCAATTTTAACACTAATCAGTCATGAATATTCACATTTCGCAGATATTTAGCTTCATTATATGTTGCAATTTCGAGGTTATTCATTCGTCTTGGGCCACTGGCGTGGCCGGATAGACCGACGTTCCGAGGTCACTAAGAAGCAGCCGCGAAACTTGCAGTTTTACAAAAATTAAGACCAGAAACTTGATATTTTAGGCAAATAATGACCAGAAACTAACCAATTCAGGAATATTTAGACCTTAAACGGTCAATTTCGTGGATATTAAGATGAGAAACAACCCATTTCGCTAATATTATACATAAAAAACATGCAATTTTTCTTGTTTTTGGCTTAGACTGATGTAATTTCGAGGCAATGTTTGCTAGGCTACTGGCGCAGTTCGACGCTGGTCGCAAAACCAGGTTTGCGCTCGCTGAAGAACAAAAAAAAAACGCGAAAATAAAGACCAACAACTCGCAATTTTGCAAAAATGATACCAGCCAGTTGAAATTTCACGAATCAAAAAAATAGTTGCCAGAAACTTGCGATTTTGTGAATTTTCAGCCCATCAGGGAACGCCCAATAATTTTCAAAAAGTTGATATTCGTTAGATTTTGACGCTGCCGTGGCCGCAGATGGACCGGGTTCCGCTTTAAAAAAAAAAAAAAAAATGACCCGAATCTTCAATTTCACGCAAATAAAGACGAAACTAGCGATTTCGTGAATGTTCAGACCAAAATTTTGCAAATGGTGAACTTTTGCTGTTATTCATCAAGCTTTGGGTGCAATCAATCGGGACCGGTTAGACTGGACTCCACGCCCCAATGTCGAAAAGGGCCCCCGCGAACATATGACATTACACGAAACCAAAAATAAAAAATGTGCTGTTCTGCTAATATTTGGACACGAAACTTGCAATTTCGCAGATTTTCATAACTGACTTTATGAAAATCAAGACTAGAAACTTGCGCGACGAACTGCTGCAGAAACTGCTGCGACGTGACTCCAATGTTGCGATTCAGCGGGTTGTTTTTTGGTTTGTCCGCTATGTCGTTCACGTCAGACACGTAAAATCATCGTCATCGTACGAGGAAGCAACGAAAATCGAAGGATGAGATGATCTATTTCAAGAAGGAATTAGATGCTCACGCAAAAATGGGAACATGGTCGCCTTCAAAATTACCAAAAGGTGGAGCTCTAGTTGACACCAAATGGGTTTTTAGAACTAAAGAAGATGGAACAAATAAAGCAAAACTGGGACCTTATTCTTGAACGCCTTGGCAACACTAGCCCAAACGGACTGGCATCCATCGCAAGTACCAACTTCCTGTTAGGTTTGAAATGAGCCAAAACTTCGTCCGACAATATTTTCTCCTTCAGTTTATGAAAATCCTCCTGACATTTACCATTGAATGCAAATTTACTATCTTTCTTGAGCAACTCGTATAGTGGATGTGCGATTGTAATAAAATTCCTGATGAACCGACCTAAAAGAGATACGAGACCCAAGAAAGACCGAACTTGGGAAACGTTCTGAGGCTCAGGAACCTTCAATACTGCATCTATTTTGCTTTCACACTTGTGAGTTCCCTATGGACTTGATTTAAACCCACAATATTCCACAGAGTCTACGAAAAATGAACACTTAGCTTGATTTACGTGAATATTGTTATCTGCTAACCGACTGAACACTTCATTGAGTTTTTCATAGTGTTCATCCTCAGTTTTAGTGGCAACACAAATATCATCGAAGAAAATCGCTAAACCTTCGATTCCCGGCAAAACTTGCTCGATAGTTTGATGCCAAATAGCTGGTGAGCCGTGTCACAGCTCGTCGTAGCCTTATAGTGTAATGGGCAATGGCTGGATTCGAACCCAGCCACCGCTGAGTTGCGAAGCGAGCATTGTATTCATTACACCATCGAGGCGCGCTTGCGAAAACGGTCCTCACCCATTAATGAAACTGTCGCGCCAGTATCAATCAGGAATTTATCCGTTCAATTATTTCCAAAATCAACAGGGACTAAAATTTTTCAGGTGGTTGTTTCACTGACCAGGCTCTATCATCGACGATAACAGTCTCAACCGGTGACTCATTTCCTTCATCATCTCCAGTTTTTTATTTTCTTTGAATTTGGTGACCGATTAGGACTTGCGCGTGATAAATAACCCGGTTCCTTGCACCTGAAACATGTAGCCGTCTTAAAATGACATTCGAAATCTGAGTGTCCAACAATACCACAACGTATGCAACGAGATTTCTTTACTTCGGAGCATTCCTTGTTTTCTTTACTACTCAAGCTCAATTTTTTTAGAAAACTTACTCCTACTAACCGATGTTAAACGATCTACTTCGGATTCATTTGGTGAAAAACTCCGCAAAACCTTGGCGTTTTCCCGATTTAATTCATAAGCTGTAGAAATTTCTAGCGCCTGGGTAACAGTGACATCCTTCTGACTTAACAAAAGTACGCGAAGATCGTCGTTTCTTACGCCCTCAACGAACTGTGTACACAACGCTTCCTTCAACCAATTGCTAGGAAATTGGCAATACCTGGATAATCGGTTTAAATCGGCGTAAAAGTCCTGAACCGATTCGACTTCTGTTTGAGACCGCATCTGAAATTTATTTTTTTTTTTTTTTAATAACACCCGAGCATTTGGCAATTTAAGCCATTAAACTCCTGGTGGCCCAGTAAAATTTTGCCAATTTCTGGCTGTCGCTCACTGAAACTCCACAATATCACCCAAATTACAAACATATTGTGTCAGATGTTCTGACATCTGTCAATTGGGGGCATCGTGGTAGGTGGTCGCTGTCCATTTCTTCAAGATGGCAGAGGGGGCATATGGGGGAGTCGACAACCCCAATGCGATGGAGATGTTTCTGGAGGTAGTCGTGCCCTGTTGTCATCCGGAAGGAAGCCACAAACTCGTCGCGGGGCAAGATGGAGGAAAGTGGCGCGCTCAAAAGCTGCTGCCATTATGTCGGCCCTCGGCCAGAGCTTCCCAAACCCTCCTGGCCTCACCCGCAACCCGACTGTAGCAGATTCTCCTTGCTGAGCTGAGGGATAAGGCTGAGTTTAGCTGTGTCTCCATGGACCCACGTTTCGCCAGTGCATCGGCTCTTTCATTTCCATGGAGATCACAGTGACTGGGGATCCACTGGAGGGCGATCCTCTCGCCACCCTCGATCAGCTGGTCAATCCGGTCCCGAGCCTCCACAACTCCGGCGTGGTCTGACGGCCGTCTCGAGCCAATGAAGAGGATCGCTGCCTGGGAGTCGATAAAAAAGACAAACCGCGATGGACAGTCGCGGCCGATCCTCTCCAACGCAAGGCAAACTGCCTTGACCTCGCCGTCAAAGCTTGTCGCCTGGCCACCAACCGGAGCATACAGCTCAAAATCTGCACAGTAGGCCCCAGCTCCTGCGTTCTTGCTTGCATCCAGGGCTGACTCATCGGTGTAGATGTGTAACCACTCGCTGCTGGGGTATCGTAGGGTTATGGTTTCCTGAGCTAGGCTTCGTAATATAAGAGTGGGGGTTTCCCCTTTATTAACCCTCTCAACTAGCTCAGTCTCCGTATGGGCAATATTTTTGCAGGGGAGTCTGCGCGGTGGGATCGGCTGCCGGGGCCCTCGTATGATGCCGTACTTCTCAACTATGTCCTCCACTTTGCTGCTTAGTTGTTGCTGGGTCACTAGGCGCTGCGACGAGGTCTCCTTCGTATCCCAATATTCAACTCCGAGGCTCTTCATTCGGTCTACGAACTTGATGGCAGCAATATCCCTTCGGACCTGCAATGGCTCAACATCCGATTGGATTTCCATTGCCGCAATGGGGGCTGACTTTGCTCCACCTGTAATCAGCCTCAGTGCCTTATTTTGCAGTGTGTCGAGGGGCTTTAGCGCACAATCAGAGGCGGTTACCAGGACCTCAGCTCCATATTCTATGCAGGGTCGCACATACGTTTTGTGGGTCAAGGCCAGGAGGTCCTGATTGGCTCCCCACTTCACTGCTGCCTGTCTCCTAAGTAGTCCTAGCCTCTTCTCTCCCTGTTGTACGAGCTTCGAGCTTCTCGACATGCTTCTTCCAGCAGAGCCTACTATCCAGCTGGATGCCCAGGTATGCGGCTGAGTCTGATTGGGGAAGTGAGGCGCCGTTGAAGAGCAGGTTTACTTGCGGGCGTCTAGTCGACAAGCTGAAAACCTGAAATTACGATTTTTGTGGGTTTACACCCATCCGATTTTCCTTTACCCAGCTGTCTAAAGCCCTCAGAGCCTCGTCCAGGCACGCCTCAATCGCTTTCAGGTTGCTGCTGGAGGCCCATATCACCAAATCGTCCGCATACAGCAGTGCACAAACTCCCGGTATGGCCTCCAATTTTGCCACCACGTCGTCTATCATGATGCTGAATAAGGCGGGACTTAGCACTGCGCCCTGGGGAACTCCAAGGCGGGTCTGCCGGTACGGCGAGCAAACGCTTCGATACTTCACTCTGATCCACCGTTGTGAGAGGAACGAACGAATGGTCTCATACATATTCCCAGATATGCCCAATCCCAGAATATTTTCCAGCCCGGTCAAAGGCAGTTCTAAAGTCCACAAACACAGCTATTGTACTTTGCTTACGGTGGAATGCATTTTTGACTTCCTGGGACAGGTAAGCCACATGTTCAATGGTATTGCGGTACCGTCTGAAAGCTGCCTGCTTGTCTGATAGAAGTTGCCGTTTTTCCAAGTACAGCTGCAGCCTCTCGAGGACCATTTTCTCGTATAACTTCGAGAACATGCTTGTCAGAGCAATTGGTCTGTTACTCTCTGAAATTTAATTCTTTCAGTGATTTAATGAGGCGCGGATTGAAACAATCCGTCTAAAATTTGCTGTAAATCATCAAACGACTTGGACTCCGGCTTTGAAGGCTCACACAATATCCCACAATTTACGGTAGGCTGCATCGTCAAGGCCACTCAACAGACAGAGTGCCCATTTTGACTCCAGAACATTGTGAAGATCAAAAATGTTTCGAATTCTTTGCCTGTACACCATCCAGTCGGTTACTTCGGCATCGAACGAAGGAATTTTAAAGTTGAACGAGCTATTCTCTTCCTTCTTCGACGAAGCATCGCTCGAAAATGGCAAACTCGCCTTTTTATTTCGTGATCCCATCCTCGTTAGCCAGTTTTATATTTATTCACGTACACGTATTTGTCATGAACCATTTAATAAACTGAACGGTCAAAGCATATGTTAATACACACCAGTTCCTTACCGAAGATTGATTGGATGCCTCATGTACCTGGCTGTGACTAATCAACCGGGACTTGACATTTTGTGTTTCCTACTTGAGCCGCGTGCTGGACAGGCCTACGACTTCTACGTGGTCTGCGGCTAAGCGTATCCTACGATACTCACAAGAAACGAAAACAAGTGGGCTTCATTTCAGAAAAATTAAAAATTACGATCTCCTAATTCTGACGTTATTCTGACGTGGACTGGGCTGGTGATAAAACAGACAGAAAAGGTGTCAGCGGCTCGATAATATTTTTTCGCTGAAAATCCTGTAGCGTGGTCTTCAAAAGGAAGCAAAAATGCGTCGCTTCATCTACAGCTCTGAAGCTGAATATATAGCTGCGGCATCAATAAGGTTAAATTTGGTCAAAGGACCAAATTCGATGAGAATCATGACTGTTTACTCTACATGGATAACGAAAGTGCTATTTCGATGGCCAAAACTTTTCAAAACTCGAAAAGAAATAAGCATATCGACATTCGAAATCATTTTTTAAAAGATTGCGTTGCCAAAAACCTATTCAAAATCAAATTTATTAGTTCCTCCGAGAATATCGCCGACATAATGACGAAACCATTAGCCAAGGACCGTTTCTTTACCCTAAGAAGCCTTGACGGGCTAGACTGATTCTGCGCGAATCAAATGCCGATTCCAGGAGGGGTATTGAGTTTTCATAAATATGTTTTATAAATAAATAAAAGTTGTGTGTTTGCCATGTTCCATAAGAGGACAACCTATTTTTCTTCTAGTAATAATCGTCGACTAATTTAATTAGAGTGAACTGCGATGGGAAGCGTTGTAGTAACGAGTGAGAAATATTCTTTGATTCTTATCATCTTTTAGGCTTATTTTTTACCAATTTTGAATAATCATAAAGTCTATACACGTTAGCAAAACGGAACCCTTGATTCAAATCGCGTATATTTCCGAAGGAAATGATGTCTTTCTAAGAAATAAGATTCTTCTGTTCTTCAATTCTAAGAGAAAAAACAACCGTAGCGATGTACATTATGTGACGGAAAGGGCTATGATGGAACTGAAACAAGACAGGAGTGAGGAGTCAAAAGGAACGTGGTATATAGAGAAAGCGTGGTGGGTGCGGAAGGCGAGTACGATTTCAAAGCACATTTTTCGACAATCCGTAAAAATGTTCATCTTTTCGCTATCTTTTTACCGTAAAGACACGTTCTTCCAGTTATATCACAAAATTGGTGGTGAGGGTGGGCGGGGTAAAGGCGGACAGATTGGGGGGGCGGGGGCTGAAACAAGATGAGGGGAAAAAAAGGAAAAGAAAAGAAGAAGATGAGAGAATTTTGCTGGTATAAGGGTTGACGGCAGGTGAATGTGGAGTGAGGTTGGTTGAGAAACATTCGTTACAGGGTGCCTAGAGTCGACTATCTCGCTTTCTATCTTTTGAGGTTCATACGTGTATTGCGTATATCCCCCCCCCCCGTTCACCTCCCGTCATAGCTATCACGCGAGTAAAGTTGCTTGTTAGAGCCGCGTCAGCAATGCTGAGTGCTTTGTTCTTGCCCATACTTTTCACCATGTGCTGGAAATCACGCTTCTCCCCCACCCACCCGACCATTTACCAGTTCCATTTTGCTTTACTCTTCTGTTTACGCACAAAACTGTAAGTTTGTATAGGCGGAAAAAGGAATAGTTTTTCATTTCTCCGGTGAATTATATTAACGCGAGGAAACACCCGCTGGGAATGAGATATTATATGGTCTAAAAAGAGAAAATACAAAACTCACCCCCCCCCCCCACGACCCGATACAGTCACAGGTTACTGATACAAAAACAGGTGCTTGAGACGGCCTTAACAACTCCCACCCCCCTCTTTTGCAAGTACCCGGCCTACTCGACTCCGCCGCCAAATGTCTAGCACCATTTTGCTCTCAACAAAACCCACTTTGGAAACAGTTTTTCTGTTTCCTTCTCTTTCTAAACCCCGTCCAACCGTGAGGACCATAAGTTTTCAATAAGGTTTGTCGGTAAATCAGTTACCGAAGTAGTGGAAAACTTTTCTGGGTTGTGTGGTGAAAAAAGGGTTGGTAGTGAAGTGAAGTGGGGGGGGGGTGGTGGAGGGATGACGCGGATCAGAAGTTTTCTATTAATTGACGGCCTCCTCCTCCACAGCTTACTTTGACCTCAAACTTATTGGAGACACCCTTAACCTATAAGTCCTCTTCCGCCTACACGTTTTCCAAAACGGCTGAACTACAGAGAGGGAGAGAGAGAAAAAAGTAATTCCCCTCACCCACGCCACCACTCATTGTTGACCCTTCTCATTGAAAAACTTAACAAGTTTTCGCCAGAGGGTTTGACTTTTTTGTTCTCTCGCCTTTTTCGAAACCGTGTAAGAGACGTGAACTTTTGGATAATTGTCTCTACCCCCCCCCCCCACACTGGATTTCATCAAAGTCGTTTACGATTATATAGCTCATCCAATCAATCTGTTTCGATTGTTCTAAAGGTTGCCTATACGAGGTGGTAGGGGGGGGGGCATCAGGTAAAAATCCATCATCATGGTGGCGAGAACCGTCCGAAGAAGACCGTATTAATCACGATACCCACTCTTTTCTCTTCATCGAAACCTATCATCCCCCTCCCCTCTGGCAAAATTTATTCTTGAATGAATATTTTACCCCTCTCCTCACACTCGGGCGCCTAAAGTATGCTTCAAAACTGCTGAACAGTACAAGGATGGTGGTGGGGGGTGAGGAATAAGGGGATATTTTCGACAGGTTGAGTGGTTTCGGTTTATTGAGAGTAATTTTTCATTTTAAGGGATGAATGTCCGGATAGTGGGAATGGGACAGTGGGGTTGTAATGGAAGTGAGAAGTAGCAAAGGGGTAGTAATAAAAAAAGAAAGTTTCGAAATGGAACTGAAACCCCCCTCCACCAAAGTTACGATTAAAAAGAGGAATTTATTACTATTTATGTAATAATCCTTTAATGGATTTTGTTTTCTTTTTGATGCTCTCACGAGTTTGGAAATTATATTGGAGGGGGGGGGGGTAATAATATGCGGAATTGAAAAACAGTAAAAAATGGGTGGCAGAGTGGAAATGTATATCACATCACGCGGTGAGAAGAGCAGAGGAGGGGACTCTCTGAGAGGGTGTCATCGATGGTTTTGACGGGATGCCAAATATCACTTTAAAATACGCTTCGTTCTCCATTGTCCTCTTCATACCCCACCTAACAAGAATAATGGATTATTAGTTGGGAAGGTAAAGTGGATTAAACTAATGTTCTTGTGGCAATGCATCAAACACTCTAAATTAATAAGAGAGTTCGTTTCTCACTGTTTGGACGAAATTTTACGTATAAAACAAAAAATTATAATTCCCGGCTAGCGTATTTTATTTGTAGAAGTTGGAGGAGAAATTATTTATCCCGAAAAATAAAAAGTACACGCTAAATCCATTAAATGATTAATGCGAAGATCATGATTTATAATAAATCTCTTGTTTCTCCCACTCTTAATATCTACGTAATCAACAGGAACAGAGGAGTACTTCATTCCCTAACACTTTAGACCAGGGCCGGCCAACCTTATTTGGTCGTGGGCCATAAACCTGGTTGTAATAATTCAGGCGGGCCAACCATCCTCGCCCCCCCCCCTCCCAACCAATCAAGCACAAAACTTTGATATGTATCAGCAAAAGGCCGTGACGCCAGTGCCACCCTTAGGTGGGGAGGGGGGCCTGACGACACCTACCTATGCACCGACCTATGCGTATCGGGGCCCGGGGCGGAAATCTTCAAGAGGCCCCTAGAAGTCACTAACTATACATAAAACCTCTATTGGTAACCTCTAAGGCCTTTTCCTAATTTTAGCCAAGGCCTTTTCCATATATTGTAGGCAAATTACCGCTATTTCCATAACCTATCCGCTAAACAGCGCTTTATGCCAAGTTTAAACCACGAATTTCTTCATTTTAGCCGTGATTAAGTGCTTTTCGTCAATTTTACCTGCAAATTAGAGCTTTTCGCCGAAAAATTAGCAACAGATTGGCGGGGTTATCCCCCCCCCCAACTTATAGACATAAATATGCGCTTTTCCCTAACTTAAGCAGTAAAGTAGATTTTTTATCCTGTGAGTCAGCGATGTTTCTTTAACTTTCCTCGAGTTTGGCTTTTCCACAATTTTACCAGCAAATTAGCGATTTTTTCTAGCGCCTTACCCAGTATGAGCTGAAAATTACTCAATACTAGCCGTAAAATAACGGTTTTCTCGAAATGTTTACCACAAATTAGCATAATTTGTTCACCATAGATTTCGCCTCAGTTTTAGCCGCGAATTTGCGATTTTTTTCACTCATAGCCATGAATTAGCGCTTTTTCTCAATTTTAGCCTCAAAGTTGCCCGAGGAAGCCGCGAATTAGCGTATTTCCAATTTTTGACGCAAATTGAAATTTGTCTCAACTTTAGCCGTGAATTAGCACTTTTTCGAAATTTTAGCAGTGCAGTAGCTATTTCTAGCCCGTGCATTTTGAATTTTGTTCATTTTAGCCACGAATTGGCGTTTTCCGATATTTTTACTGGAAATCTGAAATTCTTCCATTTTGACAGTGAATTAGCACTTTTTGTTTCAATTTAGGCTGAAAATTAACTTTTCTCTTTATTCTAGCCAGAATAATTACTGATTTTCTCTATACAAGCCGCAAATTGGGGGGTTCTTTTACATTTTGGCACCGCATTAGTAATTTTTTTTTCAATTTTAACTGTATGTAGAATAGGGCTTCATCTCAGTTCTAGCCGTGAATCAGTGTTTTTTCCTTTACTTATAACCATGAATTTGCCATTTATCTCAATTTAGCCACACATTTGTCGTCAAAAGGCGGAATTAGAAATTCCAACAGACTTTATCCGCGATTATTTTTCCCAATTCTAGTCGCGAATTCGCGTTTTTTTTTTCAATTTTAGCGGCTTTGAAGCGTTTTTAACTTGTGAATTCTCGAATTACCTTAATTTTAGCCACGAATTGGCGATTTCCTCCATTTTTAGCTGGGCGTAACACTTTTTTCCAATTTGAGCTGAAAACGAGAGTCATTATTTATTTATGACAGGCTAATTATAGTGAAATTTTCAATATTAGCTGCATTTTTTTTTTTTAACACTTCAGTCCGACGTTGGCATTTTTTTTGCTATGGAGTAGCGTTTATTGTTTAGTTTTAGCCTCGAACAGAAGCTACGCATTTGCGTTTTGTCAATTTTTCAAAATTTAGTGACTTTGTTGGTCGCGTTTTCTTTGGTATACAAAATAACGGCCAACGAAAGATTAAGAGATTTTTTTTTTTTTTTACAACGACAATGAAAAATTGGGAAAATACGAACTCGCGATCAAACTGACTTATGTTGTTTTTTTAAACGTAATGTTTGTTATTTTTTAAAATAAAAATTAAGGTTTGTTAGCTGTTGGCACGCTACAACTTTAACCAATTTTGGGGCCACGGGTTAGCGCTTTTAATCAATTTTAGCAGTGCAGTAGGGATTCTTTCTTTTGTATTGGCGATTTTCCTCTATTTTAGCCCCGACTTGGCGTTTTCCTCATCTTCAGCTGCAGTTTAGCCATTTTTTCATTTTTTAGCAGCAAATTAGCACTTTTTTCTCAATTTGAGTTGAAAATTAGTGTTTTTCTTAATGTTGGCCTCGCTAAATAATATTTTTGTCAATTCTAGCCGCGTTGTTATTTTAGGTTTTAGCCCCGCATGAGCAATTTTTTTCTGCTCTGTTTCTCAGTTTGAGCCTCGATTCTTTCAGAAGCTATACAGATTTTCGTTTTCTCAATTTCAGCCGCGAATTAGTGATTTTTCTTCATTTCAGCTGTGAAATAGCGTTTTCTGATAATTTTGCAGCGAATTAGCACATTATCTATTCTCTTTTTTTTTTATTAATAGACGATTTTTCGCCATTTGAGTTGTGAATTTGCCATTTTGGTCCAGTTTCAACTCGAATTAGCGTTGTTTTCGGCAATAATTGTCACGATTTTGGTTTACTTGTACAGCATTGAATTAGTAGCGTGTATTCTCATTCTCAATCGTAGCCACGTGCTTGGCCCAGACGCAAAATTTTTGCATTGATATCCACATTTTTAGTCGTGGAATGGCCGTCGAATCGACGATTTTTTCTCAAGTTCGGTCTGTAAGTTGCATCGTGAGACCACGAACTAGCGCTTTTTCGCAGTTATAGCCACGAATATGAGCGCGTTGCAAATTGCGGATCAGTACATTATAGCGCGCTTAAGGACATAACGAAACTTGTGAGTGGGGGTGGTGTATTTTCTCTATTTTAGCCGTGAATTTCCCTCAAGGAGGCGCATATTTCTGATGTATTTGAGCTACCAATCGAGCCCACACTCTTTGCTGATATAAATTGTAACGTTATATTCTCCAGATCGGATATAGATTGAAATTCGTAAAAAAAAAAAAAAAATCGCTCGCCTCAGCCTCCACCCCCCTTCCAAATATCATCCTCAGGGTGGGTGTGACCCATATAACAAATATCGGACAACGCCTCTTCTTACTGGTTTATCACCTGCTGAACTTCACCTCAACAGACAACTCCTCCGGGACAACTCTTCTCCCTGGCACACGCGTTCAATCACGGAATTAATCTGGGCCATCTTACTGGAAGTTTGGAACAGTCCAACAAAGACTTGGAAAACTTCATTATCTCATTCTACTCGACGGAGGATATACAATAAAAAGACATATCAACCAGCTCCGCGAAACCGAAGTCGACTCAACACCACCTGAAGTCACATAGAAACCACCACCCCTTCTACCATCAGCATCGAAAAACATTCCTACTACACCAGAAGTAAGTGACGAACGTAATTAGAAGCGTGCAGCTTATCTTTCGGAAGGCATAGAATACGTAGTTTTGTATGGTGATGAGGTGATTTTTTATTATTTGTGAGTCTTCTCGTTCGCTCAAGGTAATTTAACATATCATGGGAGAACTCCGAGTCCACGGCTGAACTTGGGTCGAACCCTCCGACGAGGGCCCTCAGTTCACCGAGCCTCTCCTTCACTTCAGCTATCATCTAGAAGTTAAAAATGTATTAATTTAATTCTACAACTAGCTTACAATAAACCATAAAAGTATTTCTCAAAGAGAAAACACTGAATTGATAACACGAATGCCTTCCGAAAGATAAGCTGCACGCTTCTAATTTCATCTCGAAAATCAACACCGGCAGTGCCACAACTAAACCAGTCTATACTTCTCCAAGAACTTCTCAAACGATACCGATATCTGCAAATGCATGTGCCTCCAACGATGACATCACCTCAAGCTCTACGACGTTCCAACCGAGAGCCAAAACCGGTTGTAAGCTTAAATCTGTAAAATTGGGACCGAGCAAACAAAACATGGTGGTTGTCGTGGGGGAAAGAGATAGAAAGAGATACGGCGTCCGGGTTCGATTCCCGCTCCGTGGCAGTTTCTTTTCCTCACGACACATGAAGCACCATGTCACTGTTATTCATAAGACCGAAATAACTTTAATTTCGGTACAAAAAAAGCTTTAAAAGACATTTTTATTCGTTTTCAACCAGTTTTATAATTGTTTATTAAATACACAACAAATGTGCTAACCCGCGGCTATAAAATTGTGGAAAATCACTTAATCTCGGCTTAAATTGAAAAACTCAAATACGTATAAGGCTAAAACTAAAAGGAAGGGCTAATTCGTAGCAAAAATTGAAGAAAAAATGCCAATGCGGGACTAAAAAAAAACTCAGCTTATATTTAAAAATTTACTAATTAGCCCGGAATGAAGAAAAAACTCTAGTTTTCGGGTCAAACTGTGAAAAAATGCTATTTCCTGCTAAAAAATTGAAACAATGGCTAGTTTGCAGCTTAAATTGAGGAAAACACCAATTCACCGATTGAGGAAAGCCCGGATTCACGGGTTAGAAACGCCACTACGTCGATACAATTGAGAAAAAACGTTAATTTGCGGCTAAAATTGAGGAAAAGCTGTGTCAACATTTTTAATTTAAATACTCGCCGTCCCGCCTTTTGAGGGCAAGTGACTGAAGTTGAGAACAACGGCTAATTCATTACTGTAAGGTTTCGACATCGCCGATTCAAATTAACAGCTTCTAGGAAAGATAGAAACAGCATGAAATGTGACAGAGTGATGTAGAAACAATTTCGTATCGCCACAGTATGAACGCTGCCAAAGTTCAAAAAAAAAACTATGATTCGCGGCAAGAACTGAAGAAACGTTAATTTTAAGCCTAAATTTAAAAAAAGGCAAATTCGCTGTTAAAAATGGAAAAAATGCCTATATTTGCAGCTAAAATATCACAAAACACCAATTTGTGGCTAAAATAAACGAAACTCGCTGATTCACGGGTTAGAAATGCTGCTAAAATTAAGAAAAAGCGATAATTCGCGGCTTAACTGGAGAAAAATTTAAATTTGCGTCGTAAATTGAAAATACGCCTATTCTTTGTTTCCGCAGGCAACTTTGAGGCTAAAATTAAGAAAAAGGGTGGGTCCAAAAAAATTGTGGTAAAAAACTAATTCGTGGATTAATAATAAAAAAACTGCCGATTCACTGCTTGAATTGAGAAAAACGGTAATTCTCGGCCGAAATTAAGAAAAAGCGCTCGTGACTAAAAGTGAAAAGACGGATGATTAGCGGCTAAGAGAAAGAACAATGCCAATTCGTAGTTCCAGGAGGCAATTTTGACTTGAACAAAATTAAATTAATGATGGATTTCGTTCGCGACGTACCGAACATTTTGGCATTTTGTCGATGTGCAAACTTTGGCAATGTGGCCGGACTTCCCACAACTGATACATTTCAATTGTTTTTTAGAGCGGCAATCCTGTGATTTATGATTGCTTTTCCCGCAACACAACAACAACACAACAACACACACAACAACAACAAAAATTCTGCGAGTGTTGATTTATGAGATGTTTGACGGGGTTCCGCGTGTTTTTTGTAGAACACTTTGTTACTGGTTTTCCTCCGCCGCTTGACTGGGAACCGGAACCGCGAGGACGCGTGTGCGATTTTACCTTGTACACCGTTGATTCACTTGGGTTATAATAATAATAATAATAATAATATATTTGTCTTCAACAATAAACTGTACATAGTACATAGAAGAAAGTCGGTAATGAATTACTACCTTACTACCTTAGGTGATATGACCGTTAGCATCACTCCCCATGAACAACTTAACACAGTTTGTGGAGTTGTTTTCTGCAGAGATTTCCTAAACTCTTCGGACGACGACATCCTTGCGGGACTCGAACACGAGCGGGTTGAGCGTATTCGCCGCATATCCCGTCGTGTACCGGGCTCCGCGAACCGTGAGGACACTGGTCTCTTTGTCCTCACCTTTAACCAGACTGAACTCCCAACAACCATTAAAGCCGCCTTTCATCGACTCCAGGTGCGCCCGTATATTCCAGATCCAATGCGCTGTTTTCAGTGCCAAAGATTCGGTCACACTGCCGAACAACTCAACGTCTGTGTCACTGCGGCCTTCCCTTTTATGAGAATCACCGCTGTGCTGACCCACCCACCTGCGTCAACTGCTCTGCAAATCATCTCAGTAGCTCTCGCACCTGTCCCAAATACCGCATCGAAAAAGACGTTATAGCACTCAAAATCACCCAGAATATGCCCTTCAAAGAAGCTAGAGCTCTTGCTCAAAGTAAAAGTCGACGGCTACCTGATGTTAACTACGCTTCTATTGCGAGATCCACAGTTCCTATCCCAACAGGAAGTTCACGCCCTACCCCTCCCCTGTTCGCAACTACTCCTGCAGCGACTACTTCTACCCCTGCCCCCTCCTCCCCTACTTTATTCACAACCCCTTCCATCCCGCTGACTACCAGTACCCTACCTGACCCAACAAGGGATCGACTACCAAAACCTCAACGAACCCGCACACCCCGAAACACAGTGCCCCTAACTACTCCGGAGCCAATGGCTAGTGTAACGGAGCCACTATCCAGTGGATCGGAAACTGGGGACACTGATAAAACATACGTTAGTGGCTCTGAAAGTACACCCTTCACGACAGTGACGAAAAAGAAAAAGGGTTGGCCTAAAGGCAAACCTAGAGGCTCGGTGATGATCATCGATGACCCTCCGGACGGCTAACACCATGACGACAACACGAGCAAACACATCCGTCTCTAACCACTTGAATTGCTTTTTTCAATGGAATATTCGAGGTGTACATTACAACGCGGATGAACTCAGATATTTAACCAAAACCCATAACCCACTGGTCCTTGCTATTCAAGAAACACACTTTACTCAAAATTTTGCCTACTCTCTTGCCAATACTCACTTTACCACAAGTCTCTCTCTCCAACCCCTAACGGTCGTAGACACGGGGGAGTTGCCCTATACGTTCATCAAGCCATAACAGCGAACTTTGTGCCGCTTTCCACACCCTTACAGGCCATCGCAGTGCGCATCACTATTCCATTTCCACTCACTATCTGTTCCCTCTACTTACCTGACCAATCCTGGTCCAATGAATCAATTGAAGACCTTCTCCGGTCACTACCTACTCCTTCTTTAATACTCGCTGACCTGAACCTGCACCACGAATCTTGGGGATCCTCCCGCTCCACCTCGAGAGAGCCAAAGGTATACTCTTTTATGATATCCTCAGTAATCACAACCTCGTCACCCTCAACGACGGACAACCCACGCATTTCGTATCTCGTTCCAGTTCCTTTAGTGCGATTGATGTTAGCATTTCCACTCCACGGATTGCTACTAATTTCACATGAGTGCCTCTCGATAACCTCCATTTCTCAGACCACTACTCCATCCTCTTACATTTCTCTCGACCCCTTCAGTTACAACAACTCCCGCCCCGCTGGAATCTAACTGATGCCGATTGGACCGCTTATCAAACTCATCTTACATTCCCTCCACTTACCGATGATACCAGTACTAATATTAGCGAATTCAATAGAGCTATTACTGCTGCCGCCACGCATTCCATACCCCGAAAAACGTCTCACTTACACCGCCCACCAGTTCCCTGGTGGACCCCCGAAATTCAACGAGCCAACCGACTCACTAAAACTGCATTCAACAAATTTAAGAGGCATCCCACCCTGACTAACCTCATAAACTTCAAAAAAACTACAAGCACAAGAACGAAAACTAAAACAACAAGCAAAACGCTTATCTTGGACCCAATTCACTTCGACAATTTCTCACAAGTTACCCTCGAAGGATGTCTGGCGCCGAGTGAAAGCCTTGAAAGGAACTTCACAAGTATCTATGCCTACTTTCCTCGTCAATAATGACAACCAACTTCTTTCCTCACCCCCTGACTTAGCCAACCATCTTGCAGATTACTACTCCACTATTAATGAAAACTCTACCACCAATCACTAACCATCCCGTCTAACTCCTGTTCCCGACCCGATCAATGACCCTTACAATGAACCTTTCACAATGGGCGAACTCAATCGCGTATTACAAAACCTCCCTCGAAATAAAGCGGCCGGTTACGATAGTATTCCGAACGAACTCCTTCAAAACCTACCCCTCTCTGGTAAACTTCACCTCCTAAATCTACTAAATTCACTCTGGCAGCAACAAGTTTATCCCACGGCTTGGAAGACCGCTATAATTGTCCCCATTCATAAACCAGGTAAAAATCCTCAGTCTGCTGTAGGATACCGCCCTATATCACTCACATGCTGCACTGGAAAAATTTACGAATCACTTATTAATTACAGGTTAAATTTCTACCTAGAAAAATATCACCTCTTAAATCCCCATCAGACAGGTTTTCGGAAAGGGTACAGCACCATTGATCAATTATCTTATCTCGAACAATACATACAAAACGCCTTCCTTAACCGTGAACACGTCAGCGCAGTATTTTTTGATATACACCATGCGTTTGACACCATTCAACGCTCCGCTGTGATTGAACAACTCTATTCATGGGGCCTTCGAGGTAACCTGACAAACGTAATTCAGAGTTTTCTCACCGACCGAACGTTCTGCGTGCGAGTCGGAAATGAGTACTCCACCCCCCGTCACCAACTTGAAGGGGTACCACAAGGGTCCGTTTTAAGCGTCACCTTATTTCTAATAGCCATTAACGGCCTAACAAATAACCTTCCTGCCGAAATGCATACTTGCATCTACGCAGATGATCTTGTTATTTTTACAAAACACCCGAACCGATCCCCCAATTACACAATATTCCAGAACTCATTAAACCAGCTGGTGACTCAAGCTTCCAATTGGGGACTTAGTTTCTCTGCTGAAAAGACTGTTGCCATACACTTCTGCCGACTCCGTCACGATCACACTCCTTTACAATTTACCTTGGATAACTCCCCTATTCGATACGTAGAAACTCACAAATTCCTAGGGATTCTCTTTGACAACCAACTCCGCTAGAAACCTCATATTTCATACTTGACCGCCCGCTGTAACAGAGACCTCCATCTTCTGAGAATTGTATCGAACCATTCCTGGGGTGCTGACCCGCCACAATTGTTGAAAATATTTAACGCCCTACTCTACTCAAAAATCGAATATGGCTATACTGTATACGGCTCCATCCGCCGCACTTGGCTCAGTCCCCTGGACCGAATATACAATCAAGGTCTGCGAATTATCCTTGGTGCCTTTCGCACAACCCCGTGCGAGACCCTTTATGCATTATCCCAGCAACTTCCTCCACATCTTAGACGAGATCTTGTGACAATCAACCGTTTTATCACCCTTCAAACTCGACCCCAACATTTCCTGTACGACCTAACTTTCTCAAACAACTCGTGGAGAGATTATGAATTTATGTACACACGCACGCGGCCTTTCCCTGTTCGAGCTAAAGAACTGATAACGCGACTCGGAATGGAACTTGATACCCTCCTACCAACCATGGTAAGTCCTTTTCTCCCATGGCTCCTCCCGGATTCCCAAATTAACCTCACTCTCCGTAAATTTTCCAAACACTCAGACGCCCCTCGTGTAATCCACCAAGAATTCTTTCATATCCTAAACAAATATCAAGACTTTCAAACAATATATACCGATGGTTCCAAAACGTCACAGGGAGTGGGTTGCGCATTTTATGCTCCGCCTACTACCTCCTCTGTCCACCCACTACCGCCAGCCTCATCCGTGTATACGGCAGAACTTTATGCTATCCTTTTCTCCCTTGACTTCATCTGCCATTGTCCATCTTCAAAATTTCTCATAATCACCGACTCTTTTAGCTCCCTACAAGCACTTCAAAATAAATTTGACCCGGAACCCCTTTTGTCGAAAATTCACCAAAAAATCCTGGAGATTACTACACTGCATAAAAATATACATTTCCTTTGGATCCCGAGTCACATCGGGATCCCAGGAAATGAACACGTTGACTCCCAAGCCAAGCTAGCTACTTCTCTTCTACCTGTCACTCCTGTACCACTCCCATTTCGTGATGGAAAACACAAACTCAAAACCATCCTTTGGAATAAATGGCAAGACTTATGGAACCAAAAAGCGTCACAGCTACAATCAATTCATCCCAGAGTTCACGATATAAAAAATTTAAATATTCCACACTACACTCGTAAAGACCAAATTAAAATTCTGCGCCTCAAGACAGGTCACACCCGCATAACTCACAGTCATTTCCTTACTAACCGAGACAGACCTCAATGTCAGACCTGCCAAACCCCCCCTAAGTATTTCTCATATCATACTAGATTGTCCAATGTACCGAACACAAAGAACATCCCACAATTTGAAAAACACGTTACCCGAGATATTCCAAATGGCTAACTTAGACGACCTCCTAAACTTTATGAAAAACATTCGACTGTACGCCGAAATTTAACTAGCGTGGTATCTAAGTAACTGTAATAGCGGGCTAATGACCTAGCAGTCGATGCCCCTTGAAAAAAAAAAAATGAATTAGGTAAGGTAAGTTGACGTACAGTTGGGTAAGGAAGATAAGACACAAAACACATGCACGGAGATGACTAGATGAAGGTAAAGCCCGTGAACTCATCAACGCTATAAAAACATTCCTGCTGGAGCAGTTGGCGGAGTCGTTTTTTAAAGACATTCACTGACAACTCGCGAAGTTTTTTGGGAAGGTGATTATAAATCTTAATACCCCTGAAGAAGACGGTGTCTATCATATATTTTCGGTTGACTTGTGGAAGATGCAGGTTGCTCGCTGCTCTTGTTTTTAAGGAGTAGAGACTTGAGTTGATTGTGAATCTTGTCGCGGCGTTTCTATGGATAAGGAGACAGACGTGATAAATGAGGATGCATGGAAACGGTAGAAGCCAGAGATTTTTGAATAAAGGGCGACAATTTTCACGTGAGGAGGACTGTGTGATTGTTCTTATAGCCCTCTTTTGAATTTTGAATATCCTATCTGAATAGGATGAAAACCCACAGAAGACTATGCCATAGCAAATCACGGATAGAAAGGAGGCCGTATACGCCTCTCGAAGAACTCTAGTCTCCACTAATCCTCTTAATCTCTTAAGTAGATAACAGACCGAGTTGAGCTTCGAGGAGAGATGATGGACGTGAGTCATCCGTTTTAGATCGGCTGTTATCCAGACTCCAAGGAACTTAGTTTCACGAACGAATGAAGTATTAGCAATCGTATTCCTCGCCGAGTCACGAAAAGCTATGGAGACAGTTTTGCTTTCATTGATTTTCAGGCCGTTCTGAGAAGACCAGTTGCTTATAACCGAAGAAGTTGTCTCCGAGGACGTTTTTACTTCTTGTGGATCTTTTCCGACATGTAGAGAGCAAATGTCATCTGCATACACAACTATATTTCTCGAATAGTTCGTTGATAAATATCAAAAATAGCAGCGGTCCGAGCTTGGAGCCCTGCGGGACTCCAAAGTTGTTGTCTGTATCGGCAGAATCAACATCGGACCCCCATCTCGGTCCTCAAGCATTCTCTCTGCCGTCGGTCCATAAGGTATGATTCCAGGAGCTCTAACGGTGGTCCTCTTATACCAATCTTCTCCAATTTTAGAAGAAGGCGTTTGTGGTCGACACAGTCAAATGCCTTGCTTAGATCGTAAAATGTCGCAAGGGCTGGGTGTCCAGCATCAACCGAGGTAGTAATTCGTCTCAGAACCTCGAATATGGCATCGCTTTTGGATCTCTCGGAACGGAAGCCATACTGATGGATAAGTAGGAGGTTGTTTTTCTCAAGGAAGTACGCAATTCTCTTAAAGATAAGCGACTCAAAAGCCTTAGAGAGAATCGGCTGGAGAGCTATGGGCCTGAAATTGCACATTTTTTGCGGCGATCTCCCTTCTTGTGCACCGGAACGACCTTCGATATTTTGAGCTCGGATGGATAATATCCTTGTTCCACGCATAAGTTAAATATATGGTCTAGCGGTCGAATGATGAAGTCGACTGATGACTTGATTACCGGCCCCGTAATTTCGTCGTATCCCGCTGAGGCGTTCTTCCCAGACTCATACAGGCTTCTTGCGACCTCGTCTTCGACCATTCGAAAAAAGAAGAAGGTCTTATCAGACGTGTACCCCTTTGCGGGAGATGTTTCGTGACGATCGTTGAGTTCCCGAGCGATTTCCTCCACAGAGTTCACAAAGAATTCGCTTAGGAGGGAGGCGATCTCCTTGGGATCGGTGACTGTTGTGTTCTGGTGTTCTATTTCGGTGATTTGGTGGTTATTGCTACTTTTTACATCTTTGATTATTTTCCATATTTCTTTTTGTCCGAATTGGGATTTCACTAGTTTATCACCGTAATATTTTTTCTTTGCGTCACAGGCTCGATGAATCAGGTCCTTCTTTGACGCTCTAAATTTCCTCCAGTCCTCAGGGCGTTCAGATTTCCTCGCTTTTCTGAGGAGCTCATATGCCGCGTCTTGTCGGTACAAGTGGTCTGCTTGTTGATTACAGGGGGGACGGAGTAAGTTTTTGGAAACGCGACTTCAAAATTGTGAGAATAGCTCATATAAAAAGTTGTGAAAGCTTCCGCGGCAGATGCTGCTGAGTACACTTCGCCCCAGTTTGCGTTGCTCAGGAGGTACTGAAAGTATTTTAGGTTCTCGTCCGTAAACTGCCTGCGTATATTTTCCTCCTTGCAAGTTTTTGCCTTTCCAGCCCCCCTCAGATTCATTTTGAATACTACCGGCAGATGGTCAGATATACACGCCAGAGTAGTAGTACAGGAACAGACGCTCTCATCAATATTTGGAAACATTATGTCAATTCTGGATGCCCTGTTGACTGATATCCTTGTAGGGGACGTTGCGCGAGCATGAAAGCCGTTGCAGAGCATCACATCAAGGAATACGTCCTTTTCTTTGCTCTCAGAGTCCAGGTCTATATTGAAATCCCCACATATAATGGCAGGGCTTCCCTCCAGACGAAGGCGTTTGATGTTTTTTTCAATAAGGTGAGACATAGTTTAAAGTTATCCGCGGACGAGCACGGAGCACGATATATGTTGAGAATAGCGATGCATTCCTCTTCCCCTCTTACGAGGCTGTCGTGAGAAATCAATTAAGCAACCATTTGGCCATAGACTGGGGTCGGCAATATTTTCCAGGTGACCAGTGCTCACTAACAGACGGAACGAGGCGTACGAATCATGCCTTGTAATCAGCTTGACACATTCCAAATCGTTTCCAAGGTTTAAGTGGCCCAGCGAGTTGATTATAATATCTTCAGTCGTCATGTCTGGATGAAGTCGTGAGATGAAAAGCCCTTCTTTGCGCGGGACGGCTTGGAGGGAAGAAGAGGAACTTCTTCCACTAAATGCCGTTGCCTTTTTTGGGCCCGGAGCACTTCTGTATTTCGAGGCTTTAGCCGTTACTTCGGCAAGCTTAACTTCAGCACTAGTTGGAGTGGGTACCTTTATATCTCCTCCGTGCCCTGGTTCACGCATTTTTCTCACCTTTTTGTTTTTATTACATACTTTTATGAAGCCTTCGGTATCCGACTCCGAGTCAGCTTTTCCCTCTGTCTCGTTGTCGTTGTCTTTTGAGGAGTTCGTGGTATGTGCATCCCGAGCTGACAAAGTTGTTGTTTGCTTTCTAGGAGCTTTAACTGCTTTAGAGAAAGACTTCGTGATGTTTTTTGCTTCTTCAATGGGGCCACGCACATAGCATTCCAGCTCCTCTAATCGGCTCTCCAGGTAGCCGATTTTAGATTGTAGTTGTTGGTTTTCGTGACGGATTCGTCTCATGTCGGTTTTTTGCTCTGCATGATCGGTCAACAACGTCGTCAGAACAATCAGTGTGCGAGACATCAAATTTTGACCGGCAACCAATTGCCCAAGTAGCTGGTTTGTATCCAGTTCGTCTAATTTCTCCTCGTCAAAAGAGCTAATTTTCTTGATTGATTCTTTGAGGAAATCTTTCGTTTTAGAGAATTCAGTCGCTTCCCCTTGGAAAGGTTGATCAGATTTTGATTGATTTCCCATCATATCATCCTCTTCATCCTCAGCGCAACATAGTACGATATCCGCAACATCGTTGGATTTAGAGAATCTCTTAAAACAACTGATGTGGAATTTTCCATCGCATGCCTTGCAAGTGACAAACTGTTTTTTCACATTGTCAAATGAGCGATTTCCGGGGACAAATTTTCGACACTCATGTTATCACTTCGCATGTATGTTGGACGAATACATTTTATTTTGGCGTTTAGCGGCCTCGATCGCGAGAGCAATTTCGATGGCATTGTGTGTGGCAGATGTCGTCCCCATGTTGGTGGATTTGTTCCCGGATGTCATTGTCAAGTAAGCCGCGTATAAATTGAGCCTGTAGAATGGACATTACGGGCTTTTTGCAAGTCTCATCCTGGCAAGTCCAGTTTGATGACCGCGAAATGTCTTTGAGGGCCGCGAGATACTGCGATATTGATTCTTCAGCTCTTTAAGCCCGCGATAAAAATTTGTGGCGCTCTGTATGAACGTTAGAGTGGGGACAAAGGTGGATTTCGAGGAGCCCGATCAATGTATCGTACGTTTTCGAAGAGGGGAGGTCGGGCGCAGTGAGGCTCGAGAGGGGTTCATAATACTTGGCTCCTAAAGTGTTAACTAAAATGTTTGCTTTTGTCGCGTTAACATCATGGGTATTGCCACGGAGACTTTTTAAATCGAAGTAATTGTCAAGTCGTTCTTTGTACGACTTGTAAGACTCCTTGTCTTCGTCGTACGATTCGAAATTTATCGCCGACGCATTACTGTCAGGCTTGGGGGCTCACAGGGACAGTATGGAGGAGGCGTTTGAGAGGGCAGCCGAAGAGCATGTAAAATAGATCGATTTTGTACCTGGAGATCGTGTAAATCCGGAACATCGTCGCCGGGCATGATGAACGACAAAAGCACGCGACACTTCTCGAAATTACTTTATCCTCGTCGCCACTGTTGTGTATTTAACAAACAATTATAAAACTGGTTGAAAGTGAATAAGAATTTCTTTATTTTACACATGTTAAAAGCAGACTGAAGGTGGGCAACAAGGAGTGGATCGCAGGCGTTCCAGGAAGTTAGGCTGTGGTCAGGGGGGGGGGGAGATTAATTCCTTGAGGTTGAGTCATAAGAGGTGCTTTTTCTTTTTATAATAAAGTATATAATAGCATTTTCACAACTCATTTTCAGTAGCGTTTCTATAATTTTCATTAGCGATTTTCCTACATTTTAGTCACGAATTGGCGCTTTCATAATTTTCAGCTGCAGATTAGCCATTTTCATATAAGCGAATTAGCACGTTTTCTCAATTTGAGCTGAAAATTAGTGTTTTTCTTAATTTTAGCCGCGAAAATAAGTGCTTTTTTTGTTTGTTTTTTTTTGTTTTTTTGTTTTCAGTTTTAGCCTTCTCTGTTTTCTCTGTTACTTAGCGCTGTACCTATCTCAGTTTCGGCTGAATCTTTCAGAATGCTACACAGATTTGCGTACTCTCAATTTCAACCGCGAATTAGTGATTCTATTCATTTGTACTCGCGAATAAACGTTTTTTCTTCACTTCATCTGCGAATTAGCGATTTTTGTCAATTTCTGCTGCTAATTTTGCTGCGAATTAACATGTATTCTCATTTTGTAAGCGAATGGGCAATTTTTTCAAAATTTCAGTTGTGAATTTGCTATGTTTTACCCAATTTTATTCGAATTGTGGTTGTTTCTGTCCATATCAGCCGCGATTTTTTTTTTTACTTGTACAGCCTTGAATTAGTAGCGCGTATTCTCAATTTTAGCCTCGGGCTGTGCCCAAAAACAACACTTTTACGTAGATTTCTACATTTTAGCTGTGGAATGGCCGCCATGCACCTGCGAATCGACGATTTTGTCTCAATTTCGGCTAGGGATAGAATCGGCCCGAACCCCGGCCCGAAACCGGGCCCGATTAGCCCACTTTGCCAACTTGAATGAATACATGTGCCCCCCCCCCCATTGAGCCAGTTAAATCGTCCCAAAAGTAGGGATCGTGATGATGGTTGGTAGTGGGGGTTTGGTGATGGTGAGAGGCTTAAATACCCCCTCTTCTTACCGGAAGATTACTGACGGGGAGTGAGGTTTTCAGTTATTTGGGTTGCTCAATATGCTTTAATTTTTAACTAATTATATACTAATTATATTGATATAACTTTCCATATTATGATTTATGACGTATTAAATAGTAACGACTGCAAGTTATTATAATTTCGCTCCATCATTGGATGCGGATTGCCTGCAGTAGGTGATACTTTTTCCTCTGATCACAATACGCGCAATTCTATTTTCTACTAATCACAATTATTGGACCCCCCTCCCCATTGACGGATCTAAGGGGGGGGGTAACGGCAGTATTACCCTCCCTGAGAGCTGTTAAAATCGCTGTGAGCAAAGGGGGGATGGTGGTGGAGGGTGTACAGTGAGAGGGGGAGGAGTTACAATTACCCCCCACCACCAAAGAGGTCCCAGATCCGACCCCCCTCCCTTTGTTCGACGAAACATGGGTACTTCGAAGAAAGAAAAGTTCAACGAACGGCATTGTACATATTTGTTGTTGTATTGCGCATGTTCGGGCTTTCGGGCTTTTTTCGAACCTCAGCCCGGCCCGGTCGGAGAAAATCTTCGGCCCGGCCCGGTCGGAGAAAATCTTCGGCCCGGCCCGAAGCCCGACCCGAAAATAAAATGTAAGGCCCGGCCCGAGTCCATCCCTAATTTCGGCCTAGGAATGTTGCATTGCGAGACCACTAATAAGCGTTTTTTTCGCAGCTACATCCACGCTACTGGTTTTGAGAAATATCACTAAGTCGAGGATAACATTGGTAAACATGGCTAATTCGCTGCTAAAATTTGGAGCAAAACCTCCAATTGGCTTTTTATATGGAGAACAATTTGGCCTAAATCGAGACAAGGTGAATATTCATGCCTGTGTAAGTGAAGGAAACTGCTAATTTGAGGCAAAAACTCAGAAAAAACGTAACGTTTTCCCGTCAGCCGCTCTCAAAAGCCGTTAGATATTACGGGAAAACCGTCAAATTGGCAACACAGCGTGCTGGACCGTTCTCCTCGGAACCGAACTATGGTCTCAATCCGACCCTAGCACGTCAGGAGGACGCCCTGCTATCGCCTTGATACCCGGATTCCCGGTGGGAGGGGGGAAAGTGGAAAAGTGCATGGGACCGAGAGGCCGAATCTGAGAGTGGAACGCGTTTTTGTGTCATTGTCCCAACATCTTTTTGTCATTATACGATATATTAGCCGTGATGTGAGTTCCAATCGAAAAATTGCCCTTTCAGTGACGGTTAGACTCTTTTTCTGAGTGTAAGTTATCGGTATATTTGGGCCGAACAATAAAATCTTGGTCGAGGCGCGCTTTGTTGTCAACCTCAACTATAAATTACTGACCTGGCAATTTCGATATAGCTTCAAGGGTGGAAGCGGTGGAAAACTAATTATTTGTGAACTTTTCTAATTCCTGCCATTTATCCCTCAAGGGACTTGAAAATGTCAATTCCACGTGCGCCTCATCGGGAAAACGATGGTGTACGGAAGGAGGAGACGGATGACGACTTTCCTCCCTCTGATCAAAATTCCCTCTAATTTTTGCGGTCGCCTTAAATTCGATCCGCTTCACAGCCCATACAATTAACCTACAAATTAAAAAAAGTCTGTTTTCTTTTGTTTTTTTCTTAGATCGTTGTTCCCTTAAGGTCGCAGACGATCACTATAAAATGTATCCCCGCCACGTCTTCTCCACGACTTTAAATGCCACGTTTTTCCTTTAACCCCTCCCCCTTCATTTCCTCTTTGTCCAAGCAGCTACTACCTATTTCTTTCTATTCTTTCTAACCCCCCATCGTAAAATTAAAACGGAAGAGACTCTCTTTCTCCATCTCTCCGCTACGGTGGGGAAACTGAAATTCGTTTGGCCGCAAGGAAAAAAAAAGAGGTTGGAAAACGTGGCGAATTGTAATATTTTTTTCTTGAGCCCCTCCCCCCACCGGTGGCGGCGGGGGGGGGGGCAACTTTTTCCAACCCTTAAGTTCACGAAGAACTGTTTCTCTCCACTCCTTTCCTCATACCGCACCAACCCCATTGTCATTTCCAATATGAGAGTAGAAACATCCACACCTGCTGCACAATTTTTTTTTTCTCTCACTCTCTCTCACTTACTCTCTCTCTCTCTTTCTCGCTAAATATTACATAAGTTTTCCATTCCAGAAATCGAGTCCTTTTCCCTTGATTTTTGAACGTTCGATTTTTATAAAATTGTTTGCATCTTTTATTCTGTCCCGCAGGGAAATGAATTTACGATTTGTGAAAATGAAAAATCGACCGAAAGTGATTCATTTGCAGTTCGCTTTGATTTTACTACCTCCGCTCTTCGTGCTGGGTAAGTTTTTTTTTTCTTCCCCCTGATGTTTTTGATGAGAGACGAGGCTTAACTATCTTTTTCTCTATATCGTTTTCAATTCGAAACAAAAAAGGACGTGGGAGAATCACTCCTATATAAAGTTTGACAGCTTGATTGACGATTGATAGTGATAAAGAGGTTCCTTTTATTTTGATTGAGGGCCAATGAGCCTAAAATTTTTGTGAATACCCCCTCCCTTTACCAGCGTCACATACTCTTGCTTTGCGAACCGCCCGCTGTATGACGCGGTAGACTGGAACGGGATTTGTTGAAGGGACAGAAGTCGAATTTTTCAAACGATTAATTTGTTTAAAAAGTTGGTGGAAGGGCGTATGAGAGAGAGAGAGAGATGAGTGAGAGAGGAAAAAAAGAAACTTTTTTCACCATACACGCGCTGCGAGAGTTATAAACTTTCAATCAAAAGCTTTTGAAAATACTTGACGTTTTACATTTAAAAATAGATACATTTCCGTTATTGGACACTCCTTTGCCGGCCTTATTCAATCAATTTCTCCACTTCTAAAAGTTAAATTAATTTTAAAACTCCGTCGCAATAATAAAAAAAAATAATAAAACGAGAATTGGCTCGTGGAGAAAAGAATTGTACAAAGGGTGGGTGGGCTTAAAAAAAATAAAAAATGAGAGATTGCTTCCTGCTAACGATAAATAAATCATAAACGTTCTCTGGGAGAAATCCTCACTCTCATTCTCTGTCTCTTCAAAGAATAAACAGCTTTCTTGACTTCTCGCCCTATAATCCTACTGAGTAAAGTGAATGTGTAGCAATGTGAGAATAAATGGGCTGCGAGGGGGGTGAACGGGAGGGTGACAGAGGGCTAACATTAGAATAAAAAAGTAGTGAGTTAAGTGTCCCTTGAAGTTTGGATAGCTTCTGCAATTCCAAAACTGGCGTGAAAAAGTAATGTCGTTAGACTATAAAGTTTTCAAAACGTCACTATCGCAACATGGTGGAATGTCGGGTAATATACGCGTAGTTCGTTGGAGGTGAGCGAATTATATTTTAGAGCTCCAGGCAGGAGTTAAATGGCTTCTATTTCGAAACAAGCAGTGATATACTGAGTGTTCCCATCAAGTTTAGAGTACGCCTCCGAACGCTCGAAAGTTAGTCTTTATAGGTAAGGTCAGTTTCTGGGTCCACAGCCCAGGGTAAGGAAAAGGAAAAGTGGAGGGTGAGAAGTCTGTACCGACGAGTTTTGGAGTGTGTCTGTTAATGTTGTAAATCGGTTAATGACGTATTAACGTCATTAACCGGTTAATAATGTCAATCGCATTTACAAAATAATAGCTGTAACATATTTACGTCTCTCTCACCTGTGTTGTTTTTCCGGTTGTTTAGGTAAATGAGGAGCTGCCTCGAGGTCCATTCCAAACTAATTCTGACCCTACCTCATTTTGAATATTCCAGGTGCTAATAACTACCAAAATGTAAGAGAAAACAGTACATAATTGTGTTATTCTTCTTCCCCCATTTCATCAACGGAGCTGTCAATTGTTATCTGCGTGTTAGCTATTGTGTTTGGCATAATTAGAACTCAAATTAAATAGTAAAAGCATAAAGGAGGTGAGACAAACAAGTGTTGCAGAGTGGTGTCATTTTATTTAGGAAACAATATATAGCTCCTCTCTTTGTTCAACAGCAGAAAAACAAGCGGCAAATTAATTTTTAATTTCCCTCCCCAAATTTTACTTGGGGCTCGCGGCTAAAAGACCCATTTTTCCTTAGCCCCTTTGTTTAAACCTATTCCACCCCCCTCATCCTCATCTCTTGTCAACTTCCGTCTCGACCATCCTCTATTATTCGCATGCAAAATACATAAAAGAGTAATTTTGAAGGGAATCGTCCATTTCGAGGGGTAAAAAAAAAAAATCTTGTTAGAGTTCATAACAAGTTCGCTAACTTCCTTAAAAATACTGCAGTAAAAACGTGTAAAAGAAGTCTACTGAAGGAAATAATGTCGGAGAGAGAGTGAGGGGGGGGGAGTGGTAGAGCCGCTAAATTATTATGGGCCGGCAATAGTGGAACATTTGAAATGCCTCCTCACCCCTCCCCCTTCTACCCCCCAAACACCGTCACTACAGAGCTCTACAACGAATGATTCCAACCTCATCTAAAGCACCCCATTGCAGGCCTAATCTTCACGCTCTCCCGCTCTACACTGCCGACCGTTTGGGACTAATTGCGGGCTATTCATTATTTTTCAGCTCCCCCACCCACCCCTACCATTCAACGTAATTGAACGGCGGAGCTTTAACAAAAATGTTGCGTGATAAAATAAATGAGAGTCGGGGGATAATTTTGTAGAAAGGGAGTTCATAAAACACCATTTTACTTCTATTTTCACGCAATAATGAATAAAATGTCTAATATTCTGCTAAATACATGTTGTTTCGGTCATCGAGGGGTTCATTGTTCAGCTGTCAAGTTGATGCCATAAAATAATATTAAACGTGTACGGCAAACGTCAAAATTTTGTGCCCTTTTATGAAGGAAAATTCGTTTTGAGTCGGATCCAGAGTCTCTCAGACAATAGCCGGTTTCTCCCGTAACGCCACTGAGCGGCTGCCAGTAACTCTCAAGTCCAAAATGACCATAAATTGAGTGTTTTGCGTCATCGATTCGGTGTCGATTTTCCCGCGGCCTCAGAGAGCAGCCTAATCGTTAATACCGCGAGGTCGTCCCGCTCAGATTAAGGCTCTTTCTTGCCAGACTCACGATGGCAACCGCGAGTGTGCGCCTGTGCGGCCCCTCGATTGGACGCAAAAAAAAGGTTTGGGTGGGGGTGGGTTTAAATGTGCCATTCGCCTCGAGTGAAAGGCCTCAGACACCGCAGTGGTCACATCACCCCCCCCCCCACCCTCTTCTTCCATGGAGTGAGGTCGTGGAATATTTGCCACAGAAAGTTATAGTTCCCACCAAATACAGTGAAACTCTGTTTTTACCACTTTTCTGGCGTTCTCGTTCAATGGCGGGTCGCACTAAGAGGAGGAGGGGGGTACGCAGGGCCAGTTTGGCCATATTTGGAGCATGAATGGTCGCTTTTGCCGTTTTCAGAGCAGGAATTGTCTGTATTGGCATTTTCAAAGCGCAAATCATCTGTTTAGCCATTTTTAGGGCACATAATAGTCACTGTTGCCGATTTCAAGGGCGTGAATTTTTGCTATTTTGCCAATTTCCAGAGCGCGAAATGTCTGTTCCGCCACTTTAGAGTACGCATTTTTGCCGTTTTAGCGCATCATCCAGTCCTATGACTCCCATAGCAACGGGAAAAACTTTGTATAAACATTATTCGAATAAAAATACTTAAGTGTTTTTTCCGTTCGAATGCGGCTGCAAATTATTTCGTGATAATAGTAAGGCAGTAACATTGCATGGTGCCAGAGGTGTGAATAATGAACAAAAAAGGAACGAGAAGTCCTCATTCGATAGACCAACACCGAAAGCAACAAATGAACTCGTTCTAGCTGTCCTCCACCGGACTTCTTTTCTTTTAAAAGTAATGACTGGCCGGCGTGGTTCGAACGTTTTGAACGCTATCGGCTTGCATCAGGACTGGATTCTGGCACTGAATGGTCGATCTTGCCATTTTGAGTGCAGCCTCAATCTGTTTTAGGCATTTTCAGGGCACGAATCATCAGTTTAGCCCTTTTTAGGTCCCGTAGAGTCAACTAGGAAATTCAGTTCTGTTAGGCATTTTTGAGTCCCAAAACTTCAAGTTTTACGAATAATCAGCCAGGAAACTTCCAATTTCACCGATATTTCGCTGAAATTCGACGGCTATTCGTCAGAATTTAGGTTTGTGAGTTGTCCGACCGGGTAACTAAATAGAAGCTCCAATTTTGCGAAAAGAAAGACAAGAAACAAGATTTATACCTGTAACTTGAAATTTCACTAAATTTTAGCTCTGAGTAATTTAATTTTGTGACAAAATTTGCCAGGCTTTGGGTGCTATCGGGCTCCTACTGTTGGGCTTTGGTTTCCGTCGTTACTGACAAAAAAAAGGCCCAGAAACTTGCAATTTTGCGTAGGTAATTAAATAAAATTAATTTATTACTTAATTTAAATTAATTATTTAATTATTTCAATTAATTAATTTAATTGGTTAATTTGATTAATTAAATGCATTAATTAATTAATTTAATTAAGTTCTGAAATTTTGTGGCTATTATTTGTCAAGACTGTGAATGCTACGTGGCCGGCTTGCCAGGGTTCCACTGGCACTAAAAAAAAAGCCTCGAAACTTGCGATGTCGCACACATCGTAGAAACTAGAAACTAGAAATTTCGCGAATGTTTAGACCCAAAATTTGCTATTTCACTGCAGATTTGGAGCTCAGATGTGAGTTTATTTCGGGGCAGTCTCGTGCATGGTGCTATTTGTTGCTGCCTGGCTGGCTGCGGGTCGTGATGAACTGAAAATCCGCTGTGATTTCGGACTAAATCGATAAAAACCCGCTAATTTATGAATAAAATTAAGGATAAGCGTGGATTTCCGGCTACAAACGAAAACAATTGCTAATTCTTGTAAACTTCTTTGAAAATAATCTCATTTACGGATAAAATTGGAACATATTATTCGTTTGCCGGTGAAATCGAAACAAAGAATTAGCTCTCTTTGCGTTTAAAATTGAGGGGAAAGCCAATTCGCGGATAAAATTAAGGAAAAACGTTTTATATTCGTGGCTACAATCGGAAAAAAAGCACTCTTTTGCGGCTGAAATTGAAAAAACGTACAGATTCGTGGTTTAGCAGTGCAACTTTCAGGCTAAATTCAAGAAAGTAAGTACACTAATTCGTGGTTCATGGATACCTTTTCACGGATAAAATGAAGAAAGAAGGTTCGTTCAGGGTGGAATCGAGAAGAATCACTCGTTTGCGGCTGAAACTAAAGAAAAACGCCAGTGCGTGGCTAAAATTGGGAATTAATGACCATTTTCGGCTGAAAATAGAGATAAAGTGCTCTTTCACGGTTAAAATTAAGAAAACGCACCAGTGATCGAGGTTTCACGTTGGAAAACCTTAACTAAAATCAAGAAAAGGCACTAAGTCACGGTTTACAGAGACTTTTTAACATCTAAAATTTAGAGAAAAGGCTAGTTCACCGTAGTACATTGACAAAAATCTCTCATTTTGCGTCTAAAATGGAGGAGAAACGTGAATTCGCGGCTAAAATTGAGAAAAATCCGCTGGTTTACGGATAAAATAGCGTGAATTCGTGGCTATAATTGAAGAGCAGTGCTAATTCGCGGATAAATTTTTGACAAAAGCTCGTTCATGGCTAAAAATGAGGAGAAAACGCTGGTTCGCGGAAAAAACAACAAATTTCTAATTTTCGCTTAAAACATTGACGGAAAACTGGGAAAAAGCGCTTGTAAATTGTCTGGCATTGATACAACAAGTGAATATTAGCCAGTGCGATATTTTCAAGGCAATAATCGTCAGTTTTGCCCCTTTTTTTTTTTTTTTACAGCAGGCATTGCATGTTTAGCCATTTTCCCTCGCTCGAATGATCAGTTTTGCCCGCATTTGGGGCTGGAATCACCTGTTCAGGCATTTCAGGGCGCAAATTCGGAACTCGTAAGGTCAGTTTCGTCATTTTTAGAGCGTGAATCGCAAGACAGTTTAGCCATTTTCAAGGCGCGAATCGTCATTTTTGCAATTTCTCAGGCCATAAATAGTTACGTCAAGCCAAAAGCAAAGAATGGTGAGTTTTTGCCATTTGTTGCTCGCGAATGGTCGATTTTTCACTTTTCAGGGCTCGAATCATCTGTTCAGGCATTTTCTGGGTCCGTTAGTCAGTTTAGCGGTTTTTGGAACGCGAATGATCAGTATTGGCCATTTTTTGGCGCGTGAATTGCCAGTTTTGCCATTTTTGGCGCGCAAATGGTTGATTTTGCCATTTTCATTGTAGCAGCTTAGCCATTTTAAAGGCGCTTCAAGTCCATTTGCTGGCTATTTTCTAGAGCGGGAATTTCCGTTTTTGGCAATTTTTAGGGCACGAATATAGTCAGTTCAGCCATTTTCTATGAGCTAATCGTCAGTTTAACCACTTTGGGGTGCGATTGCAGTCAGTTTAGCTGTTTTTATAGTGGGAATAGCCATAGTTTGGCTATTTTAAAGCAGTTAATGACTGTCAAGTCATTTCTAGTTGAGCGAAACACACAATTTTCCAAGCCCCTCCTATATTAGCAAGTCTGATCGGCGGCTAAATCTATCTATTTTGGGGTTTTTTCTACTCAGGGAAACCGAAAATGGAGACAAAATTTTCGTTTTGTCACCGTCCGCTCGTACTTAGAGACCCTGGAGTCAATAGAATCGGCTGATACCGACGACCATGACGTGAAATATTTCACGTGATTCATTTCTGGACCGTTTAAGGCGCAGTATTTTTCTGTTAAAACGCTTCGGTGGGGGGGGGGGAATAATAAATCTCGTCTGCCTCAGAACAGAACCTTTCACCCTAATATTTGAGAATGTGACAATCCCTCGTTAGATTTTGGGAGGTGCTTTTGATTATGTTTATACGAAAGTGACCTCATGACTTCAAGGGAGGGGAGGGGCCATGGCTCGTGTAGCCCCTCTTTTGGATCCGCCACTGGTTCACAAAGCAAAATTTAGAAAATCCGCTAATTCGTAACTCGTGGCTACAATGGAGATAAAATGCTAATCCGTATAAGAAATAATGAAAAACGATAAAATTGAAGAAAAGAAAAAAGAAAAAACCCGTTACGGCCAAAACTGATAATTCCCATCTAAAACCTATACATATAAATAAAACTTATAAAGAAAAGAAGCTGCTACTCATTCGCTGCTGAAACGGATTTTAACCATAAAAATAATAGCGGATCATCACGGCTAAAATTAATGAAAAGTTGTAATTCGCAAAGAAAATTGACTAAAAGCTCTTAGGTCACGGCAAAAATTCGGAAAAATGGCTAATTTACGGCTAAAATTTATAAAATGCCAATATGCGGTTCCTATAGAGGCAATTCTGTGGCTGAAACTCGCAGAATAAAAGAAAGATTAAAAAAAAAACAATTTATGGTAGAACCCCTCCCCCCAATATGAAACCCTAGATTTACCCCTGGAAGTATCTTATAAGTTTCTTATCTGCGTCTATGCAGATAAGAAAAAAATGTCCTTCAAATGGACCCGCATAGTCGACATGAACCCTGTCCCAGTTCTCGTCGGGCTGATCCCAAGGATGAATGGGAACTTTCTTCGGGTTGTGATGGACTTTTGCACAGGACTCGCAGCTTTTCACCATTTTTTCTATGTCTTTGTCCAATCTTTCCCAATAAACATATCTTCGTGCGAGCTGTTTCATTTTAGTTATTCCTAAGTGTGACGTGTGAAGCTCTGTAAGAAGAGGCCCCTGGAGGGTTTTCGGAATAGCACGTTGCCTGATATAGTATAGGAACTATCTTTGCGACTATGTTTGAGTTTGTGGGGCAGGGTTTGTAATTCTTGATCTTTAACAGTTTCACGAGCGATGGTATCAGCGGTGATGAATTTGCTGGAGATTTGGAGCAGGGTCTCCGCGTTGAGAGTAGTGACTTCTTCATCCATCGCTATTTTCGACGAAATGCTTGAGGAAGGAACTGGGGTGCGAGACAAGCAATCAACGTTGTCATTTTCCTCGCTTTTCTTGCATCGAATAGTGTAGTCGAGTCCACTAAGAAAAGAGGTATACCGTAGTAAGCGCGACGATGTCATTTGTGGCAGGGCCCGGTTGGGATGAAAAATGTGAGAAAGTGGCTTGTTGTCGGTGACTAAAACAACATTTTTACCGAAAATGTAGTTGAAAAAATGGGTTGCTCAGTAGACAATGGCTAAGGCTTCTCGGTCGAGTTGGCTGTAGTTTTGATTCAGCCTGCGTCAGAGCTCGGGAGGCGTAAGCAATTGGTCTTTCGTGACCTTCAATTTCATGGCTGAGTACTGCTGCGATCCCAGTGGGGCTGGCGTCTGTCGTAAGGATAACAATTTTTGATGGGTCATAAGGAATGAGCACCCGATCACTGCATAATTCGGACTTCAGAGTCAAGAACGCTGATTCAGCTGCTGTGGACCATATGAATCGTTCATCTTTTCGAAGTAAACGTCGCAATGGAAACGTCTTTGATGAAAAATCTGGAATAAATTTTGCGTAATATGTTACTAAACCAAGGAAACGTCTGAGTTCATCTTCAGAAATTGCTTCAACGTTTACAGGGCATTTTTGGATTTTGTTGAAATAGACTATATGGCCTAGGTAATTGATACTTTCTTTGAAGAAGGAACATTTAGCGTGATTCAGGTGTAGGTCATTTTTCTGTAGGCGATCGAGACAAGCGATGAGAGTTCTTGAACATTCTTCGAGTGTCGAGCCAAGACAAATGATGTCGTCAAAATAGGCGTCAACTTTGGGCAAACCCTGCAACAATTGAGACATGATTCGGTTGAATTCCGACGGTGCAGTTTTTATCCCAAAGCTGAGACGATTCATCCTGAATGTGCCTTTGTGAGTCGATATTGTTTGAATTTTGCTTCCTTCTTCATCAACTTTTAAATGCAAGTAGGCCTTGTAGAGGTCCAATTTGCAGAAAAACTTGACTATGTAGTACTTCATCTATGCGACGGATAGGGTGGTTAGTTGTGACTAATTTCGGATTTACGCCACACTTGTAATCCACGCAGAGTCTTACGCCACCATCGGCCTTAGGGATAACGACAAGTAGTGATCCCCAATCACTGGTTGCGACAGGAGTAATAACTCCCTGAGATTCGAGTGAGGCAAGTTCTTTTTCGACTCGATCCCGCAGGGCAAACGGAACGTCGCGTTCCCTAATGAAGATAGGTTGAGCACCTTCTCTGAGTTGTAGTTTTACTTCCGCATTGGGAACACAACCAACCCTTTCTTCAAAAACGAAGGAAAATGTTTGGAAAATATCGTCTAGACACGTGACTGTGTTGATTCCAATTGAATTGAAAGGAGCTTGTTTACGAGCATCTATTTCATCGAGATTAATCCTGAGTCCTCGAATCCACATGCGGCCAAGTAAAGCGGCATGACCGGCAGGGACTATGAATATGTCGCCAACCATTGATTTGGTTCCGTAGGCAACTGAGACGGAGACTTTACCTTTCGGTTTAATGACATGGTCGGAGTAAGATCGAAACGTGACTGTGGTAGGTTGAAGTGGAACGTTGAGTTTAAGCTTTTGGAAATCGGTTTCTGATAGCAGGGAAAAACGAGCGCCTGAGTCAACTTCAAAGGATTGAGGCTTCTTGTTAAGAGTAACGGTGATGATGTATTTGTCTGAGTCATGACCTACTTCGTATAGATCCTCTGTGTCTTCCATTCGAACGATTCCATATTCATTCGAAACAATATTTTCATCTTGAGAATGCTGAGACGATAGGGTATTTGTTTTAGATTTCCGGAGAAGTGAGGTGATGCACACCTTCGAGACATGGCAAATTTTACCGCAGGAAGAACACTTTAGTGACATACGATCTTTCGTGCACTCGCGCGATGTGTGGTTTGACCAATCGCAATTCAGACAGAGATTATCGATGCCTAACGCTCGGTAATCGACACGACGTTTGGACGGAAATCGTTGATTAGGACGACGACTGCGGCTTTTTGGGCGGGAACGTTTTTCATAATGAGGTCTAGTGGCTCTGTGAAGTTTATGGGTATCATTGATTTCATCCGATGGGTTGTCAAAAGGTTTGGCCAACTGGTTCGATTCATAGCGGGACGCTTCAAGTGCTATGGCTTTACTGAGTAGGGCTTCAAAACCATCGAGGGAAGTGTCCTGTAGGAGTTGCTCGCGTATCCAATTGTCTTTCAGGCCTCTGATGAATTGGGCGCGAAGAAACGAGTCAGCAATGGATAATCTCGTATCACATGCGGTGCAAGTAGTGTAAAATTGCAATCTTTCAGGTTCCCTTTGAGTGAAGCGACACAATCTGATATAGATTGGTGTGACTGTTGAGTGTTTAGGAAGTAGGTATAATGAAACACAGTAAAAAAACGGAATTTATTGAATGAAATAAAAAAGTAACGAAAATGTAAAAACAAGGACAAACTGGTGAAGTTCCAAGTGCCAAGTGATTTTTTTAATATTATTTTACCATCTGTTTTCTCGTGGTGGTTTATAAAATGTGACAATGACGCCACATCACCCCCCTACGCAGTCGATGAGGCCGGCGTTAAGAAACGAACGCGGTGACTCGGCCGCAAGCTGTCGATTCGAGTGTTCGTGTCGAGGGGTGGTGATTCAAGGTATGCCGGTTTAACCCGGTCTAACGAGACCGTGCAGGCTTTGCTTCCCATTTGAAGGGTGATGGTCTTCTTCAATAAGTCCCGGCTGAGGATGGGATGGGGTCCGGAGTAGCGGGGCTGGAGGGGTCGACGGGGAGCATCGTCGCGAAGAAAAGCGTGCGTACAATGGGCGAGTTCCTTGAAAACGAAAGAGCCAGGTTTCGAATGACGCGATGCTGGAATCGGGCGTAATTTAAAACGAAGTGACGACGTAGCCGGTCCAGAAAGTAAGATACGCCAGTCGAGTCGTCCGAGTAATGGTCACAGAAAAATTCTCCCGGAAGGCGTACTGGTTCTCCGTAGACAAGTTCTGCGGCTGTAGATTGAAGATCTTCTTTGAAAGCCGATCGAATGCCGAGCAAAATCAGTGGAAGGGTTTCAGTCCAAAGAGGGTTGGCGTAACACGCGATGGCGGCCTTCAGTTGTCGATGAAGTCGCTCGATTTGACCATTAGAGGCAGGGTGATAACTCGTTGTTTGCGCAATTTCGATGCCAAACCGCTGAGACAGGGTTCGAAAAAGGTTTGACGTGAATTGAGAGCCACGGTCGGTTGTTAATCGAGACGGAACGCCAAAACGAGAAATCCAACCTGAAACAAAAGCCTGAGCAACGGTTTCAGCGTGAATGTCTTTTAACGGGATGACTTCGGGCCAACGAGTGAATCTATCAATACACGTGAGACAATATTTAAAGTCGCCCGAAGAGGGAAGGGGACCGATAATGTCGATGTGGACATGTGAAAAACGAGATGAAGGAAGATCAAAGTGTCCCAAAGGAGAAGATACATGACGAGTTACTTTTGTTCTCTGACAAGCGAGACACGATCGAGTCCACGACTGGATGTCTTTCTCAACAGATAGCCAGACAAAACGATCCGTGACCAATTTAACCGTTGCTCGGACACCGGGATGACTCAGATTATGAATAAGGTGAAAAATCTGACGACGACAAGGGGAAGGTACGAAGGGGCGAGGGCGACCGGTTGACACGTCGCAGTATAATTTGAAGTTGTCACCTGGAAAATGTACATTTTGCAATTTTAAACCGGTGTCACCTGATTGCAGCCAGTGTTTCAGCTCGCCGTCGTTGGTTTGGGCGTCGGCGATGGCTTTGTAATCGACCGAATGAGAAACTGCTTCGACCCTGGATAGAAAATCAGCCACGACGTTTTCTGATCCACTGATGTGACGAATATCAATTGAAAACTGTGAAATAAAAATGAGTTGGTTGCGTTGAACCGGAGGCATTTTGTCACGTTTTTGGGAAAAGATGAAGGTTAGTGGCTTGTGGTCCGTGTAGATCGTGAACACTTGCCCTTCCAAGGCATGGCGAAAGTGGTGAACGCCTTCATAAACTGCCAGAAGTTCTCTATAAAAGGGTGGCCAATCGGAATGCCGTGGCGACAACTTTTTGGAAAAGAAAGCCAGTGGCTGCCAAGCGTTGTCTACGAATTGTTGGATAACGGCTCCGATTGCTTTCAAGGAAACGTCTGTGAACAAGGCTAGAGGGGCTTCGGGCTTGGGGAAACAGAGAAGGATGGACCGCGAAAGGCTGTCTTTACACGTTTGAAACGCGTTTTTGAGAAGAGGAGTCAAAGTTATTTTTGCCGAGCCTTTTGACTTGGGACCAGCGAGGATGCCATGAAGTGGGGCTTGGGCTTCAGCGGCCATGGGAATGTGATGCCTGTAAAAATTAAGCATACCCAGGAAACGACGAAGCTCTGAGACAGTGTGGGGTTTCGGAAACGAGACGATAGCTTCAACGCGATCGGCAGGAGGCGAGATTCCTGAGCCGGACACTTGGTAGCCGAGGAAAACGAGTTCTGACTGGGCGAAAATACATTTCGCTGGATTGACAAAAACGCCAAATTGAGACAGACGACGGAAAAGAATATCGAGGTGTTCGGCGTGTTCTTCTTCGTTTTTTGAAAACACGAGAATATCATCTATGTAAACGAAAACAAAATTAAGACCACGAGTTACTTCGTCCATGAACCTTTGGAATGTCTGGGCTGCGTTTCGAAGACCAAAAGTCATGAAGTGAATTCGAAAAGCCCAAATGGAGTGCTTATAGCGGTTTTGCACACGTCGTCAGGATGTACCGGGATTTGCTGGTAGGCTTTGACGAAATCGATGAGAGTGAAAACGGTAGATCCATGTATGCTGTGAACAAAATCATGAATATGCTTGACTGGATACCTATCCGGGATGGTTCTGGAGTTGAGTGCGCGATAATCGCCGCACGGTCTCCAACCGCTGCCTCCTTTTTTCTTGACGATGTGAAGAAGTGACGACCACGAGCTGTCGGATGGACGTGCCGTTCCATTTTGGAGCATTACGTCAAATTCACTTTTCGCGACGCTTAGTCGTTCACCCGAGAGGCGGCGAGGTCGGCAGGAGACAGGAGGACCGTTTTGTGTTCGAATGTAATGAACTGTCGAATGTTTAATTTCTCGATTTAAACCAGGAGGGCGAGTTGTCTCTGGGAAACGAGTGAAAATGTCATTCGCGAGGCGACCGTTTACTGCCTTGACGCTTATTTGAGCGAAGTTCGACGTTTGACATGTGACGTTGAGCCCGGTTTTTCCATCGAGTAAGCGTTGGAGTCGACAATCTGGTAACAGATGGTAATTTGCGAGAAAATCTGAACCAATAATTGGAATGCTAACGTCAGCAATTATAAATGCCCAACGAAAATCGCGGCGCAAACCAATATCAAGTGATATGTTATACAGACCGTAGGTAGCGATGTCACTGTTATTAGCGGCACTCAACGTATGGTTGGACTTGTGTAAAATTCTTCCCGTGAGTAAACGTCGAGGGTAGCAAGAAACATCAGAACCGGTGTCGATTAAAAATTTTTGTTTTGAACGACGCTCAAAAATAAATAAGCGGTTTTTAGAAGGCGTCGTTGAGGCAGTCGTTGCCGCTTTCAGTGACTGCCGCTCTCGTTTCCCTGAAAATTACAGGGCTGGACACACTCGGTGGCCTTATTTTGAAAACGAGAGTGGTACCCAACGATATATAAAAGAACTGGATTGCTCATCACTGCTGATAAAGACCAGCTGATAATAGCCATCAAATAAGCTCCCGTAGTGGATGAGAGGGGTGGAGTTTCAAAATAAGTGCCATATTGCCATAACTACACAAGGAGAGGGACAGGGTGATTGTTTACCAGGGGACGACCTGCCCCCTCCACGCCCCTCCAGTCCTCTGTGAGCAATCCAGGTTTATATATCGTTGGTGGTACCAGCATAATTTCTGATCGGGGGTGTAGTGTTTACTTCGGGAGCGAGAACGATTACGTTGCTTACCATGGTTGCCTTGGCGATCGTTTTGAGTGGTTGCTAGGCGCTCGAGTTGTTGTGAAAGTTGGTCGATCCGTTGATTTAATATTTGAAGCGAATTTTGGGAAAAATGACTTTCCTGTTGGGAGCTCGTAGCGGTAGAAAATACAGACGGCTGAGTCGGTGAAATTTCGACGATTCTGTCCGCTAAAACGGCTAATTGATCGAGGCCGAGTTCCGGTTGCGAGGCAAGAATTGCTGACACGGTATTTGGAAGTCGTTGTAGCCATAATTGTTTCAATAAACCGTCGCTTACCGCTGACGACGACGCGAGGGCACGAAGATGACGTAGGAATTGGGAGGGTTTTCTGTCACCAAGATCTTCTTCGCTAACACGCCGTTCTTCGGATAAAGATAGGCGCAGACAAAGTTCCTGTTTCAAAATGTCGTATGTTTGTCGTTCCGCGGGGCCAATAATGATACCCTCGACTTCAGCTGCAGCTCGGGTCTCCAGCTGCGAGACGACGTAATAGTAGCGCGTTTGGTCAGCCGGCTAGAGCGAACTGAGCTTCAGCCTGGGCGAACCATAATGCGGGCTTGTCCGCCCAAAACGGTGGAAGCTTGGCCGAAACTCTATAAACTGCTTCTGGTGGACCAGGTGCTGGAGCTGGAGCAAAAGCTTCATTTGGGGCGGCTTGCATTTCGATCAGTCGAGCGGTTGCCGGTTAACAAAAAAAAAAATTGTTCGAATCAGGGTCACCAATTTAGGAAGTATAATGAAACCGTTTAGGAACGACAGTAAAAGAACGGAATTTATTGAATGAAATAAAAAAGTAACGAAAATGTAAAAACAAGGACAAACTGGTGAAGTTCCAAGTGCCAAGTGATTTTTTTATTATTATTTTACCACCTGTTTTCTCGTGGTGGTTTATAAAATGTGACAATGACGCCACAAGTGACATGGAGAAAATAATGCTGAGAGACGACTGAAGATATAGTAGGAGAGAGCATTATCGTGAAGTGTGTAACTAATGAGGTGAAGTCTACGTCCTTGACTCGCTTTTCTGGACCTAAAAGTGCAGCGAGACTGTTGTAGTGCTCTTTTCCGATTGAAGAGCACAATAATTGAGCTTTTTTCTTCTGATCGCTAATGTTTTTGAGGTCGCAACAGTTGTGAAATCGTTCCAAGTAGGAAGATAATTTTTCATTTTTGGCGTCATAGCTTTCGAACGGTATGATCTGAGGAACTGATGGGTTTGGTTGACTTCCAAGAGCGGTTGTCAAAAGTGACATGAATCTGTCGAATTGTTCTTCATTCATGACGATCAGAACGAAGTGAAAAAAAAAATTCCGGGAAAATCACTGAGCGAATACGATCTTATCCTCGTCGACAACTTGTTGTGACAAGAGTGGCCGGAAATAAGAGGAAAGGCATTTTCTGTTGATCAATAACAATGGGGAACTTGCACATTTTTCAAAAGTTGGTGTTGCTTAAAGAGGGCTCTTCCACAAGTCTATTGCTCACATTAAACTTTGAAATAAGTCAAGGATGTTTTTTTAGGGAATTTTTAAAAATTTTGAGTGGGGGTTCGATTACGTAAAAACTTACTTATTGAAATGGATGATGCGGGGAAGAGGGGGTTAGACGAGTTTAATGGGGGGACATTTTTCATGTTATTTGTAAACAAACAATTTTAGAGTTCCCTCAAATGCTTCACAAGTAAGTATTTACGTCATTTCCCCTCGCACCATCCATCCTCTTCTGAAGAACATTGAACCTTTTTTAAAAATCTTAAAACGCACCAATCGGGTTGCAACTTCCGTTGTTATCCTTCAGTTCACGGGTCAAATCACCGGTATGCTTTTCTACCCAATCTGAGATTCATGCAAGTTCCCCATTATTTATTTTTCTAAATTCAGATGTGTGTGGGTTTTAATGAACAACTGATTAAGAGTTCGGAGGCAGTTCATTACAATGACATACGGGCCATGGGCCAAACGATTTTTAGGGCCTAGTTGAGGTGAAATACATTAATGCTGTAGTTATAATTTTTTATTTTTTTTTATTTTATGATTGCATGCTCAATGTGAAAATAAAACGTTCTAAACATTTTTTTCATGATATTGTCAACTGTCAACAACAGTTTTTATTCTTTCGTTTACTCGTTGACTGTATGTCACGAACGTCCGTTTCGTTGTTCGGTTGGCGAAAAAAAAAAAATGGTATTTCGTATAACCAGGGTGCGTGAGAAAAAGGTTGATGGTATATAGGGAAAGAGGGACTAAAGGAAGACCGGAAAAGTCGACATCTCATTCCACTGTCATCTCCCTCTCTCCCTTCAGTTCTAAATGTTATGGTGAGTTGAACCCCGCACTCTATTTTTTTTTTTTTTTTTTACCGGCACCCACCCTCTCAGAATTTTTAGGCTGGGTAAATCTGTAAAATCATGCGGAATGAGAGTGAAGTCTGGTAAAAAAGGGTTTTGTTGAGAGGGATGACGGGAGTGGGGATTGAATGGGATGAGGGGTGATGTAAAGGAAAACGATGCATGAGTTTTAGGGAGTGAGAAGAATGGCTTTATATTTGGTTACGAATGGGGGGTGGTGGAGATGGATATGTGAGCTGTGTGTCTCTCTCTTTCCTCGTTTTGACCCAGGCCCAGCTGTTGAATGGGAAAGTCGAGTATAAATCAATCCAATCCCCCTCCCCTCATCATGTCCTTCACTTACTTCTCACTCTGTAAGCCTTTACACAACTGCCATTCCAAGCCTTGTCCCTTTTCCAACTGTACCACCTACGGAAAATGGCTGGATCAAGAACGCGCATAAGCCCAGGGGTTTTGGTTTGGCCTTATGGAGTTGAAACGGTCGACATGTTGGGATATCCTAGAAAAAAAATCCTTTGGAATCATTCGGTTGTTTTAGATTGTTCTAAATCCTTCAAAAAAAGTCCGCAACAATTTTTTTCCCCTAACCTTGCTTTCCCTTATATTCAATTTATAGTAATCCATCTGTTGACTCTTATTTCTGAGTACAACGCCCAGGTCTAATTAACAACCCTCTTTTTTTTGTTGTTTCGAGTGAGACTGATGATCCCCTCCACGTCCTTCGTACCCAATCCCCGCGAGAAGGTTAACAGGGTTAAGAGTAATGCAGACTCATTTACTTTTCCAGAAAAGCCGTGGCACAGGTTGTAACCACCTGGTGGCTGCTGGAAAACCTCCGGATTGTTGCCACACCGCAAGAGTTTGGTTAGGAGTGAAATACAGTAGAAAGGAAGAGGAAGGGGAATAAAATTAGGTTGGATCCCTACGCACACGTATTATAACGAAAAAAAAAACAATCTCGTTCGCTATACTTGGAAAGATTGAAAGAAATAATAAGAGACGGTGAACACAGTGTGAGACGGGGTGGGCTTAGACCTTATTGGCTTCCTTTTGTTGCTCAAATAAACCTCATCCGAGGCAATTATAACTCTATTTTAACCTGAACACACACAACCCCAGTTATGGAACCAGCCAGAAAGCCCTCTCGCTCTTTTCTCATCCACTTCTTCCCACTTGAGCACCTCTACTTCAATTACGAATTTTGATTTTTTTTTTTTTTCCAATTTATACGCCATCTTTGTGGGAGAACGCTATAAAGTTATGAAAGAGAAAATTAATGAAATTTAAACAGCGTTGTAATTAGAATTATACCACTTCACAAAAAACAAAGTGGATATTTAATTAAAAAATAAGATTCAATTTTAAAGGTTTTCTCTGAAAATACGGAGAAATAAAAAGTCAAAAGCCTTGGCTTGTAAAACTCAGACAAGCATCATTGGTTATGGTTGCGCGCCTCGATGGTGTAATGGATACAATGCTCGCCTCGCAACCCAGCGGGCCTGGGTTCGAATCCAGCTATTGCCCATTACACTATAAAGCTGCGGCGAGCTGTGACACGGCTCACTCAGCTTCGTGTGGGCGTTCACGGCGGTGCGCGTATGACAAACCGCGCATCGACTGAAACGCCCGCGTAGTGCGGGTGTGAAGTGCACAGCTGATGGATTCTCAGGGTATGGCGTAGGAGCCGCGTAAGAGCTTAGGCGCCAGCGGACTCCGTACCCTCAAAAAAAAAAAAAAAAGTTGTTATGGTTGTGGGGGAGGGGGGTTGGTAACCGTCGAATGTAGCGCGAGTTGCCAGATTTCCGGTTTTCGCCCAGAGTCTCCGAGCCTGGTTTGTGTTAGACCTTGGACGAGTAAGGATTCCGTCATGACCGAGCGCCTTACATCAAGCGATAAGTTTTTGTTTTTCCCCTCGTTTAAGGGGCTTTTCTTTTTAAACTATTCATTTCATTTGTCTTTACAAGGAATCTCTAATTTATTATTTTTTTTTTTTTGTGTGCTTTCCTGTCGTATCCAAACAAATGTAACCAATGCGACAAGTTAATTTTTATTTTAAAAAGAAAACATATTTTTATGATTATTCAGTTGTTCAATAAAACAATAAAAGTCAACCTAATTCTTATTTGGCAGTCGTACTCATTTCGTGAGATACAACATTTCCCCAAGCACAGTATCAATTAACGTGCTCTTCCACCTCCACGATGGGCGAAGAGACGGATGGTGATGGAGGGGGGAATTCCCAGTTTTCGGAGGTATGGACGTGGTTGACTCAAACGTCATAGGAAAAATAAATAACGAGAGAGCTTAATTATTTTTTCACCAAGAGGATTCCGGGCCGTTCAAAATTTATCTAGAAAGCCTGAATGCGGAAAAAGAGGGTGCGGGGCGTATATACATCCTATGTCGATTGGAAAAATTATCTTTGATTCCTTACCCGAGGTTTCAGATAATGTTATTTCTACGTATCTGCAAATAAGTTGGTAGGAAACGAGGTATTCCAAAATAAAGGGTTCAAAACTTATATACCGGGTTTCTTAGTGCAACGCCGAGGAATAATTAGAGGTGTGGATAATGCAGTGAGCGAAGAAGAAATTAAGAAAGTGATCCGCAGGAAACAATTTGGAAATTTTTTCAGTAAAAAGTTTGAACCGTCGGAAAGAGGATTCTTCCGGTAAAAGCGTACTGACCCCAACTTTTTCTGTTTCATTCAATATTAAGGGACAGACTCTGCCCCCCTACGTCCTTATTCATTACGTAGTTTGCAAAGTGGATCCCTTCATCCACAGAGTCGTGCAATGCAATAAATGCTTGCGTTACGGTCATTACCAAGACCAATGTAAAGATGCGGTAAGGTGCAGCAAGTGCGGAGAAGCCCATGATTTAAGTAAATGTAACGCGGAAGATAAAAGTTGCGTTCACTGCAAAGTCACACATCTCGCTACTGAAAGGAATAATTGTCCACAATTCTTAAAAGAAAAAAACATTAAACAAATCATGAGCGAAAGCAATGTCTCATACCGTGAAGCTAAATCCGCTTTGAACGGCCAATCATTTGGGTCAAATCTGAGGCCTCCGCCCATTAATAATTTATCTTCTTTTCCCACTCCCGCCTGCTTCTTCAAGCTCTTTTCCGAGAACCTTCAAACGCGCACGAGATAATACCACCTACATCAGTAGCAACCCCACAAATAAATTAAACAACGAAAAATATTATACTGGCGGTCTAATCCAATTTAACCCCCTCCCCCTCCCCCGAATTGAAAATTCAGCTTGACCATGCTGAATGATTCTTTTAAGTCCGAGTTGGAAGTAATTACGAATAATTTACTCAAAAAAGTCGGTTCGGTATGACAGACAATACAATTTCGCGTGAGGATACTCAACTAATTGTGTCCCAAACCATTCACTCTATCACGGATAAACACTCAAATTTTCTATAAGCGGCTTCTCTCACCCTCGGTGGGCACGTGCCGCGTATTAGCAATTTCCTCAATTTTTAGGCTTAAAATTAACCTTTCTCTTATTTTTCACCATGCTGATTATTTTATTTTCTAAATACTACCCGCAAAATAGCTGTTTTACCACCGCATTAGTGATTTTATTATAACTTTTATAGGTATAGATTATTCCTTTTTTTCAGTTCGAGCCGTGAATTAGCGTATTTTTTAACATTGTACTCTAGCCATGCATGAATCTGCCATTTTTCTGAATTTTTGCCGCAAAAATGCTTTCAGAATGTGCGAATTTGTATATATTATAGATGTTTTTTTCCTTTTTTTCAAACCAACTTTTTTGTCAACAAATTATTATCTTTAAATTATAAATTTCACGACACTTAATTCGAGAATTAGTGATGTTTCTCAATTTTAGCAGTGAATTTTCGCTTTTTATAAATTTTAGCAGCGTGGTAGCGTTTCCAACCCGTGCATTACCTACCGAGTTTTGTCCAGTTTTGCGAAGAATTGGCGTTTGACTCAATTTAAGCTGCAAATTAGCTTTTTTTGCATTTTTAACTGAGACTTAGCACTTTTCCTCAATTTGAACTGAAAATTAACGTTTTTCTTAATTTCAGCGTCACTAATTGGCGATTTTTTCAATTTTTGCCGCGAATTAGTGATTTTCTTTATTTTGTATCCGCGAATTAACTTTTTTTCATAAATTTATATCTTCAAATTACAAATTAGCGATTGTGCTAATTTTGCGGCCATTCAGCATCCTACTCCGTTTTTCATACGCGAATGGGCGATTTTACGCCATTTGAGTTGCGAATTTGCCATTTTTGTCCAATTTTAACCTGAAAGCGTCTTTTATTTGTCAATGTGTTTTCTCAACTTTGACCGCTGGGTTTGCCCAAATACAACACTTTTGCGTTGATTTCCACAATTTATTCGTAGAATGGCCTCCAAGTACTGCGAATCAGCTATTTTTTTTCTTAATTTTAGTCTGGAAGTTGCATCGCGAGACAACGAATCAGCGCTTTTTAGCAGCTATAGCCACGAATATTACCGATTTTTGTTTGGGGCGACCCCCCTCCAACTAACAATTCGACTTCGGTAGTAATTCGCGGAAGTCTAACAGAAGCTGTTGACAGAAGCGCAACTATTTCTGAAAAACTTGCAATAGCGTTCTATAAGACCAAAAAGGCTGAAGGTTTCCAATATTACCGAAGTTGTAGAGAGCTTCGGATGGACCTATAAGAGGAAGATGGGATGACTTTACAGAGACATCAGCTTCTATAAGGAACCTGCAGTAGGCCTTAAACGGGTTTAAAGGAGCCTAGTAGCGAAACTCAACGGAGAAGAAAAATGGCGGGTAGACTTAGATAAAAAATTTCTTTTAGGTCTCCAGAAGGTTGTATTGCAAGCTTTACCGAAACCCAGTGGTAAAATAATAATAAATACAAGAAAAAAAATTAATTCGAATGTAATGATATTAATTAGATAAAGTGTGTGTGCTCTAAGACGAAGACATTTTCCAGAATAACTCATTTTACGTATTAAATTCACATTATTTCAATTTTATACCAGAAAACTTCCCCGATGCTAGGATCGAACCTGCCGCCTTCAAGTGTGAGTCCTAAACTCTTGCGATGAGATACCTCGTTGAGTTGGAGGAATCGTGAAAAGCTCTTTTTATAGCATTCACAACTCAAAGTACAGAATATAATTTGAACGGAACCATTGAAAGTTATATTATTACCTACGTTGAATTAGCTGAATTTTGTCCATCCGGTAGTTAAAAATTAAACTTCCCCCTTAAGAAGCACCCGATATTTGATTTCGTCGTGAAAACATTCCGCAAGCGTCATCCAAGGACTCCGAATAAGAAATAACATTATCCCGCCATAGCAACCACACTTGCGGCGTTTTTCCCGACGTTTCTGAATAGGGCCCCAGGTGTTTACATGTTTATTGCCAGTGCAATGATGTCACATACACTCCACCGTGCCAGTGAAGAGATGGCAAATGGGAAACGCTATTAGTGTTGACTTCTATCACAAAATTGAGCATTTTCCAGTTTGCGCAGCCTTGATCCGGTGTCGTGGTGATAAAAAATGGCTCATTCTCTCATTTCACTCGGAAACTGTCATAAATCAAACTATAGTTGCCTAGAGAGCGGTAAACAGACAGCGGCACCGCTTCCATCGTGACGGTGGTGATGAACGTTTTTTCCTCGTATTTCCAACTATTTGATAGTATTTTCTTTGAACAACATAATATAGAGTCGTTTTCGCACAGTATTAATTACAATTTCGTCACCATCCAGCGTCCAGGTAGTTTTCACGCTCATTTCAAACAAAAAACGTTCAACGTCACCGTCAAAAATCGTTGATGAACAGTTCATCACCGTCATGAACGGCCGTCTCATTCGAAGCGGTGCCGCTGTCTGTTGACCGCTCTCTAGGAAACTACTGGTGTGATTCAAAAGGGGATTTTTTCTACCGCTATATTACGGCACCGCTTTTCTAGGAAACCAAAGCTTAACAGAAAAAAAAAAAATGTGTTCTTTGCAAATCCGGCGCCAGAAGTTCGTTTGGAAACGACAAAATCTCATTTTATTGAGAAAAGCGAGATACTGCTCTAAATAACGATTGAAAAATCATATCTCGGAAACTATTGAGTTTCAGACCATGATATATTTGGCTTTTTTGATTGCAAATCAAATCTACTTTAACCCATTTTACTTTTTTGTAGTTATTCTGAAACACCAGTGTGTACTTACATGCGTATAACACAATTAATTGATGCTAATTATGTATTTTCTTGTTTTCTGGGAACGGATTAGCACAAATGGACGAAAAAGAGGAAGCAGGCTTTTCTTTCAAGATCGTCCAAACTATTGAAAAGGGGGAGTTGAAAATTACAGCAGTTCCATCTATATATAGATGGGAGAAAGACGGATTGCTTTTTTGGCCACCTAAAAGCGCCAAGATCAATGCTTTTAAAAAGCCCGGAAATCCAAGAGATGACTGGACCATTTCCGTGCGTCGTTCCGTGCGCCACACTATCACGTCACAGCACAGGCAAAAGTGGAAAATGATTTGGTAATCAGCTATCCTATTCTGTAACTCATAACGGGTGGGTTAACAAAATTTCTCAGCTGATTACTTCAACTTTTTTATTTCGCTAACGCACGCGTTAAGAGTTACAGAATAGGAGGGCTGCCCCCCTATTCTGTAACTCATAACGCGTGTGTTAGCGAAATAAACAAGGTGAATAATTGAAAGTAATCAGCTGAGAAATTTTGCTAACGCACGCGTTATGAGTTACAGAATAGGGGGAACTAACCTAATTTCTTCCCACGGCTTCGGTAACATTGACTAAGGGAAGAGCAACAGAAGTTCAAATATGAATGGTGAAGCCTTACCGAAGCTCATTGGAAATTGAAATCATGCCCCGATGTTACACCTGTCAGTATAACTTCCATAATGCTTTACACAAGTCATTAAAGAAGTTCCAGCTTCGATAGTATACTCCTTCTGCACCGAAGCTCTACACAAATTTTAAGGAAGCTCAAACCTACACGATCTTCGCTTATTGGAGCTCTTGTGTTACTTGGGCCCCCCCCCCGTACCGCGGTACACTACTGCGTTGGGTCTGAAGTCCAAGGAAAAAGCTGGACGTACTCGAAACTTTTCGGGCTGCTTCAAATCCAGAAAATATGCTAAACCTAACTTCAACGTGAAACGCTCATGGAGATTTTATGGGGAGATCGTGAAAATTGGAGTTCCTGCATTTTTTGCCCATAGAATCATTTCATTCATCTCAAATCACCGGCTTTATTTGCAAGTCAGTGACACTCGATTAGGGCCTATAGGATAGTTCATGAAGGTTTGCCACAAGGCGGAGCCCTATGCACTACATTGTACTCGATGTATGTGGCAGATTTGGAGGCAGCTCTTCCAAGCTATGTGAATATTCTACAGTACGCTGAGGATATCTGTTTGTATGTCACGGACCCAAGTCTGGAGCGGTGTGTGGAATTGTTTCGACAGGGCTTTCATTGTTTCTACGAATGGCTCAGTAGGAAAGGTCTATCAATCTCGGAAAGTAAGTCAGTAGTTTGTCCCTTCTCTAGGCATAGGTCTAGTGAGTTGAATGGCTACCTAACTATTCGGGAATTCAATTTCCCCGTCAAAAACGACGTAAAATTCCTAGGGTGTTCTGCAATATGCCGCCTCAGGACTAATCACGGAATTTGCCCGGCATATCTAAATAAAATAAATATCCGTCCTTCAGATCAGTGTGAATCGTGTCACACCGTAGGGGATTTGGAGCATATTATTATTCATTGTCCAAAATTTTCGAGTGAAAGACAAATTTTATTCGACCTAGTAGTCCCGTTAACAATAAACCCGTTTTTATGACCTATCCCTCCTGCGATCTAAAAACCTTGTCATATACCGATATATCCACCATTTTTTAATGAATACTGCAAACTCTGAATAAAAAAAACTGGTGGCACTGGCTTACGGGCTAATGCCAAAAAAAAAAAACAACAAAATAACTTCTCGTGCCAGCTCTTAAAAAGAAAAACTGGAGCCGAGAGCCGGAGTTGCAATATAAAATAAAACATTTCCAAAGGTAATTAAGAATACATAATTAAAACAAAATTACCCAATTCAAAACAAATATACATTACAAAAGGAATAAAAACACTTCAAAGGAGATACAATAATACCTCCTACATTGGTAAGGCCAGCCGACTTTTATATTTTAATAAAAACGCTTTTGAAGTATTAATATTTTTAAATTTTGAGAAATTTAATTTATTTTTCACTGCAAATTTTAACCCAATAATCAATGCGTGCCTAGTAAAAAGAGAAGTGACATGTCTAGGAATAATACAGCTAGTAAATTTCGACAACCTCGTATTTTTATCATGATAAAAAGTGAAATCAGTCAAATTGATTTTATGTAAATGCAAGCATGTAGCCATAACGAACAATTTCTTAATACTGAAAACGTCAAACTCAACAAATGGCCTCACTAACGAAAACAAAAATGGTTTTTTACTATTAATTCTAATCAAAGATTTCTGAGCAACTAATAATTTATCAATTAAATACTTATGCGAATTCCCCCAGAAAATAATGCCATAGGAAATAACTGACTGAGCAAGTGCATAATACACCATTTTTATAGTATCCACAGAAAGAAAAATAACTTACGGATTCTAGAGGAGATTTGTTTCGGCCTCGAAAATGGAGTGCTGCTACTCCGAAACTAGTCGGCCATAAATAAAAAACGAATGTACTACTCAAATAATTTTTAATTACTTGCAATTAACATTCACGAAACATAAACGAAGTGTCATCAGCATAACAAAACATTTGAGCGCTAGTATTTAAAGAAAATATATTATTATCATAAAGAACGAATAATATATGAAGGTTCCCATACAGAGCTCTGAGGAACTCAAAAATTCAACGTTATAGAAGGACTAAGGACGACATTAACCCTTACACACTGAGATCTATTCGAAATATTATAGGAATGCATAAGTTTCAACATGGAGCCTCTAAAACCATAACTTTCCATTTTTCGCAGAAGCAGATGGAATCAAAAGCTTTCCTCAGATCTAAAAAGAGGCCAACCACACACTTACCCTTATCTAAACGTTCCAGAATGTACCTTGTGACATCAAAGAGCGCCTGGCTAGTCGACACTCCTCGGACCTAAAACCATATTGCCGGGCAGACAAAACCCCCCAGCTATCTAAGAAACTGACTAAACAGACCTTAATACATTTCTCTAACAACTTAGACAACATCTTGGTATCAGCGCTTTTCCTCAACTTTATCAATGAATTAGCGTTTTTTCATGCTTGGTCGCTATTTTTTTTTGCATGAGCACTTTTTCTCAATTTTAGCGACGAATTATTGCTTCTTTCCAATTTTGACAGCGGCATTAGCGTTTTTCCTTCTTTTTAGCAGTAAATGGAACTGTCACATCATGGCCGAAGAAGTGACACTAAAAATCCTTAACCGAAGTTCGGGTTTTCAAGCCATCCTGCTCTCCAATTTCCCCAAGAACCCCTTCGTGAGCTGCAATGCGATTGTTCTTCAAGGACCAATATCCAGAACGCGGGCGTAATGAACTTGATTTTTTTCACCGTGGGAGACCCGGTGGCAGATGGTGTCATACCGAGGGACGAAATATCTTCGTGCCTCGCTTTATGTAGGAACGGAAAATCACCAGGACCGGAACTCACCCCTTATGAGTGCCTCAAGACCTTGCCGCTTTCTTGGTTGGATACCTTTTCAAGATTGTTATCGCTGTTCTAAATAATGAAAAGTCCCCAGATCGTGGTGTTCAGCGAAACTTTCTTTGATATTTAAGAAAGGCGACAAGGACGACCTTGGAGTTCCAAGGAATCCTTGGAACTGATCCCGGAGGAGCTGGCGGGCTTTGGGGCGGGTCGTAGATGCTTAGACATCAACGTGTTTATTAATCTGAACTCCATTTTCAGGTTTTCCAGAAAAAGCCAGCAACAAGAAAAAAGCCAGGGAAAGGAAAAACTCGAGGAAAAAACCGCTGCGGAAGAGAGCTTTCTTATACGCGGTCAACGGCCGAACAAGGAATAATCTAAAACCTGCTTCACCTAGAGCCTTTTTTTTTCTTCATAGGCGGAAAAATGTATGCGGGAGGAAATAATAATGAGAGGGGGGAATCCCTCGGTGATTCTCCCCAAAGGAAAGAAAAACAAAAAAGAAACCAGACACAAGGTGTCGCAAACAAGCGCTTTGTCTCAACTTCAGCAGTAAACCACCGATGTCTTTAAGCCATGAATTAGCGCTTTTTCCCAATCTTAGCAGCGAATTAGCGTTTTTTTCACATTTAGCCATGAATAAACGCTTTTTTCCATTTTGAAAGCGAATTATTGCTGTTTCTCAAATTGAGCTGTGAGTTATTAGCGATATATTCACATTTACCATTGAATTAACGCTTTTCCTCAATTTCAGCAATGAATTAGTGTTTTTTTTTCATATATGGCTGCTAGTTATTTTTTTTTTTTAGTTTTTCAATTTTAGCCATGAAAACGCGTTTAGAAATACTGGTTTGGTGTTCTCTTAATTTCAGCTTTAAATGAGAGCTTTTTCTCAATTTTATCGACAAATTAGCGCTTTTTTCCATTTTGGCAGCGAGTTAGTGTTTTTTCTCCATTTTATCAGCATCAAATTAGCACTGTTCCTCAATTTGAGCAGTGAATTATTAGCGCTCACATTTAGCCAAGAATTATCGCTGTCTTTAAGCAATAATTTGCGCTTGTTCTCAATTTTAGCAACGAAATAGCGATTTGTTCAAATTTAGCCATGAATTAGCGTCTTTTTCACATTTATAGCAATGAGTTAGCGCCTTTTCCTCCACTTTGAATGCAAATTATCACTGCTTCTCAATTTGAGTGATTTCTGATTTATTAGCAAAGTATTCACATTTAGCCTTGATTTCTAGCGCCTTTTCCTCAATTTTAGCAATGAATTAGCGGTTTTTCACATTTGGCCGCCAATTAACTTTCTTTTTTTTTCATTGAGTTAGCGTTTTTTCTCCATTTTAGCAGCAAGTTAGCACTTTTTCTCAATTTTAGCAGTGAATTAGTGACTTTTTCATATGTAGCCATGAATTAGCGATTTTTTCTCATTTAGCCATGGATTGGCCCTTTTTCTCCGTTTTGAAGGCGAATTATTCCTATTTCTCAATTTGAGCAGTGGGTTACTAGCGATGTCACATTTATCATTGAATTTGTGCTTTTCCTCAATATTAGCAATGGATTAGCGATTTTCATAATGACCGCTAATTAACTCTTTTTTTAAATTTTAGCCATGAAATCGCCTCCAGGAAT
>CM075943.1:13219428-13251933 GCA_038030265.1 Corythucha ciliata
TGCTTGTTCAAACTCCAAATTTCGTGGGTTTTGCTCTTTCAAAAACCTCTTTTACTGAATTTCACTCTTTCAGAACCTTTATTACATAAAATTTATTATAAATTTATTTACATGACAAAGACCAACGTCGAAAAGCCAGAGCAGTTCATCCACCAAGGGAGGGGGGGGCGGTTTCATCATTGCACAAATCAATTTCTTTCTCCCTAAGTGATGTACCAACACTATTTCGAGCAAGATCGTTCTTGATGGCTCCCCACACCAACTCAATCGGATTTAAGTCGGGGTGATAAGGAGGGAGACGCAGAGGTATGTGACTAAAATATCGGATCAAGTCATCCACCACGAAGGATTTCTCGATGGGAACGCTTCTCACGAGTTCGAGAAGTTCTGCTTTAATTGATGTTTCGCAGAATTCGATGCCATGCTGGGAAAGCTATTCGACAATCACGCGCTTAAGGCTGCCGGAATTCGGCTTTTTGTTTCTTTCGAGGCAATGATAACTCGCGTTGTTCATGACTATATGACACTGCCTGCCGCGCGCTTTTCGTTGGGTAGGAAGCACGTACTGAGCCATTTCGAGAAATTCTCAGCATTCATGGACGTGTGATAGTCCCCTGAAGTACTTGAGGATTTGAAAATCAGGAGACCGTCTTTAACGAAGCCTTGTTCCCCACCTCCATGAACAATAATAAGTCGATTGCCCTTGCCTGAAATATAAAATCACGAGAAACTATTTTCATGCTAAAGAAATGAAGAATCATCAGCTCACCTATTTTATGAGTAGCCCCCAATTCGTCCTCCGACTGCCAACAGGATGTAACGTTGTGGGCCTCTTGTACGTACGTTTCATCCAGGAAGACAATATTCTTGTTGGCCTCTCGAAGTTTTTTTATCTCCCTCAGGTAGGAGACCCTACGGGCCGCAACTTCTGGCCGCTCAATTAGAATTTTACGATTGGATTGACACTACTTCTTCCACTTAAACCGCAGGTGATGTAGGCGCTGCCGAATGTACTCCTTACCGCAGTCTACAACGCCTTGCTCTAGTAACTCCTTATGGAGAAGCCTAATTGACGGGCACTGCTTTTTAACAGCATAAAACTGCGAACTTTAAAACGAATGGCACTGTCAGTAAAAGAATCGAACTCGACTCGCTTCTTTGTGGAATGTTCTTCCTCGTAGGTGTGGTGAAAAGTGACCGACTCGTACTCGAGCCCTCTGAGGTCGATCGTTCAGCTTTCTTCACGATGCGGAAAACAGAAGACCGGGAAACACCGGTCGCCTCAGCCACCAAACTGTTGATGTCGGGCTTAGGCTCTTCCTCTACCTCCTGCCGGGTAAAATACTGAAAAACTGAAAAAACGATTTGCCTTGCTTGGCTTCCTAAAGTTCTTCTTTTCGGTCTTTCACTCATTTCTGAAATCAAATACAACATCTTGTCTCTCAAAGTATTAAAATCATTAATTATCTCATGTCTACTTACTTTAATCACGACAAAAAAACCGTTGAGGCAAAAAAAACACTCATATCACTGATAGAAATATCGGACAATATCGATTGCACGAAAAACTGGTGGGGGGTTAAGTACATACTAATCGGCACTAGTAGCGCTACCGTCGATTTCTTTAGTCTTTGGCCGGGCTATAGTCCCGAAGTTTTTTCCTCCCAGACTGCCCTCTTCCTGGACTATTATTTTAGTTCGAGAGATGGTAGTCCTACTCAACTGGAAGAACATAGTCACGAAAGGTGTGCAAAATGATGGCATATGACCCCCGTATTCACGAGTCCGGGAGTCGGCCGTGCTGTATCCAGTGTTGAATCGATACCAATAAAGTATCGTACTCATTTGAAGTATCGAATAGTACTAGGTATTGGGAAAAAAGTATCGATACTCATATAACTTGTTTAATATGGCATCGTATAAAAAGTATATGTACTCCAAGTACATATGTACCAAAAGTACTTGATATTGATTCAAAAGTATCGATACTTTAGTGGTATCGATTCAAATCGCTTGTAAGAAACCCCCTCCAACCACCACTGAACAAAAGCACTACCATCTCTAATGATTTTTCGAGTCGTCAATCACTACTCCCTTATACAAATAAAGACTCATTTAAATCGAAACACAATGACTACTTAAGCTCGATGCACACTGTGCAACTTTTGAAATAGGATTGCCTACCAGTTTTAAAAAATATCCGGTCACTACCGGGGACCATATATTTTCTTTCGACCTGCAAACAAATAGCAAACATGCTACGAAAAATGCATAGTGTGCACCGAGCTTATGACTCTCTTACTTAACCGATACTTTTACGATACCGAATGAATGCACCCGATACCGAATATCTACTTATTTGAATCAATACCCATTCAATAACAAGTAAAAGTACCAATTTGAAACGATACCGAATCAATACCCATTCGATACCGAGTATTTACTTGTTTGAATCAATACTCATTCGACACCGAGTAAAAGTACTCATTTTAATCAATACCCATTCGATACCGTATCGTTTCAAACGAGTAAATACTCGGTATCGAATGGGTATTGATTCAGTATCGTACTAGTTTGAATCAATACCTATTCGATACCAATTAAAGAACTCATTTCAAACGGTACGTTTCGGATGCCGGGAGTTTACTTGTTTAAATTAATTTGAAAAATAAGAAATACTCGGTATTGATTAAAAAGTATCGAATCGTACTCAGTATCGAATGATAAGTATGGATTCCTGAAGTACTCATTTCCCGGTATCGAATCAAAGTATCTAAATAATACTTGGTATCGAAAAAAGTGTCGATACCAAAACTACTGAGAATCGATAGTTTACTCTATTTACTAGTATCGATTGAAAACTAGCTGTACCTGGGGCCTAAGGATTTTATAGTTAATTAAAGTCCTTAATGGGACATGCGAATTTAACCGAGAACATAGTCCTGAAACTGGTTTCCTTCGAAAAGGCTACGGAGCTGATTACGAATATGATCGTCTTCCGGCGTCTGCCCGGGGCATTTGCACTCTGTGGCTCGTCAAACTCACGAAATTTGGAAAATTTAAATTAACCGGAAAAACGAAGTCCAGAAAATGCTCTTATGCAACAGGTGTAAATTGTAATCATCCCCATAAAACCTATCGAATAAGACCAATTTCAGGACTATGTTCTACCGGTTAAATTTATGTCCCAAATCAAGGACTTTAATTAGCTATTAATAAGTATAATAAAATCCATAGGCCCCAGATACGACATGACAGACTCCCGAACTCGTAAATAGGTGATCAAAGCTATCATTATGCACAGCTTAAAACACGCGAACTACAATTTTCTAGTATATTAAATTCGCTACAATTTGAGGCACGGCCCAGATCTATAGGGCAGATAGTAGCCAGAATACAGCTCTTCAAAATTGGTAATTTGTTGTTTTTTCAAAGAAGTTTTAAGTTTATAATAAGTTGAAAAGCTCCCTTTAAAGCTTCGTTAGGCACTGTTAGCGTACGATTTGTGATAAAACATTGTCAGTGGTAGGTTTCACACAAAACAAAGCCAAAAATTTCATCATTTTGGCAAAACAAATTACCAATTTTGAAGCGCTGTATCTTGCCTATTGTCTAATCTACAGAGCTGCATCAGGTCTCAAATTTTAGAAAATTCAATATACTTGAAAAACGTATAGTTGAGTAGCGTTTTTTGGTCAAAAAAGTGAAATTCTTTTGTTTTGTTCTGAGTGAAACCAAACACTGATCGTGAGACATTTTTATATGCCCGTTCGAGAACGAGAGCCTGAAGAATAGTAGAGTTATGATTACGGATAAAAACGCTGCAAATTTTACACATGTGTTTATTATTCAAGAATGTAGCCAAATCACGCTTGAAATTACATGAAAATCGACACCCCGCACACCCCTATTATTTCAAAACCTTTGAAAACCCCCATTTTGAACCCACTTTTGACCCATAAGTATCCAGGGAGTTAGTTGATCAAACTGATCAGCTGTTAGGACTTAGGACCAACTAGATCCCAAGTGGAGTTTATGTGCGAAAGAACGAGTTTTTTCGAGCAATCCTAGGGGAAGATATTATGGCCAAGACGGGGTACGGCGGACGGACATTGCAGACATCGAATCTAGACATGTTGAAACGTACACAGAAAAAGTTTGAGGGTGGGTTGTAAAAATTTTGTTCTGACCGAAAGCATAGGTGTATTATTCATAATGAATAATAAACCAAAATTTTCAACGGCTGTATCTTAAAAAAGTCAACTACGTTCAGAATGAATGATAAACCAAAATATTATAATTTCCTTGGAACTCGCCTAAAGCCACACACGATCAAACATCCTTGACAAGCAGGTTTGATCGTGTGTGGAGTCATGTTTGAAGGTTTGACATCACTGGCGGTTTTCAGTCACTGCCAGAAAATTTGCTCGCAAACATGAGGTTTGGCAAACAGATTTGATCGTGTGTATGTGTTTTGTGACGAGGCTGACACCTGTCAAAATTATCCCTTCAAAATTATAAAAAATAACGATCCCCTCCTCATATGATTGAGAGGTAGGGATAAAAACATAATAAAAATAAAAAATAAAAAGGCAGTCAGTCTAGGGTCTAGATCGGGCACGAGATCAGAAAGACACGAAAAAGAAAGAGTAAACTTTCACGGGGGCAAGGAGGACCGCTATAGTGATACTGATACCAGAAGACGGAAGTCACACGACAAGTGACACAGAAAGAACACACCGTCAACTTACACCATATCAGAAGAGAACGGCCTGACACACACGGCCAAGATTAGAAAACGGAGTCACACGAAGTGAGAAACACCAGAAAAGTCGACACCAAAAAAAGTGATCACCGAGAAGTCGCGGAGAAGCCCGCCTTGCTCGCTGTCCACTCGTCAACATCCCCAGTCATCTCACTCACACCAATCACATACACTTACACCTACCCCACCCCTCAATCAGTGGCATTAAATCAAAGGAAGCCGGAAGAAGAAAACACAGAGGTTAGTCAATTTGACTCTCCCCTTGGCTTAAGACGCCCCACTAATTGATCCTTGATCAAAATTTCAGCTATCGTTCAGCAATAAAGAAGTTCGTTAATAAATATCATAAACTGTTGTTAGTTTATTTCTTTTGAGCCGAGCAAACCCAAATTTAAGAATCACAAGGTGTGGCCAAGTGGGAAAAACCCACGTAACCACACCACAGTTTCAATCAACAAACCTTCAAACCATCGAGAAAAAGGGGTATTGGGACACTGCTGAAGCTTGGGTGCGCGTTTGAAGTTGAAGCTTGACGGCAAGTTTGACCGTGTGGGTGTGGCGTCAAACGTCAAACATGCTTGACAAGCGCAACTAATAAAACCATGCTTGTCAAGCATGCTTGATGACCGTGTGTGGCCCCCTTAATGATATAACGTGATCGGTAAAAAATAGCGAGCGAGAGCGGACTGTATTCTGTCTCTCTCGCACACTTGTCGTCCACTTTAGCTTTAAAACGCATAGTAGTATGGGTGCGTAGTAGTATGGGGCCGGAGAGGGGAGAGCGCGCCTGACTTCGGCCACGCCCACATAGCACCACTTGGCAGTCCTGTGAGCTTGAAACTTGAAGGAATTGAATTCACAATTCGCTTTTATTTCTAACTAAAACACTTTTTTTTCTCAACTGCAGAGCAAGTTTTAGATTTTATTATCGAAAAGTCATTTTATTGATTTTTAAAAGAAAAATTAAGTATCGTGATTTTCGATAGGAACTATACAACTCTCGTTAAAGTTACAGAACCAACCCCTGGAAATCTTGTTTTTCGGTCAAAAAACTGGTAATTTATTAATAATGTTTTTTTCGGATACGATTACGCGGCTATGAAACAGGATATTTAACACCAGAATTCGATATTCCAATTTGAATGTTCTATTTTCGGAATTTTATTTTCAGAGTGACGTTGAAAAAACAACAAATTTGAAGGGTCCCGGGGAAGTAGAATCAAGTCCACTTAAAACTAAACTTATAGAAAATTGAATTCAACATTTGTGAACTCATAGGGGTTTTTTTTTTACCCGAGGAAGAAAATAGGCAAAAATCATAATTTGACCAGAAATTCGTATATTTGAAAAAGGCAACCATCAGCTGCTTGGGTGGACTGGACTGAAGTCCTCTTCTTCCCTTAGGCGCGCGTTTTTCCCTTGTACGGTATATTGTTTACCGTGTTTCTGAAGGACTCAAGCCACTTTACGCTTTTATCGAATCAACTAAATTGTAGTGCACAGAACAAGCTGCCAAATGGCCTCACAAGATACATTCGTAGCAAAAGTGGACTGAGGTCGTTTTCCCTGGAGCCCTTCATTTGATTGTTAATTCGCCAGCTATTCCAGACCAAAAACCGAATACAATGATTGTTCAGAGAGAGAGCGAAAATGAAAACTAGAAAGGCATCCAAAAACGAAATAAAATCGTCCAATACAACAGAGTCATACAAAAAACCTCTTTTTTTTTTTTACCTCAAATAAAACCTCAAATACATATAGTATGCACGAAATCGATCAATTCAATAATTTTGGTAGATCTTTATTCGACTTTGACATTTAGCTGTTTGATTTTCCAATGCTTGTGGGCTTCGTCAACTTTTCTTCCTTCAGAAGGGCTATCGAAGTCGAATCTTCCACCTGAAAAAGAGCGGTTATGTTCTTGAATCCTCGCGAAGCCTCAGGTAGAGGAAAAAAACAAAATGCAAATACAATAGAGAAGAGGGAATTTAATGAAACAGAGCTCCCCGGTCACTGGAAAAATCCTGGATGCGCGTCTGATGGAACCAGAACAAAGATGCGGTTCAAGCCTCACTTTCAGTTCAGACCGTCAACATCAAGACCAAATATATAGGAACTGACTTGTAACAGTCATGGGCTTGGCCGGGGGGGGGGTCAAGGATGGACAGCTGCCTTCTCTTGTTCAACGCGGGCCGCCTTTTTATTTTGTGAAAGATAAAAATAGCAATAGCCTTTGAAATCTCATGGATAACTAACTAACAAATCGGAACTTAGCGTCAAACAGAGCCCCATAAATTAACCAAGTGGTCAAAAACTGGACATGATAACTCTGAGGTCGGATTTTTCATGAAATGAAGTCCAATTGGGCCCCGGGACCCGTCTTTTTGGCCACAGAAACCATCCTTTTGGCTTTTTAAAGAGCCAGAGCCGCGAAAATTGTTTCCTGAAACAAGCCAGAGCCATTACATGAAATGATTGCCAACAATGGGAAATCCTTGAAAACAATGGGACTTTGAAAGGCCCAAAACCACAAGTTCTGATGAACAACAAAAACTCCGAAATTTGGCATTTTGAAGGATCTAAGGCCGCGATTTTTTCTTCGTCAATTTTAATTTGGGTTTTAATGGTCCAAAATCATGATTATACTTGGCCTCTGGGCGAGACAAGCACCGAACTTAGGCTTTGTGAAAGGTTCAAGTCCGAAAAATAGTTGTTTTTTTTATAACCAAATTTCGCCTGGACCAAATATCGTCCGGTAACGACCGGAAAACAAGAAATTGTTTTGTTTTCTGTCTCAAAATTAGCAGTCTCTGGATTAATAATCAAACCCTGTGGGGGGGGGGGGAGGTCATACCTTGTTGATTAGTGTGAATTGCGAAGACCCGCCCGCCCTTGGGAAAAACGACCCGCACGAGGCTTAGGATCCACTCACCAGGATTCGGATTAGCAAAGATGCGGTGCAGATGTAGCCAGGGCCTATTGCTCCGGAAACTGACAGAAACCGCCTGTTAAAGTTCAATAAAAAACTCGGGATAAATTGTCGCGGAGGAGAAAAAATAATCAGAGACCGTTTCAAAAAAACTGAGGGGGAATTCAAATAAAAATTGGGCTGAGATTATCCGTTTACAACCCTTTCATAAAATACTCGTGGAAGTTAAAATTGTGGGCTTTTTCATCAACGGTAATGGCCGGTACAAAAAAGCATGCGGACTCACCGTTGCTTGTCGAATCAAATACCTTCACCAGGGTCCAATACCGGCGTCTCTTCGTATAACCGTTGTCGTCTTGATTGTCCTCACGAAAGAATCAATAGGTGGGACTTCAATTCAAAAAGAACACCTTTCTCACTTTTCATAAAAATGTCTATAATAAAAACTTTCTTCTTTTTACAGATTCTACGTTACGTCTCTCATAGCGTCTCAAATAAGTCTCTTCTTCTTTTCCACTGAGCGTAGGGCTCATCCCCCCTTACACATAAATCCTTTTCGAGAGCCAATCAAATTAAGCTAAGCATACAAATCTCAATCTTACCAACTAATAACGAAATGAAATGTCTCTTATTTTTTTCTTTCATAATTTCAGAGCGAACACTGTCTCCAACTCGCGCACTTTTCCACCGCCAACATACTCCCACCTAAGTTGGGCCACCAACTTATCAATTCTAAGTCATAATTATAATACAAAACATGTAAAATTGTCAAAATTTAAAACAAATTATATAGAATCGAAATAAGTAAACAAAACAAAAGTCTTTTTCTTCATAAATCAAACAGGAAACTTATAGGTTCAATTTTTCCGGAGGTCGCACAATTCTGCCTCCGCGCGTGCGCACATCTTGGTTCGCTCCCAGGGGCTCTTCGTTGGATCCTGCTGGTTCCTCGTCGTCCAGCCAAAATACGTTCTCTTCTTCCTCGTCTAGATCCTCGTCGAGACCGTCGTCCACGGCTTCCTCGTCGCTGTTCGGGTCTTCTTCGGGTTGTTTGTCCACGTCCTCAACTTGAAGCACGTCCATCTCCAGTGGAAAAATTCGTTGTACTGGACGAACCAATTTTCCTGACGCAGTGATCACCTCGACGACTCTCACAGTACCAGGCGATGTACTCGTCCCAGCGGCCAGTCCAATCGTTTTGCGCCCTCCCGCTCGACCAGCACCAGCTGTCCGACGGTCAGTCCTTGCGCTTGGCGTCGTACAGACCTCTTGGCAGGCCTCAAGAAACCCAAGTATTCTTCCCTGAAACGGAACCACAAATTCTCCATTAGTCGGTGGCGATAACGCACACGTCGTCTCAGGTCCTGCGCCTCCACAGCAGTAACATCAGGGACGCCACATCCACTGGCCGACACCAAAAAGGACAGCGGAGTCAACGGTCGCAGATCCTCGGGGTTATCTGAAACGTAAGTCAGCGGTCTACTGTTAACAATTGTCTCACACTCGATCAATATTGTCGTTAACTCATCCAAAAAAAGGCACGCCCGCCCCAAGGTTCTTTTCAACAAGTCATTTACCGACCGAATTAATCTTTCCCAGAACCCTCCCCACCACGGAGCCGAGGGGGGGGAGAACCTCCACTCTATCCTTTCGCTTGCCCCATATCGGGTCACCTCATCCCAGTTTAGTGCTGACAGCAAGTTATACGCCCCTCTAAAATTAGTTCCATTATCGCAAAAAATCGTTTTTGGCCTCCCCCTCCTGGCAACAAACCGTCTAAATGCCAACAAAAAACTTTCAGTCGAGGGGGATTCAACAATCTCTAAATGTACCGCCCGGACCACCGCACAAGTCATCAAACACACCCACACTTTCCGATCCCCCCGAATGTACAACGGTCCAAAGAGGTCAACTCCGGTGACCTCAAACGGGACCGCATCACGGATTCTTTCTTTAGGGAGAGTAGCTTCCTTCACTCGAATTGGCTTTGCTGCGAAACGTCTACACCGGAGGCACTTGTCCAAAATTTTCTTTATCGTTCGCCGCCCCCCAAGCACCCAAAACCGCTCCCGCAAAACACACCTCAACCCCTCAACACCCACGTGATGATTCCTCATATGAGTCTCCATAATTAGACTCCCCATTAACACATGATCTTTCGGCAAAATAGCAGGGGTCACAAATTCCTGGGGTTCTTTCCCTTGTTCAAGGCGTGTCTGAAGACGCAAAACACCCTCCCCGTCGTAGAACACATCGAATCCGCCGAATCTCGCGTCGTCACTTCCCTCGAAGACCCCACGCTGCACGATTCGGATAACGAACGACTCCGCCCTTCGAGTCTCCATTCCATCCAGTTCCCGTGAGCGTGAATGCTCTTTCCGACGACAGCCGTCCACGAAGCGAAGCACCCATGCCATCACCCGAACAGTCCTCTCAAATCCGAGGCCTCTTCCCAACAGAAAAGAATCGTCCGACGACACAGCCATGGCTGCTCCAGCCAGTCTTCTTCTTTCCCTCAAAACCTCTTCCTCATCGCAGGAAAGAGGGGGGGAGGGCCAATTACCAGGTGGTGATCTCAGCCATTCTGGCCCCTCCCACCATCGAGACCGCACCAATTGATTGACAGAACACCCCCTCGACGGTAGGTCAGCCGGATTGATCAAACCAGGCAGATGTCTCCATTGTTCCGGCAACGATAATTTTCTAATTTCATCCACACGATTTCTGACGAAAACAGTCCACGGTTCCGGTCGTTTGATCCATGAAATTACCGTCGAAAAGTCCGACCAAAAGGTCGTGCTCACGTCATTCAAACCCACCGCCTTTTTAAAGGAATCCATTAAGCGAGCCCCGATCAGCGCGGCCATCAACTCAAGTCGGGGAATCGTCAACTCCTTCAACGGGGCCACCCTGGCCTTGGCCACTAACAAATGCACCCGTACCTCTTCTAATCGATTTACTAAACGAACAAAAATAGCCGTCGCGTACGCCTCTCGACTAGCGTCGACGAACACATGGAGAGAGATCTCGTCATTCGCGTCTCCCAAGGCCCACCGCGGAACACGAATCTTTAATAGCTCGGGTAGGTACCCACACCATAATTTGACATTTTCAGCCGTGGTGGTGTCAACTTCTTCATCCCACTGAATCTTGGTTTGCCATAACTTCTGTAACAGTATCTTTGGACGCAAGGTAACGGGACAAACTAATCCAAGTGGGTCAAATATCTTCTGGGTAACGGACAAAATAAATCTCTTTGTGATTTTTTCCTGCATAAATCGTTTAGGGGGTTCAAAACACAGGCTCAATTCGTCTTTTCTCTTGTCCCAGGTCATACCCAATATTTTTGTGCTGGGGGGTTCAGATTCTCCACTCCTCTCCCACCCTCGCAAATCAAATTTGTGTCTTGCTAGGAGACTCGTTGCAGTTTCCTCCACCTTCTTCAAACCTCCCTTTGAATTCACGCTAGTCACTAGGTTGTCGACGTAAAAACTCTCTTCAATCAATCGAATCAAACCCGCTTCAATCTCCTGCCCCCCCTCCTCACACTTCGTTCTTTCCTTGGAGAAAATGTCTTTCAATACTGCACCGAGGTGGAAAGGGCTGCAGTTAACTCCAAATACCACCCGGGCGTGCCTAAATTCGACGGGTTCCCCGTCCGCATTAAACCATAAGAACCGAAGGAAATCACGATCTCTTTGTACCACGCCGATCTGCAGGAAAGCCTGTTTAATGTCGGCAATCAGTCCAAATTCGTTCGAGCGAAAACGATGTAACAACTCAGGTATCTTCTCGATGAGATTAATGCCAATTTCCAGACAATCATTTAACGACAAGCCATTCGGAGACCTCATCGACGCGTCAAACACCGGTCTTATTTTTGTTGTACTCTCTTCTTTAATCACCGGTCGATGAGGGAGATAATAACCCGGGCGCGGCTTCTCGAGGGGGGGCACGCGTTCAATTATCCCCTCCCCCTCCCAGTCCACAAATACTCGTTCATACCGGGGAAGTAACCCATTTTTCTTTAACCGTAACCACACGCGTTTTGTCCTTTCGTACACGGAATCAAAATTATCGAGAGGGGTAACCCCCTTCCAGGGTAGACTGACACTATAACGCCCGGTATTCTGTTCGATCGTCTTCGTCTCGTCGAAAAACTTAAAAATTGCACGAATTCTGTCCTCTTCCGTTTGTTTCGCGCCACTATCGTGTATTCCCAATAAATCCATTTGCCACAATCGCGAGACGTCATCCGCCATTCCGCTGCAGAATAAACTCGTCACTTCTTCCGGAGAGGGGGGGGAGTCCTCTCTGACCTTACCGAAAATAGTCCACCCGAAAAGAGTCTTTGTGGCCACTAAACCGCTTTTTAATTGTCTTTTATGTCTAGTTAGCAAAACACCCAAGATATCCGCCCCGACTAACAACTCAATCGGCCCTGAGCATGAATGCCTTCCCCCAACTCTTCTTCAGTAAAAATTTCACTCCCGTCAACAACGTCCAAATCACTGCACAATTCGTCCATCGCGACCGCCTCGAAATTACAAGCAAAAGTTCCTTCCAGGTCATAGACTCGCACGCGGTAAACGTCGTGTTCGCGACTTTTCAAACGACTACCCCCGAAGACAATGTGTCCAAACCAATCCTTTCTCACGAAATCTAGTCCCAACTTCTCTGCTACTGCTCGTTTTATATATGTTCGTTGGGAGCCGGAATCTAATAGGGCTCGGACCGTTAAATTTCCCTTTTCTCCACGCAATGAGACTAAAAGGGTTTGTAAAAACACCTTTCCGTTTGACAATAAACTGGTCAATGTAACTTCTTTGGGAGGACCACGAGGGGGAGGTCGTGAGGGGGGTTCAGGCAACTCGGAACAGACGAATTGATGATGTCGTCCTCCACATTTTCCACATTTGACCACGGCGTGACAATTTTTCGTTAAATGACCATAGGTGGTACATCTAAAACATCTTCCTTTCTTTTGCAACATTGCCTTTCTTTCTTCCATGCCCGCCCTCCTCCCCTTTTCATACCCATCGATGACGTGAGGTCCCTCACAAAAAAAACATTTAAGTGGGCGGGTTGTCGCGACCAACCCGGCGGCGGTACTCCTCCCACCGCCCACTGAACTCCTCATCACACTATTCCCAGTTCCACTATTTACGGTTTCTTTTATTTTATTCTTATTATCTTGAGCCCTTAACGCCAACTTAATTCCTTCTTCATTTTCCACTTCTTCACGGAGAAATTCTAACAAATCTTCCAGCGTTGATTTCGCGAGAGCTTCCGATTGTCCCTCCTTCATTGTATCGCGTTGTCTTCTTCGAAAGAGTCTTATAAGTTCTTCATCTAAACACGTTTCAATAAGGGGTGTCAAAAGTGCCGCACAGATTCCCACGTTCACCCCCAACGATTCCAAGGCTTTCATCTGTGCTTGTAAGTGGTCGTAAAATCTCGAAAGACGCTCACGCGTCATCTTACGATTTTCGATGACTAAGGCAGCCAAGTCCCTCATATACATGTCGACTAAAAGCTCTTTTCTACCAAAGCGTTCTTGAAGTGCTTTGACAGCCTTTTCATAATTCTCTTTGGATGGGGGGTAGGCTGACACAACAGCCTTCGCACGTGAGCCTTCGTTTAAGGATTGAAGCAGATAGTGAAATTTATCTACTTCCGTTAAATCATCGTCCAAATGGATCTTCTCAAATTGGGACCAGAAGGGGACCCATTCCTTCAGGTTTCCATCGAATTTTCTGAGTTCTATGAGGGGCAGTTTGAACTTCCTCTTTGATTTTAACAAAGAGGAACTTTCTTTCGAACTTAGCGATTCAAATTCGACCTTTTCTTTTTCTAATGCATTTTTGGCACGAACCTTTAATAAATTGAATCGATCGATAAGTGCGTCGACCTCCGCCATCTCCGCTTCTAATGTTTCGTCGTCTGCCTCCTCTAACAATAAATCGTTTATCGCGAGGTCTACCACGCGTAATTCTTCGAACCGAGTCGTCATCGAGTCTAATAAAGCCCGCACTTCCACTGAGTCAATTTCCCCGTCATTCAAAATATTTTCGAGTTCATCACCGTTTTTCCGAAAACTCTTTCTTTTTATACGCCGGTCTCTGCAAAATTTATCCATTTTAAAACTTATTGTCTTTCAGAAAAAAAATCGAATCACAATTAAACAAGTCAAAGTTCAATGAAGGAATCAAAGTCCTGTAACCACGGTCGCCATTATGTTAAAGTTCAATAAAAAACTCGGGATAAATTGTCGCGGAGGAGAAAAAATAATCAGAGACCGTTTCAAAAAAACTGAGGGGGAATTCAAATAAAAATTGGGCTGAGATTATCCGTTTACAACCCTTTCATAAAATACTCGTGGAAGTTAAAATTGTGGGCTTTTTCATCAACGGTAATGGCCGGTACAAAAAAGCATGCGGACTCACCGTTGCTTGTCGAATCAAATACCTTCACCAGGGTCCAATACCGGCGTCTCTTCGTTCAACCGTTGTCGTCTTGATTGTCCTCACGAAAGAATCAATAGGTGGGACTTCAATTCAAAAAGAACATCTAGATGTTGTTAGATTTATATAATGAATAAATCTGTCGCCGGCATTTTAATTAGTAAATTAATTAAACTGATATTATCCGGACGACGATGGAAGGGCATAGCCCAACACGATTCGAGTTTCGAGAAAAAATGGCTCTCCGGCGGGATTTGAACCCGCAACCTCTGGATTACCAGTCCAGCACGCTGCCATTTGCGCCACGGAGGCGCCTATGGGAGTCGTACTCCGAGGGATAAGCTAAGCCGAACCCCACCTAGGTCCATTGTTTCTCGAAACTCTAGGCGCTTCTCCTGATCGGTAAACCACGCCGAATTTAATCTTATCTAGATGTTGTTAGATTTATATAATGAATAAATCTGTCGCCGGCATTTTAATTAGTAAATTAATTAAACTGATATTATCCGGACGACGATGGAAGGGCATAGCCCAACACGATTCGAGTTTCGAGAAAAAATGGCTCTCCGGCGGGATTTGAACAAATGGCAAATGGGGCGCAAATGGCAGCGTGCTGGACTGGTAATCCAGAGGTTGCGGGTTCAAATCCCACCGGAGAGCCATTTTTTCTCGAAACTCGAATCGTGTTGGGCTATGCCCTTCCATCGTCGTCCGGATAATATCAGTTTAATTAATTTACTAATTAAAATGCCGGCGACAGATTTATTCATTATATAAATCTAACAACATCTAGATAAGATTAAATTCGGCGTGGTTTACCGATCAGGAGAAGCGCCTAGAGTTTCGAGAAACAATGGACCTAGGTGGGGTTCGGCTTAGCTTATCCCTCGGAGTACGACTCCCATAGGCGCCTCCGTGGCGCAAATGGCAGCGTGCTGGACTGGTAATCCAGAGGTTGCGGGTTCAAATCCCGCCGGAGAGCCATTTTTTCTCGAAACTCGAATCGTGTTGGGCTATGCCCTTCCATCGTCGTCCGGATAATATCAGTTTAATTAATTTACTAATCAAAAAGAACACCTTTCTCACTTTTCATAAAAATGTCTATAATAAAAACTTTCTTCTTTTTACAGATTCTACGTTACGTCTCTCATAGCGTCTCAAATAAGTCTCTTCTTCTTTTCCACTGAGCGTAGGGCTCATCCCCCCTTACACATAAATCCTTTTCGAGAGCCAATCAAATTAAGCTAAGCATACAAATCTCAATCTTACCAACTAATAACGAAATGAAATGTCTCTTATTTTTTTCTTTCATAATTTCAGAGCGAACACTGTCTCCAACTCGCGCACTTTTCCACCGCCAACACCGCCCCTTCGGTGTACCATGTCTCGGAGTATCCTGTCTCTCCACTGTAAGGTAGACTAGATAAGGCATCTTTGTCAGGCTCCCGTTTATCTTCACTGTTCTCATCTGTCTTGGTGAGTCAGGTCGTCGCAGATCGTTTGCCGACTAGTAGAAGCGGAAAGTGGAATGGGCTCATTTGCCGTTTCACTAACACTCGGAGCTGGAACTGCACGTTTTGTGCAATACAGTAGAACAAAGAAAAGTACCAGAAACGAAGCGTCTTTCGTGCGAGCTCCCAAGTTAAAATCTTCGTTGGCAGGTGAAACGTCGTCTTGAAAATCGACAGAGCTCCAACAGGCCTCTAACTAACTCGAAACTCGTTGCCGAGGCGGTTCATGGGCCTGCATGAATATGAGAATCAATGCAAAGCAGGTACTTTCTACTATAAAATATCCAAGACTTACCCTGTTTGTACCGGGCTGTAAATGAGCCTAATACGCAATGAAAATTGTCGGCACAGCATTTTCCTTAAGCCTAGGACCAGAGGCATTACTCCCGGTATACGTCAATGTGTGCAAAATGTAGAGTGCTATAAAACTGTTGGGGCCAGGTTTCCAGTTTAAAAGGCGCACAGTTCTCACCCCTTATTGTTTCAAATTGTCATCTTTGGGGAATCTACAATCTTACAAGCTACAATCAATACAAACAATGGTCGTTAAAGAAGTAAGAATGCCTATTAAGTTTCTATTTCGCGGCTCAGTAAGAGGCTCTTCGAGGTCCAAATTTTTAACAAGATCCTCATCCTCAATTTATTTGATTTCATTAAAGCTTTAGAAAGTCCTCTTGTCTCTCATGTCGGGCCATCAGAAGAAAAACGCAAAATAATAGTATGTAATTTCAAAGCTTACCGATGAAAAGCAACTCCACCGTTACGACTAAAGTCAGAGCGTTTAGAGCTGCCCAAAATGCAACAAATGCCCTGTTTCCACACTTGAAACCGGGCTTGAAACTTATAAAGCTAAAAACTAAAAAGCTAAAGCACAAAACAATACAGAAATGAAAACAAAATCAGTGAATTATCACTAGGATTTATCGGAGTACAACACGGACGACGAAGATGCGACGGAGTAAAGGTGGTGCTAACAAACATGGCGGTGATAACTCTTTCATCCCCACCACTTGGACTCTCAACATTTCCTCGATGTCATTTCCATACTATTCTAATTTCCTTGGTCCCATCACTCAGCTCGACCCGTTAGCCGCGACTGGCCGCTGGTGGCCAGCCAGTCGCGCCCGAGTGGCACCACGTGGAGGTGGGTTTTTCAGAGCTGAGGGTGCTGGCTTGCGCCATGGACCGAACCTGCCAGCGAAGGTGCCCCGGTACTCTGCATAGTAGCCAACACTCAAGAGTCGTCCTTGCCAATCCTGGTAGTGACCGAATGGTTTTTTAAAACAGGCAGACACGAGGCAGACAATCATCCTTCAAAAAATGCATCGTATGCACCGAGCTTAAGGCCGGTCGTCCACTGGAAGCGTTTTCGAGTAGCACTACAACGAGCGACATCGAGCGTACATACAAAAAGACATAAATTGAATTCACTGCTGCTAAGCCTGCAGTGGACGATGTCACATTCAATTTGAGGCTTTAGGATGTACGCTCGTTGTCGCGCCGGTCGAAAACGCTTCCAGTGGACGACCGATCTAAGTCTCTGTATAAACAAGAAATATATAATTTTCACTTAGCCTTTTCCTTATTTTAGCCACGAATTACCAACTTTTCACCTTTTCTAACCGTCAATTAGCGCTTATGACCAGTTTAAGCCGCGAATTACTCAATTTCAGCCACTAATGAGTGCTTTTTGTAAACTTTACTCACAGAATAGCGCTTTTCTCAATTTTGGCCGCGTGTGTATCGTTCTTCTTAATTTCATCCGCGGATTAGTGGTTTTGACCCCTCCCTCCCCGTAGCCATGAATTTGCGCATTTTCTCAACTTAAGCAGCAAAGCAGCGTTTTTATCCCGTGAGCGAGATGTTTCTACATTTTCCGGTTTGGCGTTTTCCTTAATTTTAGCAGCAAATACGCGATTTTTTCAATTTTTTAGTGTAGTATTATCACTTTGCTTCAGTTTTAGCTGAAAATTAGCGTTTTTCTCAAGTGTTTTCCTCAATGTTAGCCTCAAAATAGAGGGCTTTTCACACATTAGTATCTTTTTGGTTCACCATTCAGTTTCTGCTTTTTCTGCCTGAGAAGTTGCCATCAGAATCTGGCGTATAATTCAGTTTTGACGCCAATTAGACTTTTTCTCAATGTTAGCCGCGATTTTTTCAAATTCAAGCCGTGAATTACAGCACTCTCTCTCAATTTAGGCTCAAAATAAGCTTTCAAATCTCTAATATTGGCCAGACTAATTATTTATTGTCTAAATATTACCTGCAAATTAGCGGATTTTTCACGTTTTAGCACCGTATTAGCAATTTTATGTTGCTTTTATGTATAGATTATTGCTATTTCTCAGTTCTAGCCCGTGAGTCAGCGTTGTTTTTACTTATAGCCGTGCATGAATTTCCCATTTTTCTGAATGTTAGCCTCAAAGTTGCCTTCAGAAGGCGCGTATTTAAATTATAAATTTCAAATTTCATCACACTTTACTCGAGAATTATTGATTTTTCTCAATTTTGGCAGCGAATTGGCGTTTCCAACCCGTGCATTACCGAGATTTCTCATTTTTTGCCAAGAATAGGTGTTTTCCTCTTAAGATGCAAATTATCATTTATTTCCTAATTTTTGCATAGAATTATCACTTCTTCTCAATATGAACCGAAAATTAGCGTTTTTCTTAATTATAGCCGCGCTAATTAGTGATTTTTTCTAGTTGATATTCTTAATTTGTATCCGCGAATTAACGTTTTTCCACAACTTTATACCCGCAAATTGCAATTTAGCGATTTTTCGCAATTTCAGCTGTGAATTCGCTATTTTGGTCTAATTTTACCTGATAGCGTTTTTTTCTCTCAATATTATTGCGTGTTACCTCAATTTGTGGCGGGTTCTTTAAGAAAATTCGGACTATTTTTTGAACGTGTGAATAATTAATTATTGAACGAGTAACAATTTGAACAAAAACCAATACGTTAAACTTATCTTTAAGTTTTATGAGTAAGTAAGTTCTGAGATGCGCACCCTTACACGTTTAGAAATATCTACCTCACGAATTTAACAAAGTACCGATTCCAAAGCGATGGTCGAATTCGGAGGCGACGGTTGACGCGCAGGAAGAGGTAAACGATCACTCGTGATAAAAAATTTTTGAAGAGGACGGAACCACACAAGAGACAAAATAAAAAAAGGGAGACCTGCAATAAATGTCGTTTTACAAATGCCGGCCTCGTCATCGAGATTTCCGTTCGGAGCTTACTTTGAAGTCTCCCTTTTGCACCAACGAAGAATCTTCTGCTCGGCGCCCGATACTTGCCTCATGGGCCCGTGGTGATGAGAGGTTAGCCCTTTTTTATTTAAAGAGTTCTTGTAATCTTCGTTATAGTGATGGGCCTGTTTTTCTTTACCTTGCTGAGCAGTCCGTCGAACTTCACGGGAATCCACACGGAGAAAAATATCGACGGTTTATTAGGCGATTTTTAGCAGTCCTGGTACTGCGTGGAGTTGCAAGATAGTCCAGATCTTACTAATTTAGCAGAACGGTTTTACTCGGTTAAAAATGCGGAGACCTGTTTTAGGAGGGCGAAATACTTCTAAAACTGGTACTGCAAAAACAAAGTTCGGGACTGCACGGAGTTGCAAGATAGTCAATACTGCTAAAAAGTGGTCCTGCTAAGCCTCTTTACTCTTCATTAACAGGTATGCAAGAAAAGCCGTATAATGGTGAGTTGCACTGCCAAAACAGGTAAAGAGCCCTGTTAAAACAGAAGATACTACTATTCGAAAACAGCTCTTCTGTTCTACTGCGAAAGCCGAACTACCTCTGCGAAAACAGTTGTATTTATCTTGTAAAAGAAGTCCTTGAATTACCGGTAATGCAGTCCATTTTCAGCTATAAGTGCAGTGTGTGTTCTCTGAAAAGTGCACTGCGGACTCTTTGAATTTAGCGCGATTTATTTATTGATTTTAGCCACCCAAGTACTATCATTTTCGCAGTGCTTCCTGTGTCGTAAAGCAGTCCACTGTGCACTAAAATAGTAGCCCAGAAACTGCATTCTTAACATTTATCTATGCGACGAAAACAGCATTGACAGGTCATCTATTAGAGCAAATTATACTTTGTTAGAACACGCGCACTCTGCAAAAGAATAAATATCGCTCATTTGCTGCAATAGCTCAGTAACGCGATTGCGTGTAAATCAAAATTACCATTAACAGATTTTTGGTTAGGTACTCCACGCTTTTGCAGCAATTGAGCGATTTGTAAATTTTAGGGCCTCAAATCTGAAAAATAAAATGCATAGTGATTATAATATTTATTATTATTTTCATTTAATTTATACCCGTCAACTTTGCCAGAACAACTGTCCATATTTAAATTACAACGATCCCTTTTTCACCCAATTTTTCACATTCCCGTATACAATAGGAAAGAACTAAAAGGTCAAATATGGTGTTCTTTTAGAGTGGACTAACAACTAGATGAAGAAGAATTTTGCACACTCACAGAGATATGAAATAAAATAAATATAACAAAATTAATAAGTGATAGGCAACATAATATAGTACAGGATATTTATTTACAACCACATCTGTAACACAGGCATAGAAAATTTGTTGAAGTATACAGGTAAATATAACACACAAAGGAAACAAGCCATTGCTCGACAAATGTCCAATGGAAGGCTTGGAATTTCGCGTAACATAAATCGAACGCGTATAATGCCTTGAACGTCAGTTCAACGGCGTCAATAATAGATTCGAAATGAAATAGAAACTGATCTATGACAACGTAGGTACGTGTCTCGAACCTGATCCCACGAGTCACCGAGAGCGACAACATATGGCTAAATGCCCGAAGACCTTACCGAACTTTTCCTTCTTGTTTTTCGCTCGAGGTCAGCTAGAACTTCTCGCCGTTTCTTCAATTTTCCCTCAGCCTCACTCCTTGTAGAAGAAAGCTGGACGAACGCCTCAGCTGCTTCAATCCTCGTCGCTTTTCTGTTATCACCATTAAGGCCTCCCAGTATCGTCCAAGGTAGTCCAAGAAAATGTTCACTCACCTTTGAGAAACAAAATCGGAGTCTCACGACACTAATAGACACTGTACACAGAACGAAGACGATCTCAAACTGAAACTGAACTACGTGACTCCAGGCTCAAGCATGAAGAAAGGGCTAGAGTAGTCAAAACCCCCTTTTCTAGGACACGTGGCAGCTCATGTTTTAGCAGACCGGTATACTGCACACTCACGTTTTTAAAGACCCATATACTTCTGTTTCACACACATAGCATTACTTTGAAGGTCACGGTTCGACTAAAACAACCCCTGGACTGGTATTTCAACAGCACTGCATTGCTTACGACGGTACAAATGTACAATTCTCTTTCTCTCCCATTCTCCTTTCATTTGGCTCGCTCGCTGATTCTTACACTTTTATGTGTAGGTAGGTGCCTATATTTATAACTGAAATAATAAAATTGAGCAACGATTTCTTGATGGAACTTAATGAATATTGTTTACTTCCACCCCTCGCAGCAAGCCCCTGTAGCCCTATGAGAACCCTTATTGTGGGCACTACAGGTACGATTATTTTACTTGTGGGATCATTGTACCTGTCGTTGAATATAATATTGGAGCATGTGATATTCTAATTAGCACTACCCACGGACCCCAAGGACTCGTTCTTCTATTTCGGTAGGGTAACCCACCCTACCCCACTTAGCAGGTTATTGTTTTTGCATTGTTCCATGCTGCTAAAAACGATCAATCCCAGGATTTTGAAGACTCCCGGTCGGCGGTTTTATTAAAAAAACCATCCCCACTACAAGATTTCACAGTACACAGCACAGAGCAGTGTAGCTCAAATACTGCTAGTACGGCAATACGGCTACTTTGAAAGGGCGAAAAGCATGGAAACTGTCATTTGAGGAGTAATAGACGAGCGAAAACAACAGTCTGCTCGTGACAGCAGAACTGACTCTTAAATGAGACTTAGCCGTATCGTCTAGTTTTAGCAGTTAAATTGCTTTTGCAGTATTTTTTCGCAGACCCTTTTTCTCAGTGCAGGAAGCCACAATGGGTTGCACACGAAGATGCCTTTTCTCAGACCTCCTGGCCGACGTCCTTCCTCCTTAGACGCTCCTCGCTCGACTCCTTTTTTCTAATGGCGACGACCACCTCCAAATTTACGACTTCGACCGCCGAAATTTTGGCTCCAGAAATGGAATATGCGGCAAGACCCGGCGCGGTGACAGGTAAGTTTATCGCGCCACTACCACGGTTATCACTATTGTTTACATTTTCCGTTGATTGTACGTATTTTTGTTATTCATTAATTATTTTTCTTATGTTTTTTTGTTTTTAGTTAACAATTACAATTAACATGACAGGGGGACGAACAACGTTCTGTTAAACGACAGGTGACTGCCTCGACGATACAAGGTATGACAGCTACATCGAACATAACAGAGGGACGAACAGTATTTGGTTACGACGATGGAATTTTTACATTGTTTAAGTCTCACTAATAATTTTAAATAAAGTTCTGAATTTTTAAGTATATGAATTTTTTATGTACTCCATTTGTGGTACGCCACAAATTTTAACCGGGGGGTTGATCCAAAAATAATACTTTTGCGTTGATTTCCAAAATCTACTCGTATGTGGCAACCATGCACCGTGAATCAGCTATTTTTTCGAAATTTTAGTCTGGAAGTTGCATTGCGAGACCATGAATCAGCGCTTTTCGCAGTTGTAGTCACGAATATAAGAGATTTTTTCAATTTTTTGCAGCGTCTGCAAGTTGCATACCAGCCTGGGCATTTTTTTGGGAAATGATCAATATTTGATCTGCTGTATTTTGGCTCCAGCCAAAGAACTGTTACTTAAACCTCACAAAGACTCAAGACGTGAAACTGGAAGCCATTTTTAGGGCGCAAATAGCAAGTTTGGTTTGAGTCGCCAGTTTTACGCCATCTGCAAGGTTCGATTGATAAATTCGGCTATTTTTAAGTAATGAATTGTCTACGAATTAAGCCATTTCCACAGCGCGAAGGCTCAGTTTGGTGGTTCTTCCAAGTACGAATAGTAAGTTTCATCATTTCCCTTAGCACGATAGTCTGTTAAGCCATTTTTGTGGTGGCGTTAGCCAGTCCAGCAATTGTATAGCGTGAGCGTATTATGCCATTTTATCCAGTCCTATAGTAGCGTGTATTAGCCAACGCTGGGTGGTGAGGTGAGACGATTAGCTGGTAAGGTGAGGGCAGCCCCATGTTCGGGGTGCAAACAGCAGTGGTCAGTGTATCGCTTTGCTTCACCACTTTTTGGTGTAAATGACCATTTTGAAGGCGCGAATCGTAATTAACACCATCTGTGGCCTCTGTAGCCTTTTTTAGGGAACGAATCGTCAAATTAGACATTTTAAAGGCGTGAAGGCTCTGTTTTGCCGTATTTGACGCGCGAACGATCACTTTTGCCATTTTCAGGAATCTTCTGTTCAGGCCTTTTCAAAGCGCGAATAACTATTACACCACATAATTGTAGAATCATTTTGTCCGTTTTATGGCATGAGTTTTTCCATTTTTATAGCGTTAACTGTCTGTTTGGCCATTTCCTGAGCGTGAATAGTCAGAGTAATATTTTCAGGGCTACGGAAGAGCGAAACTCTTCGGTAAAATTGGGGTTGAAACAGCAAAAATCACGATATTGAATTTTCGAAGTTCCTTATAGCAAAAACAAATAGCAAAAACTGCAGAACTGCTTTCAGAATGAGTGAAATCCACGAGGTTGAGATTTTAAAGTGTGAAAATCCGCCACTTTAGGTTTTTAAAAAGATTTTATTTCACAAACCAATTTTAAAAGATTCTACACTACCAAAAGAACTTTTATTAACCGCACTTAACAACTTAATCACTTTGTCACGACTGAAGCTGAACTGAACTATACAATAAAGGTGGAGGGAGTATTTAAAAGCTTTGCTTGGGAAAAGTCTAGAATTTTATTAAGAGGAAAACAATTCCTAAAAAGTGTACAAGACTTAGGAAATATCTGGAAGTTTTGTGACCATATAAGGTAATAGACTGGATTTATTAACGAAATTTGGTTTTAGAAAGAGTCAAATTTATTTGCTGAATGTGCCGAAATTTTGAAACTGAGCTAAAGCCACGAAGTTTGGTTGTTAAATACGTGAAAACTCGCAATATCGAGCTTTGAACTAGCGAGAATTCGTGACATTGGGTCTCCTAGATTTTATGGAAAATTGGACTTTTTTGGAGAAGAGCAGGAGTGTCGAGGAGGAATTTCAGAGCCACTTATTCGACTGCTTGGGCTAAATTGATCAATTTCTTTGTCATGTAGTCTGTATAAGCGGTAAACTCACTGGTTTTGAACCGAATATAATTATTTTATGGCAACAAAAGTAGGAACCCGGACCTTTATATTAGCCCAAAGAAGAATTATTATTACGACCCTACAACCCGTAATACCATATTTCGATCAATTAGTAACTCACGGAATCATACCATAGAAAGACACCGATAACTTGAAATCGTGACACGAGTCTTTATACGCTCAAAAAAGTCATTAAATATTAATTTCCAGTTGCTAATAATTATCGCATTACTGCTGAGGGATAAGCCTCGGAGTTTCATGAATCTGCCACTATTTCCTCTTGATAGCAGCACCGACAGGGCTCACGATAAGGGAAATAAATCTCAAAATAAAATACATTTAATTAGTAAAGAGGGAAACGTTTAATTGATAATTTTTTACCGGGACCTAGTGAAATAAATAAAATGTTACCTAACTCTTTGTTCATTTTCGTCGCCCAATTCATCCCAGTTTTTGTCTAAAGCCTAAAGCAGGAAAAATTGTTTTTTTGGGTGGGTGTTGATTTATTGATGTTTAGCCGGCTTTACTTATGACCGCAAAGGTAGAAAAATGGGACTCCAAAATTTTAAGAAGTCAACTAAATTTTTTGTATAAAATTTAGCGAAATCAAACATCTTTAAATAGCGAATTTGACGCTCAGTAAAAGGCCCCTCGAGGAGCGCTTGGCGCGCTCTTTTAATAAGGCAAATTCTTAGGCTGTAAGACGTCTGATTCAGCTGAATGTTATGCAAAAACTTATGTCGGGGTCTCAAATTTGTGGAATGACACTATTCCGTCTCTTTAGGCTCGAATTAAACCGGCCACGACTTAATAAACCGTCGATCCATCTCTAAGATACAGTCTCTTAGACCAGACAAAAAATATGATTAATGAGGAAGTAACACATTTTCCAAAATCATGCTGTCGTGATAGCTTGGGTACCCAAACTCATGAAAACCCGATCCGTTCAAATAAAATCAGTCCCCATATTTTTGAATTAATTTTTAAAACTATTGGGTTGCGGGACCCATTTGAAATAGGCTAGATAACGTTTGAAATAGACTGATGACGTAATAACAGCATTTGCATGGCCTTCACAATAACTTCCCACAAATCAAACAATAGGGATTAAGAGAATGGGATGAACAAGAAGGGGCAAAACATGATAACAGCCACGATTCGGAAGGTTGGGAGGGGTCACAACCTCTTTACTACGTCACGAGTCACAGACCGGCCGTTTAAGGTAACAAAAAAAAACTGGCAAGTTTTATTATTCGAAATCGAAATCAATCATTTATGCACTAATATTCCATTCCTGGTCATGTTTAGTCATTTTCCTCCGAAAAAAAAAATGTTTCCAGCGATTTTTATTTTTTATGTTACTTCCTCATTGGGCGGCGAAAATGAACAAAAAGTTAGCTTTTTATTCGTTTCACAGGTTCTAACAAAATATTAGCAATTGGGCGTTGACCTCTTAATTAATTACATTAATTTTAATTGCACTATTTTTCTCTCTCCGGAGTTCGGCAGGTGCTGCTTTCACACGCACGTAGTGGCGGAATTTCAAAACACAGGAAAGTGGCTTTTTGAAAACAAAAAATTGTCTTCATTTTAATTACCTGCGCACAAGCATAAATTGCTTTGTGTGAGGAGGTAAATTATGTTTGTCTCACGATGGATTTGAAGTCCATAAGCTCCACATTTTTTCTCAGTTTCAGTCACTAAGTTGCCACGAAAACTCGGAATTTTGGGTCGTTATTAATATTAGCCGGCTGCCTGTTGAGCTATTCATCGCTGATTTTTTTTCAATTTTGTAGCCGCTAACTAGCGCTTTTTCTTAATCATGGCCGAGAATTAGCAATTTTATAAATTCATTAACCTGTGAATTAGTTATTTTTCCTCCCTTTTTGCTACGAATTTGGGCTTTTCCCAAACTTTTTTCGCGTTCTTGCGCCCCGTCGTGATTCTGAAGTTTAGCCAGCTGTTTTAAGGGCCTATAGAAACTTGGGGTTAGCGAATTTTCTCTATTTAACCGCGAAGTTGCCTTCAGATACCTTGAATTGCTGTATTTTAATTTTTTTTTTTTTTAGTGGCAAATAAGCGCTTATTCTCTTCGACTCTTTCAAAGTACAATTTTCCCCGATCTGACTCTACACAACCCATAACTTCGAGGTTTTGTCTGTTCGAATAATCAATTTCACGATTGAATCCTTTAAAAAAACAAAAAAAAAACTTTTTTTTTTTTTTAAGAAATTGATCTGAGTTGGCACGCCAGGAACCAATTTCGCTCCGTATGCTACCTACCTAACGAAGCCCGTGTGTAATCGCAGGAAGCTAACCCGCAATACGTCAAAGCACAGATGAATGAAGCTTAGTGGGCACTAAGTAGGTTTTCAGGCTCATCCTTGTTATTTGGCAGGTCACATTCATCTGCGCTGTGTTCTGTTCGCTTGGATTTGCGATTACTGCGTGTGAATCTTTCGTGTATAACTTGCGATCAATGCAGATTGGTTTATCATATTAAATGCCAAGGAAGGACCTGTTAGCCCACTGATTTTAGACATCAAACATCGGAATAATTCGCGTAAAAGCTTTTTCTTTCTTATGTTGTTAGGGTACCAACGAGTAGTACAAAACCAATTTTGCAGCTTCGAAAGACGTGAGCTAACCTCAGGGCATTCGAAAAACCTCGAAATATTTTGACTTTTTTCAGTTTTTGGCTTATAACTTCCAAACTATGCATCCTATCGAAAAAGTCACTGTATACTTTTTTAAACTAGAGTAAATTCCCTGCAAGTTGAGTCCAACCCCAATTTTTTGGGTCAATAGTTTCCGAAATACAGTGCTCCAAAAATTGGCAATTTTTTCCAAAAAGTCGAATATTTAAGTTTTGACTCTCTTTCGGGCGAAATATCGGCCTAAATAATAATAAGTCATAAGGGATGAAGTTTTAGGGAAATTATTTGGCTTCAATTTAGGACCAAAACGAAGCATTTAGGCCTAATAGTCCTCTTGTTATCTTGAAAAAAAAGAAAAATGGGAAAAGTCGCATTTTTCGAGAAATTGAATTGGTCGACTTCTGCTCCCCAAGCTATACTTTTGAGGAAATGAAATGAATTACTCAACAAAAGATTATTAAAATCTTATTTATTAAACAGTAATAGGTAGGTACTTGAGTATATACATGTAAATAACATTGAAGATGGTTGGGGGGTGTTGGTCTGTGGAGAAATCACCTACGTCTTTTGGAGGGCCCACATTCGTAGATAGTTTCTGAATCCACAGGATGAGGTACTGGGAGTGGTTCGTCCATGGCATCTTCTTCGTCTGATTCCTCAATATCCACTGGGGCAACGTTAGAGCATGCTATGCCTCGACATGAGCCGCACAAACTCGAGCAGACAAGTCCTGCTTTCCTGCAGGAGCACCCACCCATGCAGCCTTTCTTGCATTTGCATGAAATCAGCTTCAATATTTCAGGTGACGCTGGAGGCTGCCTGAAGGGGATGGGAAGGAGCCCCTGCTGGCTCTTCATCCAGCCCCAGGTGGTTGCCTGCTTTTCTACCCCCAACCACGACTGTACTTATTATTATTATTATTATTGTTATTATTACTTTATTTCCCGTCGGTCACGTAGACATGGGCACGTCAAAATTAAAGATATCAAAACATCAAAGATATGCGTACATAACAAACAAGACAAAGTAACAAACAACAAAACAACTTATAAATCTGTCATATAAATAATAATTTATAAGACAATCGTGAAGAAATCATTTACATCGTACAATACTTTGTCTATTAACAATACTTTTATGGCTCTGCGAAATTTCTTCATTGGTAGCTCCCTAATGCTCAAAGGTAGAGCGTTGTACATTTTGAATGACAAGTATAAATGGCTATTAATAGTCTTACTCAGCCTGTAAAATGGAAGAGCAAAATCACTTCCGTTCCGCAAATTGAAATCGGTCTTGCAACGGACTTGTCCCGATTCTTCCGCCTGCCCATGGGCATAACACCAACACTCTAGGACGTAAAGTGATGGCAGAGTCAATATTCGAAGATCACGAAACAGGTCAACACAGTGTTCAGACCTGCTAACACCCTTAATTATACGCACAGCTTTCTTTTGTAAAAGAAAAGCACGTTTAGAAGAGCTAGAATTACCCCACAAAATAACTCCATATGATATAAGTGAATGGAACAGCCCATAATAAACATTCATTAAACATTCAAAGGGAATGACAGGTCTCAGTCTCCTGATTACAAATAATACCCGGCTCAATCTTTTACAGAGGTGGTCCACATGTTGAGTCCAACCAATCTTAGAGTCCAACCAGAGACCCAAGAACTTGACTGGCGCACAGTCTGTATCAGGCAACTGCCTCAAACCGAAGACCAGAAGTTTGGTTTTTTCATTGTTCAAAAGCAAGTCATTACTCAATAACCAGCCCTCAACCTCTCCAAGTTCCCGGGCTAGGTTCGTTAAGAGCGTATCAATATCGGAACCACTCGCTCTTAATGTCGTATCATCCGCAAACAAAGTGACTAAAGCTCTTGTAAAGATGGGAGATCATTAAATCACTTGGTGGTATGTACGATAAGAGTGGTAGGCTGCTGCTTCTTTGGTTGGGGGTAGACGTGCTAGATTAACTCGCACGTTGGCTGCTGCCTGGACGAAGTTTTTATAGCGGAGCTCGTGCAGTTCCTCAGTTTCTCTGCCTCCGTAGATGGCTTGGAGGCACTTCACCCCAGCTGAGGCAACCTCTTCTTGGGTGGCGTTGGGATTCAAGAAGGTGGCTGCAACATCAATGAGGCTGTTATTCAGCTGAAAGACTCGCAGCACCTTCATTTTCCCGACCCAGAAAAGGGCGCTCGTTGTGTCACACCCTGTGAATGCGTGTAGAAACATTTCAAAACCAGGGGGGTATGACTTCTCCCCGCGATTGAACGAGGCTGTGGAGTACTGCGATGGCGTAGAGTCACTCCTCCCGCTATGGGATATGGTGGTATGCTAACTTCATCTAGGGGCGGTGACACATGAATTCAAATGTGAAGGATAGTTTCTCAGCCCCCACCCCTACGGATGGATCCATATTGTTACTTCAACCACTTGTCACCGCCGGCCGTCAAGCCCGGAGGTGGTGGTAGATTTCTTGTCCTTGACTCGGCGTTGACACTAATTTTTACACTTCCCTTGAGAATCACGCCAAGTCTCCCGTTCTTTAATGAAAAGAGTCCAGAGACCCGTCACATAAGAAGCGTGGTCGACTTTTTAAGCATTTCATACCTCCTATGGACATAAAAAATAATTCTAGCCATCATGAGAGGGGGTTATGATGGCGATGGAAGGGAGCGGGAAATTTGGCGGCATGTGAAATTTGAGCGGGCATTTCATTTTTCCTGTGTTTGCATGCAGATTACATGTTCATTTTTACATTAATTTCAAATTGTTGGCAATTCTCCCATAAAAAATTATATTGATTATCTTGAAAACAAAATTTATGATAATCAAGTCCGCCAAATTTCCCGCTCCCTTCCATCGCCATCATAACCCCCTCTCATGATGGCTAGAATTATTTTTTATGTCCATAGGAGGTATGAAATGCTTAAAAAGTCGACCACGCTTCTTATGTGACGGGTCTCTGGACTCTTTTCATTAAAGAACGGGAGACTTGGCGTGATTCTCAAGGGAAGTGTAAAAATTAGTGTCAACGCCGAGTCAAGGACAAGAAATCTACCACCACCTCCGGGCTTGACGGCCGGCGGTGACAAGTGGTTGAAGTAACAATATGGATCCATCCGTAGGGGTGGGAGCTGAGAAACTATCCTTCACATTTGAATTCATGTGTCACCGCCCCTAGATGAAGTTAGCATACCACCATATCCCATAGCCGTCTTATTTTGCAAATTACAGGGGTCCGCTAAGGACATAATCCCAAGTGATTATCGCTCCAATACGACCATTTTCCTACGTTTTTTCTGTTTCCAGCGTGCCTGCTGCCCTCATGGTTCACGTAAATATGGTTTGTAATACACCATTCGAAAGGCCATCGAATGGAGAAGTTTTCATCAATTTTGCCACTCATGAGACCATAAAACAGCTGACGTACGCCACCTTGAAATTCACCTGCTATTTTTGGCATTTCATTTTTCCTGTGTTTGCCTCCAGATTACATGTTCAAATTAACTCCGAAAACCCATTCTAACGACAGATTCGAGAAGGAAATTTTCTGCTTTTTCCGAATCAGTCATTAGTTTTTGTCTAAACTTGGATTGCGAGCTGTGAACCCGCTCTTTGTGTAAAAAAGTCACGAAGAGCGTGAAAAACAGGAAAATGCCGATATCTCGTAAGGTAACCACTTTCGACCATATGCTCATATGGTATTTTTGGTGCGTCCAGGTGCGTACTACAACATGGCAAAGTATTGCACATTCCTCCTGAAACACCCTGTAGAAAAGTGAAAAGATTTTTCTTCAAGTTTCTAACAGTATGGCTACTTCATCCGCGAATTGAGCGGTTTTAACCTCCTCATTGGTTGGAAAGTCGCTTGCAAAGACCAGGTACAAGATAAGCCCCAGTACACTGCCTTGAGTCACGCCTGATGAAATCGCTAAGGGTTGCGAGTAAGCTTCTCCATATTACACTGAGTAGGTACGGTTTGTCAGATAAGACTGGATAATTCTGTATACTAGAGTGCCATTGAGGTGTGGTTTCATTTTGATTAAAAGTCCGGGATGCCACACCTTATCGAATGCCTTTTCAGTATCTAAAAGAGCCCGAGGCAGACTTTCTTTTTTTCGTAGGTGTTCTATGTAGCTGATGCGGACAGGAGTGCAGAGATCGGAATCCAAACTGACTGTCCGGGATGATTGACTCGATGTGAGGCATAAGCCTAGATAGAAGTAGCCTTTCGAAGACCTTTGAGAGAAGACTCAGCAGGCTCACCGGTCTGTAGCTATTCGGATCCTCTCTCTTTTTACCCGGTTTGGCTATCATGGTAATGATGGCATGCTTCCACATACTTGGGTAGTGAGTTGTTCGCAGGATAGCGTTATAAATTTGAGTGAGGAACACTAGACCTCTCCGGGGAAGATTGACTAAGAGCTGTTGAACTATGAGGTCTTGTCCTGGGGCTTTCTTAGTTGGTGACTATTTAATTGCGTTATTGACCTCCCTAGGGGTGAACAGCTTAGGGAGTGGTGAGAGTTGGATCGGCTCCTCGAGGTTTTTGTTAACTTCCGAATGAAAGCAATGCTGCTGACATTGTGCTGGGATCGGCATGAACTGGGTTTGAAGGTGGATTGCAAACGTATCTGCTTTAGATTGGCAGGTGGTTTGCCATCTGCCATTTGCAAAGAGCGGGGGGGGGGCTCCACTGAATTCTTTGGTCAGTGATCGTGTTTTTTTCCATTGTGATCCATCGGAAGGGTCGAGTTGCAGGATTTTCGCTTGCACTATGTCCCCGTGGTGCTTTTTAAGGGCGATTTTAAGTTCCTCCGTCGCCTTGTTGAACGCCGTTTTGTGTGGAGGGTTACGAATTCTTTCTATTTTTTAAGGAGCCAACCCCGCGAAATTCGGGTTTTTAAAGAGCCAAACTGGCAGAAATTATTTTTTTTAATCAAGTTGCTCGCTAAATTGGTATGTTGGAGACACAAACACGTAAAATTGATTATTGAAAGGGCTAAAAATCTCCGCGAAATAGTTTTTGTCGGGGACTAAACCTCGCGAAATTCGGGTTTTGAAGACCAGATAGAAAAGGGTTTGGCTATTAGGGTAGGAAGAGGGTGACACTCGCGGTAGTCCCGCCCCTGGCGCTAAATGCTCTTGCGGTCAATGCACGCTGGAAGACCAATAGAAACATTTCTTTATTGACATTCAGACCGGCAGCGAGACCTCGTGCAATTTTGACCTCCGTGGCTCGAATGCAGACCAAGGAAACAACATCCTGGACAGTATACAATGAACTTCGCTAACGAAAGGCTCAGAAGCTACTCAATTGCATATAGTTTCTGAAACGAGAGATCCTTCTGGTCAATGCAAGAAATTTCTCGAAATCGACTCAAAAATGTGTTACTTACAAATAATAATTGATAAAACGGGACAATAATGGCTGCGTGAATTGAGTGGCACCCCTGCATTTCACAATTTATCAGAGAGCTCCTCCTATCATGAAATAAAAACGGATTTTTAAAGCTTGTGGTCCTTTAATCCCCCCGCCCCCTTTTACGCGGTATCTATCTATTGTTATTACTCTCACGCCCTATTGAATTACACTAATTTATTCCGGTGTTGCCTGTCTTACGATTAGTTAGCACCTTGTGGATTCCTTCTTGCGGGATAGACACGCGAAAACAATAGGATGAAAAATATCAATTAAATTAAAATAATGTAATTACATCTGTATATTCAAAATTACCATTAATTAAACATTATTATATAAATCACGCGATTTACCACTTGGGGAGAAAATCG
>CM075943.1:13852433-14099396 GCA_038030265.1 Corythucha ciliata
GAGTCGTACTCCGAGGGATAAGCTAAGCTGAACCCCACCCAGGTCCATTGTTTCTCGAAACTCGAATGCGTGTTGGGCTATGCCCTTCCATCGTCGTCCGGATAATATCAGTCTAATTAATTTATTAATTAAAACATTTTCTCTTCACCACGTATTAATTTTGCTACAAGTCCGTAGAAATTATATTCATATTGTGCAGAGAGGTGTATATTAATTGGCTCTCTTATTAGATACACAAATGACGCTCGAAGACAAAATATGAAACAACTACGTCACTTTGCTGAGAGTGTCACATTTAACTCTGTCTGTGAAACACCTTACATGAATTCAAGCGAATTCTTTTTACCACAATTTTAGGCGGGAACCTGCGTTTGCCTTAGTTTTAGCGTTGGTTTTAGCCGTGAATAAGCATGTTTTTCTCAATTTTAACAGCACATTATAGCGCTTTCACTTCCAAGTTTTTCTCTAGTTTTGCCAAGAATAAGGCATTTTCTCGAATTGATCCGCTAATACGCGCTTTTTGGCAGCAGTAGCCACGAATTGAAGCAATTCTCGATTAAACAAAAATTTATCCTGGAATTTGCGTTTTTCTCAATTTTATAACCTCGAATTGGCGTTTTTTCTTCATTATTGCCGCAAATGAATGTTTTTATCAATTTTTAGCCACGATTCAGTGATTTACTCATTTTTTTTCTGCGAATATGCGCTCTTTCACTATTCCAGTCGCGAATATCAGCGCTTTTCGACTACCTCTTGCCCCAAAGATTAGCACATTCGAACGCCTTCTCAATTTGGGCCTATAAAAACATGGCATTAGCGTATTTTCTCTGTTTCCTCCGTCTAGTTTCCTTCGACTATTTCGAATCAGTGGTGTATAAGTATTTCCTAATTGTAGTGACAAGCTCCAAGATGCCATCTTCTCAGGTGGGGGAGGGGGTTTGAAAACCACCCTGGAAATCCGCCACTGCATGAGTTAGGTATTTTGTTTAATGTGAGCGTATTAAAACGCCCAAAGCTGTTTTCACTTTTTACGTTTGGGGAAAATAATATGGCTACATTTGAATTTATAAACTTTTGCTGTGATATGATAGGGAATAAAGGCTGGAATGACTAGCTGTTTCATATTATCATCCAACAGATCGCTCTTTGGTGGTTCGAATTAACGCGCAGAGTTGTCAGCCAATGAGAGGTCGCGTTACAAATCTCTTTAAAGTTCCTGGCTGAAATCGAGTAGCATTTCAAATTACGCCGGAAGCGGTTGGGGGGGGGGGGTCCATCGGCTCCATTCTTCGCTTTGAGGTTGACACACACAGACTGGACCCAATTTTCAGGATTGTCTGATGGGGGCAACCCCCAACATTCATCCCGTTCATTTTCGAATATAATAATTATTGTGTTTTGAACTATAACCCAAATGTTAGCCAAAGAGGAGTAGAGGGTTCATAGAGGAGGCAGTTTGTGGCGATGATACCTTCAAGGCCTTGCGAACCCACCCCCTAGTGCCTCAATCTTGAATTCCCAGGGCATAATTGAAACAATTAATAACGGCAGACTGATTAGACATAGTCACGAACCGACTATGCCTTCCTAGTTAGTTTCAATTAATGAATCTAAAACATTAATTGGTGTAAAAAAAAAAAAAATTCTAGATGGATATAATGAATAAATCTGTAGCCGGTATTTTAATTAATAAATTAATTAGACTGATACTATCCGGACGACGATGGAAGGGCATAGCCCAACACGATTCGAGTTTCGAGAAAAAATGGCTCCCTGGCGGGTTTTGAACCCGCAACCTCTGGATTACCAGTCCAGCACGCTGCCATTGGCGCCACGGAGACGCCTATGGGAGTCGTACTCCGAGGGATAAGCTAAGCTGAACCCCACCCAGGTCCATTGTTTCTCGAAACTCTAGGCGCTTCTCCTGATCGGTAAACCACGCCGAATTTTATCTTATCTAGATGTTGTTAGATGGATATAATGAATGAATCTGTCGCCGGTATTTTAATTAATAAATTAATTAGACTGATACTATCCGGACGACGATGGAAGGGCATAGCTCAACACGATTCGAGTTTCGAGAAAAAATAGCTCCCCGGCGGGATTTGAACCCGCAACCTCTGGATTACCAGTCCAGCACGCTGCCATTTGCGCCACGGAGACGGGGTTCGGCTTAGCTTATCCCTCGGAGTACGACTCCCATAGGCGTCTCCGTGACGCAAATGGCAGCGTGCTGGACTGATAATCCAGAGGTTGCGGGTTCAAATCCCGCCGGGGAGCCATTTTTTTTTCTCGAAACTCGAATGCGTGTTGGGCTATGCCCTTCCATCGTCGTCCGGATAATATCAGTCTAATTAATTTATTAATTAAAACATTTTCTCTTCACCACGTATTAATTTTGCTACAAGTCCGTAGAAATTATATTCATATTGTGCAGAGAGGTGTATATTAATTGGCTCTCTTATTAGATACACAAATGACGCTCGAAGACAAAATATGAAACAACTACGTCACTTTGCTGAGAGTGTCACATTTAACTCTGTCTGTGAAACACCTTACATGAATTCAAACAAATTTGTTCACATGCAGTGATGCAGTGTCAAATTTAAAGGGTGTGAGAATGATTACTATGCACTCGTATAGTGAATAACTGAGGGGCATAATAACAAGAGTAATCAACTTTTGTTATCGTGCTGCTTGAATGTGCGGAGTAAGAGTGAAGAAAAACAAAACAATGCTTTCATTGGAGTGAAAGCTTCCAAGAAAAAAAAGAACAGGCGCTAATATCGAAAAAAAAAAAAAAAATGCCCGTACCTCTTAAGATGTGACATCAGTGTGGCTTTCGTCTTTCCACTTCAAACTAAACAAAATTCCAAGTTTTCAACACTCCTAAGACCGCTATCCGATTAAATATTCAAAACGATTTTTTCAGCAACGTAGGCCCTCAAGGTCGACTCATTTTTTCATGAAGCATTGATGACAATTCCAAACTTTTCCGTACATGCTCAAACTGCCACTGCATGGGTTATACGTGGGTGTATTACTGAGGTTTTTTTTTCCCCCCCTCCACGATCATTCATTGAACAAGTTGACCAGGTGCGGGAGGTGCTCGCCCCCCCCCCCTCACTATTGCCCATCTACTCCTAATCCGTTGGGCGTTTTTAAATAAATAATGAGCTTATTGACGATCAAGTACGTGCCTTTTTCGTGAATATTTGACATGGCCGCGTAGCATGCTGCTGTGCGACATCATGAATTCACCAATTTTTTTATTATTAGATTCCAAACGACAACTTTTAAAACATTTTACGAAACCATTCCGTGCTGTGAAAATAACGTTACTTATCAGATTAAAGGACAATTTTTCTCTACTGAGGAAAAGCTTTTTAAATGAAGATTTGAATAATCCATTTAAATTTATTTATTCTTTTCAAGCTAAAGCAGAGGGGGAATACAATGATTTTACTCGGAATTCGATCTGATTTGGAATACTTGTTGAGTCTTACTACTTGAGCGACAACGTTAGTAATTATTTCAGTCATGCGTTAGTTTATTTGTTGATCATTTTGTGCCGTGAATTGCCTGCACTAATTGTTGCTTCTTATGAATTTGTAGCTATGCAATAACCATCACAACCACCCGGTCTTAACATAACAAAGCATAACTTTGAAGTAGTTTGTGAAGTGCGTGCTTTATTTAGTTTTCTTTTTTCCTAATTTCTGAGTTTAATGACCCCATGAATTTCTACTCATAACTTCCATTCAAACCATGTGCTGAATAAAACGAGGGTACTACGCAGTTTGGAGTACTAAGAGGGCCAGTGTTAAAATCCCTCATAAATATTTACCGGTTTAAAAAGCTCTAAAATGATTTTTGCTATTTTTAATGAATCCAAGTGCAATTCTAAAGGCCTTATTGTTTTCCAAGGTGTCTAATTCACTAACAACCATTTCATACGACACAAGAATAAGCCAAAATCTTGTTTTATTTCCTGAGAACTGACTTCAAAGTTTGAGGCCAGAAGGGCGCGCATGCCCAACATCCATTGATTTAGAAGGTTTAATGGCTCGAAATAATATAAAAATTGTTTGTTCACAAGAAAAAAAAGGTAGCCTCTTAATTATAATTGTGAAAACCTAATAATGTTTTCTATCTAGCAATTTTTTTTTTTTTTTTTTTTACAGTTTACCTAGTAGAATAAAAATTAGGGGAAACCATGAAGGAAGTTGTTCTACCTTATCGAGCTAGTTCTAATGTCTCTAAAATGCTATCTAGCTAAATAAAAGCTTTCTTTTGGACTAAATTAAACTGTTAAAATAGAAATTGTATGCATACAAACTTTGAGTTTTGTAGGGTTGCGTGCCTATTTTATGCACCTACTTTTTGTTTCGGGATTTAGAAGTTGAATAAGCGTACGTGATTGGGTTCAAAAGCTAGGCCTAATAATTACGACGGGTTCTCATTAAAATATAGCATTCCTCTACTGAGTCAAGGCAATTGCGTGTTTTTCCACTAAAAGCTTGTGCAGTTTTTGTTTTTTTTTTTCTTTTTTGTGTTCTAGTGAAATGTACCCACCCCATAGTGTTACAGGCAAGTGTCACACATCATCTTCCTGCCTATAGTTTTTTGTTTGCTTTTCTTTTTTTCCTCCCTTATCAAAACACAGTTGGATTCAACGAAGAAAAAAAGAAACAAAAAAAAAACTGTCGGGCGGGCTTAGGAATGTGTAAGAGAGTCAGTTCCGCTGTGAAGCAACGTACTAAAACGACCCCCTTTTTCTCTCTCTCACCACGATTCCATTCCACCCCACTCTGTAATATAACAGCCTCCCTCGGAAAGCGCACTTCCCTCCCGGCTCTACAAACCAACCCTCGATTTTTTTTTTTTTTTTTTATCCGAGTCATGGCAGTTATTGTAGTTGGGTACAATGAGTAAATGCATGTGAGGAGTATAGGAAAACTCCTTTCAATCCCCTCTCATCTTCACCAGTAGCATCTTCGTTTTGAAACTTCTAGACTCTATTATTTCAATAAATATAAAAACGAATAGACCGTGTCAGGTTTCGAAGGTAGGAAAAATAATGTGAGGTGAGAGAAAATAAAGGGGAGTTCAAACAAACACAACCCTTCGAGTTTTATTTCTTCATTTCCCGCTCCATTAAACCGTGTGTAAACGCCTATTTTTAAGTAAATCTCCGATATGAGTTTATAAAAAAGGTGCCATCAATCAATGAATAATTATTCCCTTTATTTTTAGTATGTATTCTATTTATTTTCTTCTTTCAGGACTGAAATTGCTTAATTGCCCGTTCATGTGCGCATTTTTTTCGCTATAGAGACGCGTGTATTCTATTTTAATCGTCAATTGATACAGTAAATATTACTCGAGAGAAAATTGCTGTATACAACGTAGTATGCATTATCTTGTTTGTTTTTTACCTTAGGCATGTATAGACAGAGCAGTCTGGAAATAATGCCGCTAGCGGTTCTCAAGGTTATCTTCGTCAGAAAATAGTATTATCCCTGCACTGTGTATAGATACCGTGGCAGAGGGATTTTCACAACGCCTCAAACAACACACCCCCCCAAGGGCATTTTCACGCTGTATTCTTCGTTATTTCACTTTCTTATCATTATTATCGTACGTGTCGAGCGTTGTTAATTTTTATGAATCCATCCAGCGGCATGATTTTCCTGTTCTCGGACGAAAAAATCTTGCTCGTGGGAGGCGCATAGGGGGAGAATATAAAGGTCAATCGAATAGTGAATGTCCGAGTTGTTGGAGATGGAAACACTCTTTTTTTTTTTTTTTTTTTTTCCTCGCCAGTCCATTCATAAAGCGTCCAAGTACGCTTCACTACTGCCAGTTTTACGACTAGCTAGTAAAACGCTTCCTTTCTTTCGGGAAGACATGAAAAAGTGTCGGCTAGATTAATGCGTTGTTATAAGACAACTTTCACTTATAGCGTTTCATTCAGTTTTTCCTTGTTCCTTGCTGTATAACAAAAGGACAATATTTAGTGAAAGGAGCGAGGCTAATTTCCATTTCGTCACAAAATATAGAGGCTGGGCAATTTTGACTACGGGGAGTGACCATCCCTTCATTTGCATAAATGATTTACAGAGTGTAGAAAAGGTCAAGTGTGTACGGCAAACGCCCAGTGAATCCGGTCCTATAGCAATCGATACTTGTTTCCAGTGGCCAGCAATTTTTTTCCATTTTTAGCCTCATAATTTTGACTAGACTATATTTATTTTGTAAATATTACCCGCAAATTAGCGGTTCTTTGGCATTTTAGCCCCGCATTAGCAACTTTATGTTACTTTTAGGTATAAGACTATTGCTTCTTCTCAGTTCCAGCCGTTTTCCTGAATTTTAGCCACAAAATAGCTTTCAGAAAGCGCGAAGACACGTATTTATATTGGAAATTTCCCCACACTTTATTCGTGAATTGGTAAAGTTCCTCAGTTTTAGCAGCGAATTGGCGCTTTTTTTAAATTTTAGCAGCGTAGTAGCGTTTCCAACCTTTTCATTACCTAACTTTTTGCATTTTTTTTTGCCAAGAATTGGCTTTTTCCTCAGTTCAAGCTGCAAATTAGCAATTTTTCCATTTTCACCAGAGAATAATCACTTTTTCCTAATTTTAACTTAAGATGACCGTTTTTCTTAATTGTAGCTGCGCTTTAGTGATTTTTTTTTTTTCAATTTTAGCTGTGAATTAGTGATTTTTTTCATTTGCATCCGCGAATTAACGTTTTTCCTCAACGTTATATCCGCAAATTGCTAATTAGTGATTTTCCTCAATTTTATCAGTGAAATAGCGTTTTGTGCTAATTTTTCGCAATTTCAGTTGTGAATTGGCCATTTTTGCCCAATTATAACCTGAAAGCTTCATTTTCTTCAATATTATAGCGTGTTTTCTCAATTTTAACCGCGGGGTTGGTCCCAAAACAATACTTTTGCGTTGATTTCCACAATTAGTTTGTAGAACGGCCTACGTGCCCCCCGAATCAGCGATTTTTTTCTCAATTTCAGTCTTTAAGTTTCATCGCGCAGCCACGAATATTAGTGATGTTTTCTTCTTTTTTGCAGCTTCAGCAAGCTACATATTGCCGACTAGCACTTTACTGGGTGTATTTTCTCTTTTTAGCTGCGAATTTTCCTCAAGATAGTGCGATTTTTGTCAATTTGAGCCACCAGAACATAGCGCTTTCGGTTCACTTGCAACGTTATATTCTCCAGGTCGGAAAGAATGAAATCAGGCCTCGAATCCTTGCAGTTGTCGTTTCTAGGGCTCGTGAAGTCATTTTTATCGTATTTAGGGCGCGTAGAGTCATTTTCGGAGCACAAAATTCAGTTTTAACTCGAGCATTTTCATGGCCTTCAGTCAGTTCGGTCATTAGAGGCGATTTTTGAAATTTCCAGGTCACGAATGGTCTGTATCAGCATATTCAAGCCTCTAATTGTCGCGGAAGCCATTTTTAGGGTGCGTAGAGTCATTTTTACAATTGTTCCAGCAGCTCAAGCATTTTTGCGATTCTCAGGTTGTGAAAAGCCAGTTTGGGCACTATCAATATAGCATTTTAGAGCATAGCCATTTTAGAGGAGCATGCAGTCACAAAGTCAGTTTGGCTTTTTTCAGCGCCCGAATAGTCAGTTTAGCTATTTTCAGAGATCTGTTGTTTGGTAGCAATTATTCCGTCAAGCTAGTGGTCCGAATAACGATCATTGGTCATTTATAGCACCCCAATGGTCAGTAATGAGGCCATTCCTCGCGCGAAAGCGGTTGATTTCACCATTTTCATTATGGCGAAAATGCTTGATCTGTTCACGCATTTTCAGGAGCTGCACGAATCGTCCAGTTCTGCGGGTGAAGTCATTTCTATAGAGTGTGAATTGTCATTTGGGCTGCTTTGAACGCGTAAATAGTCGCTTCAGCCATTCTAATGGCGTGAATCGTCATCAGTTTTGCCATTATACTCAGCAGTTTGCGATTATATTCAGCCTAGCTGCCGAATGTAAAAGCGCCGCTTTATCAATTTTAGTATACTTATGGGCCTGTAAAGTCACTGAAGATTAGCTATTTTCCACCTGTTCTGCCGCGAAGTTATGTTCAGAAACCATGAATCGCTTTTTTTTTTGTTAATTTCTATTGCGAATGACGGCCTTTTATCGATATCAGACACGGATAAGAATTTTATATTGATTTCTACCGTGAATTAGCGGGTTTTTCACGGTTTTGTCTCGTGGTTTTTAGGGGGCAAAGTTCACTCCAGGAATTACGAATTGTGTTTTCTCATTTTGCTTCGAGATTGAACGCTTTTTCCTTATTTTAACGGTGAATTATTGCTGTTTCTCACTATCAGTGGCGAGTGCTGATTGGCGTTTTCTCAATTTTAGCAGTGAATTATCGATTTTTTCTTATTTAGCTATAAATTAGCGTTTTTCTCAACTTTTCCTGCGAATTAGCTTTTTTATTCTTCAATTCGGGTAGTTAATTACCGTTTTTCTTGATTGTGACCATGAATTCGCTCTTTCAAAAAACTGATAATTTACGTTTTCACGATGTTTTCTTATTAAGTCATGCATTTGCGCTTTTTATGTACTGTTATTCACGGACTTCTTCCAAGAACTGTGCATTGCCACGCCTCTGGTCTTTAGCTGCCTTGAAAGAGAATCCGGGAATCAGCGTTATTTCTTAAAATTTCAGGCGTGCACCAGCTTACTCTAAAATCGTTGCGTATGGAGTCGATAGGCTACTCTGGAGTAGAAAAAATCATCATCATAAACCAACAACAAGGCAAATCGTCCCATTAGCCGGGACCCTCTCATCACACTACCCAGGTACTACGGGCAGTACTCCGGTCGGTGGTGAGACCGCGGATGTTCACTGTGACTCGTTAGTGAGATGGTTTACTCGTAGTCAACGCGTTTGGAAGGCAAAGAGAAATAACAGAAATGTAACGACAGTTCTGCGGAGGCCAAGGATGAGTCTCGACCTGACAGGGTCACTCTTAAGTGGAGCAAATCCGCCGAAACCAAAGACATCACGAAGCGCACTCAATTTTGCCCGCTTTAAAAGATGCAGAATGCAGGCGCGGCTGACTTCTGAGTGCCGTCCACTCATTTATAATAGTCTTGGTTACGCCGATGGCCACGATTTCAGGCTCCTTTTACCACAATTATGCCACAACCACAATTATGTGCTTTGATATCTAAATGAATCAATGTTGCAGGTTTGTTAATCACAAAACCCCAATTTTGTGGATTTGACGCTCATCACGCTTTAGGAACTCGCTCTTTTAACGGCCTTTTAGACTTCACAGGATTTGACTCCCTGAAAACCTTATTTCGGTGAGTTGACTCAATCAAGAGCAATTTCACAGGTACGGTAAGTAATTCCGGTGGTTGGGGCTTTTTTGAAAGTCGAATTTTCGCGGATTTGGAACACACCGAAACCAATTTCGTGGTTTTGACTAATTAAAAAAAAATTATCACCCCTTTGGCTCGTTCAATTATGCAAAATTCTCAGATTCTGATATGGACCTATTAAAATAAAAATTTACAGGGTATTGTGTCATTATAAAGACATGAGAAGCGAAGAGGGGAAAAAGAAAGTTAAATTGAGTCATGGTGGCGAAGAGTCACGGAGATGATGCATCTGTAAGAAGGGAATGGCTAAATTTTGCATGTCAGCATTACGTCGATGAAAGAGCTTTGTAGGGAACTTCAAAGCGGACAAAACTAGGTAATACCGTAAAGAGCTTAATTGTGTGAGACATTTAAGGGAATGTTTAAAATTTAAACATAGGTACCTACGTTGTTACCAGACGGTAATTAACTACCCAAAAATAATGAGTGTCCCCAAAAGAAAATCTTTCTTACTTCCATTTTCTTCTATTTCTCCCCATCCAGCGCCAATTGGGGCTGCTAGTAATTTGGAGGCATTATTTGAACAACACTCGTTGAACCCCATCTAATTGCTCTCTGTTCATCTCGCTAAATTCACCGTTCGCGCTAACTCAAGACTTTACATAAAACCGTTTCAACGTAGGAAGGCCGGAATTAGAAGGCATGAAATAACTTGTTTCATTTCATCAAGAAGTTATCTGAAATAACATTGGAAGTTGAATTTTACGACAGCATATATACAGAAACTCCAAAGTAACTTGTTTCAAACATCTTCAAAGTCTCTTCATGCATCACTCTCGATAGGATTTCTTCTTTTACGGCTCTGTGATGCGAACATATAAAATAAATTACTTAGGGAAAGACTTATCTCCTTGAAAGGAATTCTCGCATACAATAAAGGACATATGAGTCCTTTTAAAAGGAGTGAATGCAAATACTCCTAAAGGAGAAGAGAGCAATTTTTCCCCTTTTAAGACACGACACTGCGCCGACAGGGTTGTTTGTCTGATAAATCGTGTCATTCTATTGGGCTGATTATTAATATGCTCGTCTATGAAGTCCCACGGGGAGGTATTACACGTGTTTATTCACGGATTCATTTGATTAAGATTGCTGAGACGAGAACTCGGTGCATCTAGACTTGTTCGAAGGGATGGGAATAGCTATTCAAACCTTCTAAAATAAAATACGGCTGATAGAAATAAACGATAAGTAAACGTTCAGTTAGGGAACGGATTCTAAATATGTACGTTTAATAATGAATTGTTACAAATTACCAAAAACTTTTCACACATGCGAGCACTTACAATAATTACCGTAAATTGAATTACATTCAAACAACAATTTTATTACAAGCAACGCTTCTTTATTTTTCATTATGTTATCTCAGGACTTGTTATTTTAAATAAAACGGCCGTCTTGCTTTCCTAAATAAGTCGTCGAAACAGTGTGAATTTTCAAGGCAAACGTTTATGTGACTTTTAGAGATATTTTAGGGATGAAATATGAAAAAAGAAGATCGTACGGTTGTGCGGAATTTCTTGAAGATTTAAATGAGCCCTTGAAGTCCAGGATTGGGCTGAAATATGGCGCAAATTTACGTAACGTGCATTAGGCGAGGTACGATTGGAGGGGGGTCGAGGAAACACATGTTCAACTCCCCTTTAAGGAGCCGTCAGTGCCTCTCAAGGTGCCCATATTGAGACACGCGTGCGCTGACCACTACGCTGCGTGAACACTATACAAGCGTTTTTCACTGAAAACGCTGAAATCACGCAATTCCCGCTCACATAGGACGGGGCCTTACTATCTGCTCGTTTAAAATAGACAACTGTGTCAAACTGACTCTACGCAACCTAAATATTGCTAAACTGACAATAATTATTCGTGCCATGATTATTAATGTAGTTGAAATAGCAAAATCAACCATCCGCGGGCCAGAAATGGCCAAATTAACTATTCGCGCTTTGGCTTGACAGGGCTCTTCGCGCTCAAAATAGCGCAGAGCAGGGTCCGCGATCTGAAAATAGCTAAACTGAATATTCAGGCGTTGAAAATAGCCAAACTGGCCTAGTGACTGCAATGCACCTCCGAAATGGCCAAGCCGACGATTCATCCCTTGAAAAAAGGCTCAACTCGTGCCCTAAAAAAACCAAGCTGGCTACTCACGCCCCAAGAATGGCCAACTGGCAATAGCGTTGCCGATTGGTGACATTTTGCTTTCCCCGTCAAGTCAAGCTCAAAATTCCGTCAGAAATCCGTTAAAATGTATACCATGCTGTTCAAAAATCTGTCAAATAAGTACGTAATACACAAAACCCCAGTAAATTATTTTTTAATTAGCAAACCCCCCGTGGAGCCAAATCCACGCAGACGCAAATTGATTTTTCGGAAAGCTAAACTGACTGAGCTAGGACATTGGGCAAAACGAGCAATTCGCACCCAAGGAATGACATTAAGGGATAAACGTGCCTTTCAAAACAGCATATTAGTTGACAATTTTCGTTTACAGAAAAAAGGCATGAAATTGAATGGACGAACGGTGCCCTGAAAATGTCAAAACTGGCTTTTCACGACCTGTGAATCGCAAAAATGACACTACGCACCCTAAAAACAATCAATGGCGTGCTCAGTCTGCTGTGGGACAACTGAAAAAATGACTACGCGTTCTACAAATAGCTTCTGCGGCAATTTGAGGCTTGACAAAACTGAAAGAGACCATTTGTGCCCTGGGGAATGGCAAAAATCGCCTCTAAGCTCGCATTGGCTGGACTCACGACTGAAGGTCATAAAAATGCTCCAGTTAAAGGTGACTTTCGAGCTCTTAAAATGAAAAACACAGTAATGACAGTAATGACTCTACGAGCCCTAAAAACGGCCAATGCGAGGATTCGATGTCTGAAAATAGCTACAGAGCTGGCTATTCGCGCCCTGGAAACGGTATAAACGACTCTATACACTAATGACTGGACTGACGATACTGAAAGTCCTAAAAATACTTTTAAGCTATGCGAAAAAAAAAAAGTGGCCTAAAATTGAATGAACTACGTACACGTCCACAAAAAATTCCCATCCCTGAAAATAGCAAAACTGTGACTTCGCGCGCCATGCAAATTCCTAAACTGACGGTTCGAGCCCCGAAAATTGCAAAAATGACTCTGCGTGCCTTCAAAAAATATTTTATAATTGGTTCAATACGACTTATAAATGACACAAATGACTCCACTTCCTTGTGTTCAAAGAGCCCATCGAATTTCACTTTTTTGTGGAGCCAAACTTGCGAATTAGGTGCTTCAAGAATCAATAACACCTCCGGATATGGTTTTTTATGAACCCAAACCCACGAAATTGGCTTGGTAAAGATCAAATACTGCGAAATTGGTTTTTTAAATTACCCAAATCGGTGAAATTTTATTAAAGTCCATTTTGAGTTAAAATCGCCAGATTCGAGATAAAGCCATCAAAAAATATGTTTAATTAAAATTGCCAGTTTGGAACGAAAACATCATACAACAAAATGCCATATGTTTTTCGTAGCAATGGGTAAAATTCATTCATATATTAGTTAATTAGTTTAGTTTTAGGGCAAAAACTTCTGATTTCAGTTAAAACTTTTCAGTCTTGTGATAAAATTGCCGGTTTCGAGGTAATACCTCAAAATTATGGGTAACATTTTCGTTTTTGAGGGAAAACTGACGAAATTACTAACGGTAAAATCACCAGTATTGTAGTGAAATACTCAGTTTTGATGTCAGACGCCAGCTTTGGCTTGAAATCGTCAGTTTTGTGTTGAAATCGTGAGTTTTAAAGACAGCGTCGTTAGGTTTGGCGTAAAAATATCTGTTCCCGGAAAAACGCCAGTATTGCTGTCAGTTTTATAGTAAATAATTGGGGGGGCGGGGGCGCTAGATTTAGGGTAAAATCGACAATTTCACCCTAGAAAAGGAAAGTTTTAGAGATAAAATCGTAAGGTTTTGGATTAAAACGACCAGTTTTGGGGAAAAATTGCATGTTTTTGTAGAAACATCTCCAGAACAACATTTCAGGTTTGGAGTATCGTCAGTTTTATGGTAAACTAACCAATTTCGTGTTAAAATATTAATTTTTGTGGTTCAACCGTCTGTTTTTTGGAGGTAAACTCGCCAGTTTTGTAGTGACGTCTTCAGTTATGGGGCAACACGTCAGCTTTGACACGAAACTTTGTTTTTCGAATAAAATAGTCCTATTTGGGATGAATTCGCCAGGTTTGTCGTGAAATCGCCGGTTTTCAAGGCAAAATCATCTTTTTTGGCCTAAAATAATCCATTTTGGGAAAAACTTCAGTTACAGTTTTAGAGTAAAATATACAATTTTGGGTGGAAATCCTCGTTTCAAGAGAAGGAGGGAGTTATTGCGAATCGGCCATTACTGCGAAATTTTGTTTTTGATGCAGCGAAACCCGCCAAATTGCGCTTTTTCGGGTGAGCCAGACAAGTGAAATTGGTTTGTAATTAGCCAACGCCACGAAATGTTGTTCTTTCGTGGAGCCAGATACCCTCGAGATTAGTTTTGTGAATGATCCAGCTGGGTGAAATTTCATTTGCAACCTTAAAATTGACTCCTTGGCCCGCCGCAAATTGAGCCCACGCGTGAGTCACCCAAGCTCAAAAACAGCTGAAAATGGACAGTCTTTTAACTGTTTTTTGAGCTTGGGTGACCCACACGTGTGCTCAATTTGCGGTGGGCCTTATTGTGGGCCAAATCCACGAAATTGTTATTTTTTTTTGGCATGCCAATCCCTAGGCGAATATGTTTTTAACGGGCCAACCGTGCGAAATTCCCCAGACCCGTGGCATAATGACTGACATTGCCCATCAAAACGAGAGAAATTGGATTACCGAATCCGTGAAACTTGAACTTCGAAAGAGCCAAACCCACGGAATTGCTCCATGAAGTCCCAAAAAAGGTGAAATGACCCCGTTGAACCCCGTTTTTGAGTGGGCCAAACCTACGATATTGTTTTTTCGGACCAACCCAGCAGAACTGCGCCTTTTAGGGAGTCAAACACGCGAAATTTATGTATTTATTTATTTTTTTTGCGTGTTCAAAAACTGTGAAATTGGGTCTTTTGATTGCCAAGTCCACAAAACTTTAATAAAAGGCCGTTTCCTAGAAATTGGCTTATTGACGGAGTCCTGTAAAATTGGCGAAACCAGAGAAATTGGGTATTGTGACATCTAAATCCACAAAATTTGGGCGTTGAAAGGGTCAAACCGACAAAATTGTACTTTTTAAAGCGCCAAATCCCTGAAATGTGGATTTAAAGCTAGGGAACCCAAGTTCTAGCCATCGGTGTGCGAACAAGACCACGAAGACGAGGAAGGTGACTCGGGAATCAACTGTTTTTCGTCTCCCAGGTGGGCTTTTTGGGTGAGGTTCTGTGAAATCCAAATCGTTAAAATTTGGGTTTTGGTAGGCTAACCCCTCGAAAATGATTTTTTAAAGTACCAAATCGGAATTTGGGTATGAATAAGTGGTGAAAAAGTATTTCAGGGCATCTAGTGCACCGATTGTGCGGGGACAGAGCACCTCTGAAAACCTTATGGATTGAATAATGGAGTATTTTAGGTTGATAAGGTGTGGAAGTAGCAATAATATGTAGTAGCCAGCACGGGCTCGGTTTTTTTCACAACTTTTCCTACGGAAACATACCTATATTCAAGTAAAAACTACCACGACTCCCAAAGGCGTCTCCGTGGCGCAATTGGCAGCGTGCTGGACTGGTAATCCAGAGGTTGCGGGTTCAAATCCCGCCGGGGAGCCATTTTTTCTCGAAACTTCAATTGTGTTGGGCTATGCCCTTCCATCGTCGTCCGGATAAAATCGGTTTAATTAATTTATTAATTAAAAATACTGGCGACAGTAATATTCATTATATTCATCTCAATGTAGTTTTAGGTTAAAATTATCAGATGTATAGTGACACCTTCAGTTGGAAGATGGGCGGGGGGGGGGCTCGTCGGCTTTGACGAGAAATCGTACGGTTTTTGAGTAAAATAAAATGGTTATAGAGTGAACTCTTCATCATCAGTTTTGGGCTAAAAACTGTTCGGTTTTTACGTCTCTCAGAAAAAACTCGTTGAAAAGTCGGACACCCAGTATTTGAGTGACTAAAATAAGTATCGGTTTCCAGGGAAAGCATTGTCAGTTTTTGGACAGGAGTAGAAGGCGAAAACCGCTAGTTTCTGTAGTTTTTGATGAATTACAACAGTTTTTGTGAAAACCCAGTTTCGGAGAAATAATTTATTTGACAATTAAATGCGAGTTCTGCTCAGTTCTTTTGCTAATTTGGTCTCTATAGAACATCCGCGACATCTTCATTTGATTTGATTTATTTAAATCCCGTTGGGTACAGTGGGGGGGGGGGGCGAGTTTGCGAATAATCGCAGTGGTATGCAGCTGAACATGTTGTTTTATGGCGTGAAGTTACAAGTTTTGGGGATGGATACATTATTTCGGAGATTGTACGACCTCCTTGCCACTTCCGTAGAGCTAACGTGAGACTCGAACTCATTGAGCGCTGTCCCGAAGGAGGAAGCTCGAGCCCCTTGCTTAGATCCGCGCCTGTTCGCAGCTTAAATTGAAAAAAAAAAGCCTCATCATATTTTAATGTTTCGTAAAATTTATAGCCAGCTTTCCTTAAGCTTCTATAGGTGTTTTGAGTAGGTTATACTCGCTGGTTTAGTACACAGACAGACTCACTTTACATTCATTGCAGTTCTCTCTCTTCAATCTCTTTATTATGGTTTCTATTTGTAACCGATAACGCGCAGGTAGTTTCAGTGAGCCATTATACGAGGGTAAAAACAGATGATAGAGGCATACGTGCGACTTAACTTATCAGACAGTAAAGCAAGACTTTTACGTTGGTGAATATGAAGCCAATAGTCATGCGTTGACCTTTAAAATGAGGGTCTTTTATATGGTTGAAAGTATAGGAGGTGAATATAGTGGCATGCTTAGAGGCACCGGCTTGCCTTCATTTTCAAATGGTAAATGATACAAAGGGAGATGGTCTCACGCAAATGTATATTATACGGAACAGTAGTTAGACCGGAGAGGGGTGATCGTGAGCTTGCGGCGTACATATTCATGTAGCGTCACTATGAATGTTGAGGATTTAGGTTCGCCAGTAGAAGTGATAGTCATTAACGAATTCAGGGAACTGACGTAACTTGTGTGTATGCATTTTCGTACACGCTTTTCACTTCATCAATCTAAGAATACTGTTGAAAGCTATTTTTTTCTTGGACAGAAGGCTTCTACGCCGCGCTGTACGTACAATGAATGAATAGTTGTTACGCAGACTGACCCCCTTCGAAGACTGCCAAGAATATGGAATAGCTCGAAAACTAAATTAAGTGGCTCTTTGCACTATTTATACAAGAGGGCTTCCAAGCTTAGACTAGTTAATACACACCTTCAGCATAAATTAAAGTGTGTTTTAATTAGAGTGCGCAGCTTAGGGGAGATTTAATATTGATTAGCTGACTCTTGGTCTTGATGAGTATTTTATAAGTGGCGCATCAAAGCCAAAATTAGTTACTTCGTAGCGTTCTTCCTTCCAAGGGGGATTGATTTCCGTTCCTTCAGTGTAGCATTGAAAACGGTGGCATTCACAGGAAATGAAACAAAGAGCTTTAGAACAAAATGGCCTTCACTATTCTGGGCGTTTGTGAAGAAAAGTAGGGATGGTGATTACCTCATTGTCTAAGCCCTCCACTATCAATAATGTATGTGGCATAAATCCTATACTGCCCTCATTTCCACATCTTTGTTATGAAATGAAGGGAATGCCTCGTCATTGAGCGTGTCTGCTATAACATGTTTGACTCATTACGTGAAAGCAGGGTTTGTACGTTTTATTCTAGAGGACGTTTCCACGATGCTTCAAACAAAAGCAAAAAACACACACACAATCCAGCATTAATTTTCCGAAGCTGCATACAATAGTAAACACTGTTTTCTCTACTGTAGGGATTTATTATGCAAAGACACGCTCAGCCAATAACTCGGGGAGATGACCTGCAGAGGAACTAAGTACATGCTGCGGAATAGAAACATTTTACGAGCACTGACCACACACGTTTCCATGACGATTTACGATCGTTTAATATTATTGCCGTGTTATGCCTGAATAGTTATTTCAAAATATGTATCTTCAAATAAAAGCTTTTGATCCTACTGTGCTTATACTAAATTCTATGCTTCTTCACGTGTACGCTCTTTCTATTTACTCTGATATTTTCTTTGAACTGACGCTTATACGAATAATTATTTAAAGCGATGTATTACTTACTCTAATTGCGCTCTGTTGAATCCAAAACGGAAGCGTGGAACAAAAGAGAATTAGAAGAAATATTAGTAAAGCATTAAACTATAAAATAAAACGCGACAGCAATGCAAAAAAATTTCAGAAACACAATTCTTATTCCTGTTGTATATAATAATTTTACCTAGAAAGGCTGAATATTTCATGTTTTAGAATGTTATAGGGTTTTAGAGGACGTAGCGATTATGATCCCCCGTTGTTGCCCCCTTCCAAAAGTTTTACGTACTTAAGCACACAAGTGAATTATACACCCTCTGGTGATTCTAAAGTTTATACGCGGCTTATAGTTGGTTGAAAATATTGTTAACAGAATGAACCAACGCGTGCAGAAGTCGGATTTCTGTCAACCGGCTATAGTTTCCAGTTTTGGTAAAGAGAAAAACAACATGTAAGTTGAAGGGCTGATTTTTCCTTTTCAAATGCTCAACTCAGCGACAAACCTGCAAAGTCCATGTTATAGTGGGCGAGATTTACCGAGAGAATAACAAACATTTCTCTCTTTTAAACTCAAGCATGGGAAATTAATCCTCAGGATCTCATCGATTGGTTAAGCAACAGTCGTTTTAGTGGTATACAAATTGTTATTTGCTGTAAAAAAATAAAAATGTCTGTTGATTCCAACATTATTTCACAATACACTGTTTTACGACCACTTGATTACAACTCGACCTCTGGAATTCTCCGTATAAAGAGAGCACGATGAAAACCACCAAATTCAAAATTTTTCGCTGTAATTTCTAGACAGAAGCTACATACGAGGTGTCATTCGTACAGACTAGACGCAGCTGCTGAAAGGAGGACGACAGGCTTCAGCGAACACATCGGTCGGAACTCGCCGGATCGCCCTCATACAGTTGACTATGATTCTCCGCGTATCATCGGCCCAGGAGAAAGATGGAAAGAAGAAAATGATTGAGGCTCTTCACATTACACGGAATCTGGATCGAGCCGTAAACTTCAAGTCGGATGTTGGACATCCAAGCGTGGGATACGCGAATATTTTAATGTATAAAAAGGGTCTTGCCTGATAGTAGAATGATAAAATAATTTCCTTTGGGGAAGTTTTCCAAACAGCTGTGGGCCCCTTCCCACTCATTCAAACACTTGACTCCGAGCCGTTAGGCCGTCGTTTCTTCTTCTTTTTCTCTCCCGTCGCCCAAGAAGGGTTTTTTGCTTATAGGTGAGTTAAATGTAAATCAAAGTTTAAAGTTGATTGTGACAATTGGGTAAATGGTAGCTGGCTTGCCTGGAGGGTTGATTTGTCCTTTTCTGTATTTTAGGCGTGATCATGGCGCGTGTCGCCGAAACGTTGCCGTTGTGAAATAAAATATAATAAAATTTGAGGCTTGGGACGCCTAATTTGCGTATATACGTACTCTTCTTTCGTCATTTTTTCCTAATGTGCCCGACAACACGTATGAAATGCACATCCGACTTGGCGTATGAAATTCAATGACCCAATAGGTGCAGTTTGAGTTCCGATAGGGGATTTCTCCTGGGTGGATTCGCTTTTTGCGTGGACTTCCGGGATAGCTCAGATGGGAGAGCACCTGGCGCGAAACCGGGAGGTCGTGGGTTCGAAGCCCACCTCGGTAGCAATTTTTTCTCGGAACTCAAAACAAGTAAAGAAGAGTAAGTATTTAATTTAAAGATTAATTTCTTTATTTTCAGCCTCCCCACTCAATCGAATTCACTGTGTGACTAGGGTGGTGCCGTGAGTAGGGGAGTAATCCCTTAAATGTCCGTAAGTAGGGTCATCTAAGCTCAATTATTCAATTAATTGTCGGACACATTAGGAAAAAAATTACGGGGAAAATGAGGTTATTTCACGGTAAACATTTACTGCGTTCTGGCGGTAAACGGTTGCCAACCGTATCTGGTCTGTACATTTTACCGTGCCAAATTATACGGTAAATTAAAGTTGTTGACGTCATACATTTCTAGTACGCTGAAGTAATACACGGTTGAGTGTGTGACGGTAAAATGTATTACGGTAGTTTTTACCATGTATTGACGGTGAATATGACCACTAGGTCTGCAGTTTCACCGTATTTTCTACTTTAAATTATAATGATTGAACGGTAGTTTTTACCGATTCTTTTTTTTTTTTTTTTTTTTTTTTTTTTTTTTTTTTTTAGAATTGTTTTTTTCTTCATATTTTTTCATTTTAGCCACTAATCAAATTTTTTTCCTCATTGAGTTAGCGATTTGTTTCCATTTTTGCCTTGAATTAGAGGTTTTCTCTTTTTTTCAGCCATGAATCAGCCATTATTTTACTTCTTGCCAAATGAACGTTTTTTTTTCGTTTTCAGCCAAATTTATCCCCAGAAATCACGAATAAGTACCTATCTCTTTTTTTCAATTTTAGCCGCGAGTAGGCATCAATTTAGCGGTTTTTCTTACATTACAATCAAAGTTGCGCCCGGAAACGACAAATTGGCGTTTTCCAATTCAATCATGCACTAACGTTTTCCTCTATATTTTGTAAAGAAATTCGTGGTTATTCATCAATTAAAAAATTAGAGCACAAATTAGAGCTTTTTGAATTTTTTTTTTAGCCGTGAATTTACGTTTTTATCGATTTCAGCGCCACATCAGCTTCTTTTTTTTCCACTTTTAGCAATGAAGTAAAGCTGTTTCTACGTTTCAAGCCGTACTTGTCCCCAGAAACGACCCGCAAAATAACACTTTTTCTTGATTTCAGCCGCGATTTTCCGTTTTTGACAATTTCAATGGTGAGTAAGCGATATTTGCCACTTTTATTAGTGAATCAGTTTTTTTTTTTTATCAAATTATAGCCAAAGTTGCGACTATGAATTAGCGTTTTCTATCTCACAATCAGTAGCGAATAAACGTTTTACTCACTTTCAGCCGAAATAAGTGATTTTCACTTCTTTTGGCGGAGATTTAAATTTTTCTTGATTCCAGCGTTAAAATAGAATCTCTTTTCTTCACTTTCAGCAATAAAACAGCTATTCTTCTCGGTTATAAGCCGAGTTTGATTTCAGAAACCGCACATTTTATCAATTTCAGCCGCAAAATGACGGCTGTAATTCTTCTACAGCCGTAAATTTTTCAGTACCTACCTACTTTATTTTTAGGATTTTGGCTTCTTTTGTTTTGAGTTGTACCGCGAATTAACATTTATCCGCATTTCAGCCACGAATTAACGATTTTTTTCCATTTTTGCCTCAAATAAGAGGGTTTCCTTTACTTCAATGAATGAATGATCGCTTTTTCTCGATTCTAGCCAAAGTTGTCACCAGAAACCACGAATAACCATCGCTTTTTTACACGAATTTTCGTTTTTCCAACTTCAGCCGCGATTTTTTTTTTTTTTTTTTCCATTCGGGATGGGAATTGGAGGGTTTTCTCTTCTCTTTTTTTTTAGCCCCGAATCACCAATAATTACGCTAATTTTTAGCCATGAGCTAGAATTGCTTTTCGATTTTCGCGGCCTTTTTCCTCGGAAACCACGAATTAGCAACGCGTTTTTTCAACTTTAGCAGTGAATTAGAGCTTTTTCACTTTTTTCTAGCCACGAATTCATGCTTTTCTCGATTTAATCGTGAAATTAGGTTTTTCTCTTCTTCACTTTCAGTAATTTTAAGTAGCTCTTTTTCTCGGGATTAAGCCCAATTTGACATCAGACATCACGAATTCGTTTCAATTCCAACCGCAAATTGGTGCTCTCATTCCTTATTTAGCTGAGATTTCTTTTTATTTCTCAATTTTTTTCCGCGAATCAATGCTTTTCCTCATTTTAGTCATGAATCAGCAATTTGTTTCCATTTTTGCCTCTTATCTGAGGTTTTTCTCTTTTTCAGTCATGAATGACCACTAATTTTTAAATTTAGCCAAATTTGCCCCCAGAAACCGCGAATTAGCAAGGCTTAGGCTCGTTTGACACATGCGCGTTTTCCCGAAGCGTGGTTGCTACACGGTGCGAACGCGGAGAGTGCGTCGCATGGCTGACCCGAGAAACCTCTTCAAACGGCTGCTGCGTAGAAACCGAATTTCGGTTCACACATGCGAGGCACCCAGCACGTTCGCGCCGCATACGAACGTGAAACGAGCCTTACCGTTGTTAATTATCAGCCGTGTAGAAACCGCTGTGAATTGGCGTTTTTAATTCTAATTAAAAAACAAAAAACGACTTTTCGAAATTTAGCCTTGAATCTGCTCTTTTTAGCAATTTCAGCCGCATATTGTAGCTCAGACTCATTTTTAGCTGTGAATTTATAAACAAGTTTATCAAATCTCCCAAATGAGCTTTGTACTTTAGCCACCTTCTCCTTTATAACATAGCTCCTAGTTTTTTTCTCGTCGTTTCATGTATGTCCTTAGTATGAACGTAGCAGTTAAACTCTCGCTGTATAAAAAGGCTTTTTGTTTCGATTCGTTTCAGGTAGGAAACCCACCTGTGTTCGTAATAATTAATACCATTTATAAATATTGTAATCTTCTATGAATAATAAAATTTTCACGCTGATAAATTTTTGATTCGCTCCGTGAGTTTTCGCTCATTTTAGCCACAAACTGACTTTGTCTCTCACTTTAGTCGCTAATTACCTACCGATTTGTTTACTCGTGATTATTTGTGTTGACTTGACTTGGAGGTGTTTCTATTTTTTATCCACGAATCAGCCATTTTGTTTAGTTCTAGCCGTTAATGAGCAATAGTTCTTGATTTTAGCAATATTTGTCCCCAGACATCGAGAATTGGCAGCGCTTTTTCTCAAATTTAGCCACGAAATAACAATTTTTCTCAATTTTGACCAATATTTTCCGTTTTTCTCAATTTTAGCAGTGGTTTTTTGATTTTTCCATCATTTATTCATGAATTATTTGTTTTATGTTTTTCAATTGTAGGTAAAGTTGCCTCCAGAAACGGCGATTTGTGTTTTTCAATCTTGACCGAAATTTTAAAGAGAAATAACCAAATAGTCGGCGCACGCGCCAATACTCCCGTAGAACGTATTTACATTAAAAACGTAATGAAGTAAAAACTTTCGTATCACATTCGGCTGCTTCGTCTCCCATCGAGGAAACGAGAATATAACATGACGCCTGATCGCCATTCAGTCAACAAGACTCAGCTTTCAGGTATTTATTCTTTTCAGTTTTAACGCGCCCCTTCTAATGAAATTGCCGAGGGGGGGGGGTGTGTCCAAAAGTAACGCAATGAAGCTCAATTTGGCTGTTCTCAAGGAACCAGGTGAAAATCAGTGAATGAAGCGAACAACGTTTGATTGAAGACCATGGCTTTTGGCCCGCATTGTTTACTACGAGGACTACGCGCGCTTTGAGAAGAACTATGACTGCGACGTTTTATGCGATTTTTTAAAGATTCGATTCAATCGTCAATGAGTGTCCAGAATATAAAATAAAACACCTATCCGTTACCTACTGCATAATATCTAGTTTCATTCCGCCGTGGTCGCGCTCATACTACATAGAACGGTTGTACAATAGTGAAAACATTCGTTTTTATTTTTATCAGTTTTCAACTGCATTGGTTTTTATGATTGTTTCAATAGTTCCCTCTCTCTTTTATTACATCGGAAAGATTTCGGATTAGACCGGGGATAAGGGAAACTATTTCTTGTTTTCCTATGTTATTTATCACTGGGCGCTGCTAAACGACGTTTCACTGCTTCAGCTAAGTCGAACAGAAGCGGGGGAGAAAAAAAAATGGGAAAAATGGAGTTGATGGGAAGGGTTTTTACACCTAAATGGGTTGAACCTCCCGGCGGCGGTAGGTGACCTCCTTTCGAGTCGGGGGCTTAGTCCGTGTCAGCAGGTCGTATGTATTGTATTTATTCACCGTCAACTATTTACGGTGTCGAGTTTTCATTCATTCTGATTTCATTCATTTTTTTCAGAAAATTATTGTCATTGAGGGTCGTATTCATGGAGATCTTCAGACTAAAGACTTGAAATACTTAAGTCGCTGGAAAATCGTATAGTGCACTGAAGGTATTAGCCAGTTTCGAAAAAAAAAAGGGTCTTTAATGAGGAAGAACTCAGAATTCATAGGGGAGGGGGTAGTGTACGCGAACACTCCCTGAAATTTCTTAATATCAAACAAAGTTCCAGGAACAGCCTGCATAATTCTGGTTAATAAAACTTACAAAATTCGCCAATAAAGCTCACGCTGATTCCAGTTTCCTATTTTATCCGACTCAGATCACACACACACACACCCACCCAAAAAGCCATGAAGTGAGAAGCGATAAAAACACGGCGTCGATCAATTCACAGCGATAAATTGCTTGTTCGTCAAGTATACCACAATCGTCATTAATTAAAAGCCACACACTCGATCTCTATAATACAAGTTTATTACTTTTACTCTTCTTCTCCAAACCGTAGGGAGCCAGCTTCGCTTAGCGATTTTATTACTCGACCGCTCAATTTCAATTTGTGTCAATTTACGGTAGACGCACATGTATCAATACGGCCTCGATTTTTTTTTTTTTCAACTCTTCGCCTAATGGCCAACTGGAATACAAAATGATTAGGCGCATGCAAAGCCCAACGTTCTTTTTGACTCACAGCAACGTTCCACAATAAAGTAGAAATACATGTTTACTCCAAATAATTACCTAAGCTCAACCAGGACTGCCGCTTTTAAAACTATCCTTACTGGCTAATTTATAATAAAATTAGATCCGACTATGTTTCAACTTGTGTAAGTTAGCACCGTTGTGCTTCCTCCATCCGGTAAACCCTAAAAAAAGGTTAGCTAGATGGATTAGATACGTGTATTTTCCATTTGGTACAACTGAAGTTCAACAAGTAATTATGACTTGCCAAAGTACATAATCCGTTCTGTTAATCAGCTATGTGTTTACCTATGACATTTGTTCGTCCCTCGGCCTCTTACAGTTCTGAGTTCAGAACTCAGAAGTGGGGTCGTGATACTGTGTTTTTTTTTCGCTCTGTAGTTGACTTTTTTCTTTCTTTCTTTCCCCCACGTACTCAGTTCGGAATCCTGCTTCCGTTATTTTGTTTCCAAGTTTTTAACCCTTCTCATTATGCCGTGCCCTCGAGTTGAATCTCTTTCAGCGAAGAAATTGCGAAGTGAACTGGAAAACAGAAACTTGAATTCATCCGGGAATAAAAAGGACCTGGTCGATCCCCTGATGGCTTCGCTCTTGTTGGACGATTGTTGTGCTCCTCCTGCTAATGTTTTCAATAATGACAGCCAAAATCAAGGAAAGTCTTCGGATGATGACATCAGGAGCCGTTCGCTTAATTTTAAAGACGTAGAAGGATCTGTCCGAGTATTTGATGGTCGCGGACACTACCCAGTTGAAAATTGGATTGAAGAAGTTGAAGAGCTGGCAAGTATCATGAGCTGGAGTGACCTTTTTTTGTTTTATTTTTGCCAGAAAATCTATTTCCGGACTGGCAATATTGTTCATCGAGGGGGAGCGTGGCTTGAATTCGTGGCCAGCTCTCAAAGCTGCCTTTCTTCATGAATTTAGAAGAAAGTAAAATTCAAAGGAACTTCATGACATGCTTGCGAGCCGACGAATGGGTGCTACAGAATCGTACCAAGAATATTGTTTAACCATGAAGGAGAATGATACTCGGTGAAATAGACAACAATCTGTGATACTGTTCACGCCACTAATTAATCCAAGTTAAAACAGTAGCTATAGCTTTATTACTAATTTCACTAAAAAATAGGTCGCACATAAAGCCTGGAATTCCTTATGCGACACTTTTGATAACAAAAGGATGCTCGCGACCAATTACTTGGATCAGCTTCAAGCCGCCTTCGGGAAGGCAGAGTCTCGATTCCTTGAAACAATTTCTTGTCAAATTCTCAGATAGCATTTCGGCGTTTAGGCTCTTGAAAATCGAAAATGAAGGAGAATTCGTCCTATTCTATTTGGCAATACGATCGTTAGACCATCAAACTAGAGAACAATTCGAAATCGCTAACAAAAATGTAAAATTTCCCACCTTTAAATGCTTAGTTGATTTCGTTAAAGAAAGAGTCACAGCTCTTCAATTTGCGGGACCATCTACGGCGACTAACTTGTCCGTTTCATCTATGCTCAATAAAAATTCCAAGGCCGTGCGGACACAATCAGTTCTTCTCTCGCAAGTGCAATCAGGCAAGGACACCCAACAGAGAGCATCGAAATGTTTCATTTGCGGGCAGAGTTTTCACCCTATTCCTAAATGTTTGAAGTTCATAAAATCTCCCGTTGAGCAACAACTTAGCCTACTTCGCGATTGGTCCGGGTGCCGAAATTGTCTATCCTCGTCTCACAGTATCTACAAATGCCAATCTAAATGGTCATGTCGTGTGTGCAGACGCAAGCACCATGCAATGCTCCACAAGGAGTTAAACTCCTCTCAATCACTTTCGAGTGGTCCGTCAGAAGACATCCAGTCGCTCTCCCCTGAGACGTCTCAGAGCTCACAGTTGGCGAGACCGATGGATAAAGAATCATCGCCGGCGGAAATTGTTACTGCCGTGACCTGCGCTCAATCCCGCAATGTATCTCTTCAAGCTAGTTCGTCATCAAGTCATCTTGGGTTCCGCATTAGCCAGAATTAAAGACGCTAGGGGAATTTATCAAACTATCCGTTTAGTAGTAGACAGTGCCAGCCAACACACATTCATAACAAACAAGTGAGCAAATCGTCTTGGGCTTGATCTCTTTGCCTGTTCCGTTAGAATATCAGGCATCGGCCAGATGACGTTTGATGGCAATCGATTTCAGACGCACGTCGAGATTTTCCCTGAGAAGGGTTGCATAATTCATTAAAAACGGACGCAATCGTAGTCCGCAATATCACAAGCCTATTACCGAATGTTAGCATTCCTTCTCAGGTCTGGCAAAAATGTCTCAAATTCGAGCTTGCTGATCCAACATTTTGGAAATCTTCACCAATCGATCTTCTGATCGGAGCTAACCTGTTTGGGGACATTTGGACGGGAGCTGTAGTAACCATAGAATCTTCGAGCCCAAAGCTCTTTCCTTCAGTTTTCGTCCACATTGTTATGGGGAAATTCTCAACCGAACCGTCGCCTACGTCAACTAATTCGTTCATAGCACTCGCTGATAGTTATCAGGAGCTTCATAAAAACTTGAAGCGATTTTGGGAAATCGAAGAGCCCTCACCCGTAAAGATTAACAATCCCAAAGACAACGAATGTGATCGTACACATCATCGACTTCCCAAACGTTGATATGTCGTGAGGTTACCTTTCAAAACTGATGTACCCGATTTATCCTCCTCCTTTCTGTCCGCGTCAAAACGTTTCTTCAATCTCGAAAAAATCCAGACCTCAAATGCCAATATTATTCTTTCATGCAAGAATAAGTCGATTTAGGCCACATGACCTCTACCTCATCGCCATCCAAATTCGTCATTCCCCATCACTCAGTAGTAAAGAAGACCGCAATCAAATTAAGCTTCGAGTTGTCTTCGATGGAAGCGCCAAAACGTTGAAGGGGTCCTTAAATGACCATTTGATGGTGGGAGAGAGGTTACAGAACGACATTCGAACCATTTTGCTTAATTTCCGAGCTCACTTAGTTGTCCTTATCTGTGACATAGTCAAATTGTACCGTAATATTCTCGTCGATCCTGAAGACAGTGCATATCAACACATACTCTGGAGGTTCAATCCATCCGGAGCGGTACGAACTTAACACGGCTACGTACGGACTTAGCTCCTCACCCTTTCAAGCTCTTCGAGTGATTCGACAGTTGAGCCTCGACGAGGGTGCTCATTTTCCTGAGGCTACGAAAATTTTTGAGAGAGATATATACGTCGACGATGTTGTTACTGGATGTGACAGTATCGAAAAGGGCCTGGAACTAAAATGACAATTAATCAGCCTTATGAAACGCGGGGGCTTCGAGCTTAGTAAATGGGCTAGCAACTGTCCAAAGTTGACTGAAAATTGTTCGTCATCTGTCCACACTATTCCCGTTGACCTCTCGCCTGAAGAAAACGCGCAGTTCAAAGTGTTGGGTCTGCAGTGGGATCCAGAGAGCGATTGCTTCAGCTATTCAATTAAACTCCCTCCAGTCGTTTATACAAAAAGAGCCATCCTCTCAACGGTTTCCATGATATACGATGCCTTGGGATTCCTATCTCCCACCGTCCTTGTCATGAAGGGTTTCATTCAGGAATTGTGGAAACTTGGCTTAGATAGGGACCAACAGCTTCCCGAAGAGTTATGTCAAAGCTGGACCGCAATAACTCAAGAACTTCCTCGGCTTGGGGACGTAAAAATTCCGCGGGTTGTCAAATCTTCAAGCACAACATCGTTCCAGATTATCGGCTTTTGCGACGCTTCGACAAAAGGCTACTGTGCCTCCATTTTCTTACGTGCTACCTCGGACGTGACAACCAACGTGTCTCTCCTTGTGGCTAAAACAAAATTGGCTCCTCTTAAAACAATCACGATTCCTCGTCTTGAGCTTCAGGGAGCTCATTTGCTGGCTAACCTCTACCGATCTATATCCTCGTTCATGGATATTTTACCTCCACCATTCGCCGAACCAAAATTCTTCAGCGATTCGTCGATTGTTTTGAGTTGGTTGAATACACCCCCTCAAATGTTGAAAATAGTCGTTGCCAATCGGGTTAGCCAAATTACATCAATTATTCCTGGCAAGTTCTGGAGACATGCCAGTGGTCAAGACAACCCGTCTGATTGTGGTTCCCGAGGATTGATGCCGAGTGATCTCCTGGATCACACTTTGTGGTGGAAAGGACCGAGTTGGCTAGTACTTCCCCAAGACCAGTGTCCTTCGCCTTCTTTCAGCAGCCCTTCAGTTTTACCTGACGTCAAACAAGATCACCCAACATCTCTCGCTTCAGTCATTGATCAACCGCCAATTTTTATATCGTGGATGTCAAATTTTTCTTCATACTATCAACTACTAAAAGTCGTCGCTGTGCTTCTCCGAGGCATTCAGAATCGCCGCAATCGAAACGACCCGCTACAACGTATCGACATCCAATCCGCCCTCACCTGCTGCGTTAAGGCCGTCCAGTCGTATCACTTCTTCCATAAAGATAACTCCAACATTAACAAATTTAATAAAACGTTCGGAAATCTTTTCCCGTTCCAAGACGAGAGGAGCGTCTGGAGAGTGGGCGGAAGGCTTGCGAAATAAGACTTGAGTGCGTCCCGAAAACACCCAGTGCTCCTACCAACAAAATCGCACTTCACGAACCTCCTAGTCGACTACTATCATCAAATATACCTACATCCGGGAGCAACGCTACTTCAGGCCATGATCCAAGGGCAATTCTGGATACCTACTCTTCGTCGAATTGTCAGAAAACGCACCTTCTTTTGCTTAAAATGCTTCAAGCTGAATTCGAAACCACTCAATCCAGTTATGAGTGACTTACGGACATTTCGGGTTTACGGAAAAAGAGCATTTTCCCATGTGGGAATCGACTTCGCAGGGCCTTTCGTCGTGAGAGAATCTCTTCGGAGAAAGGCCACTCAAAGGCCTACCTCTGTCTGTTCGTCTGTATGGAGACCAAGGCGCTCCACCTCGAAGCTGTTTCCCAGCTCAGCGAAGCCTTTCTCGCGTCGTTTGACCGATTCATTTCCAGAAGAGGCCTACCTGACAATGTTTACAGCGACAACGGCAGTAACTTCGAAGGAGCTAATAATCATCTCAAAGAACTTTTTTCGTGGTTCCGATCGACGTCGATACAAGAGCAACTAACGCGGTACGCTACTAAACGTGAAGAAAAATTGACATTTTCCCCACCTCGAGCTCCACATTTTGGAGGCTTGTGGGAGGCAGGCGTCAAGTCGGTGAAACGCCTCATGCAGAAGTCAGCTGGAGACACTGCATTAACCTTCGAAGAATTGGGAACTCTATTTGCAAAAATAGAAGCCATCCTAAACTCCCGATCACTTTGTCCGCTTTCCTCTGACCCTACCAAAAACGATTACCTTACACTCCAGTGCCATCCGTTCTTGTTAGAAAGGAGTATCTCCTCACACGCTGGCAACTCGTCAAAAGAATGTACCAACAATTTTGGAACCGCTGTAGGCTAGAATATCTCGTGACGCTTCAGAAACGTCATAAGTGGACCAAGGGAGCTCCTAATCTACAAATAGGACAGCTAGTCGTTCTCAAAACCGCGTCTCCGGTCATGGAATGGCCAATAGCGCGAGTGACAGAGATTCATCCAGGATCGGACGGTGTCGTCCACGTCGTGACGATAAAGACAGGGTCGAAGACGTTCAAAAGAACGTGGTACGAACTGCCTATTACGTTTTTATCTTCATTACTCATCTTTTGGCTTTCCGGGTCCAAGCTTATGGTTTTTGTTGATTTATGCAGCATCACTTTCTTACGATTTATTATTTTTATGAATACATTATGTATGTATGACGTATGAATTTATGACCTTTTATCTGAAAATGTTAACAACTCGTTTTCATTATTATTATTTTTACAGCTAGTTCTAGTGCTTTCGATATTTGCGTGTCATTTATTTGCATGCGTTTTAATTCGATTGTGATCAATCTGTTTGTCAAGATGGATAAACTGTAAGTTAGCAACGTTATGCTTCCTCTATCCGGTAAACCCTAAAGGAAGGTTAACTAGATAGATTAGATACGTGTATTTTGCATTAGATACAACTGAAACTCAACTAATAATTATGACTTGAAAAAATACATAATCCGTTTTGTTAATCAGTTTTGTGTTTACCTATGACATTTGTTCGTCCCTCGGCCTCTTACACTTCGTAATTATGTGAAAATGTTAGGCTTTAACGTGGTTTGAAAGAAACCCCTCTGATGTCTCAGTACAGGCATTTGAAAATGTTTTCCCCAGATTATTTCATAACCTATCTTCGGTTCCCCCTCTCACCTTAGTTTAGTTTGCTTTCATCTGAAAGCCTATAAGAATCATACTATAACTTATAGCATTTTCCATTTACATGAAATTCCGCTCTGATGCCGAACATTTTCACCCGTCTTCTCTGAATTATATCACATGGTAACGAAGAAGACGGGTGGAAATGCTCGGCTCCAGAGCGCAATTTCATGTAAATGAAAAACGCCACTATACATTTGTCCATGAATTCAAGCAATCGTTGATTTGTTTATTAAGTCACAGAAAACACAATACCAATTTCACCCCGTGACGACAAAGAGAAAAGTTGAATATCGCCCTTCCCCCTCCTTATCCTTACAAAGGAAAACTTTCCCCATAATAGCAGCACAGAGGGCAGAGCCCTCGGAAAAGGTTACTTCACTTTTGTTCGGCCGCACTATTCCCACCACCCCCTAAACACCAGTACTCATCCAGCCTTACTTCCGCGATATACAAGCTCCAACTCACTGTGTTACTTCACAAGATTTCATTTCAAAATTAAAACAAAGACGAGACCGTCGAGGCTTACAAAAATTGGAATTTCAAAAAGTGGCAGAGAAGTTCGAGCTTCTTGCTCGATGGAAATAGCAAAAATGTTACCCCTTAAACAACGTGGGGGAGGGGTGGGGTGAAAGGTTGAGGACCTATCTACAGTCATTATTCAGGCTCCTTTCCGAGATTCAATTCACTGCGTAGCAGTCAGTTCGAAGAGAAACAAAAAGCCTTGACTATGGATGAAGAAAACAAGAAAGGGAGAGAGTTCTTTTGTTTCCCCTTTTTCATCGAACAGATATCGTGAATTTATTAGGCTGGCAAGTATCTAACTCTCAACGAAAATGTATATCACAGCGCTATTCGCTCACTTTACGATTCCAGAATGATGTGTTTTTTTTTTTTTTTTTAAGAGAGAGAGTGGGCATTCATAACGATTCATTTCTTGCAACCATTTTCCATTCACAAAAATGTAACAGTACTCTTCGTAAAAATAATTGCGGATTCCTTCGCTCTGAAAACAACGTGTTACATGATTGGTAGTTCGCAAGCAACTTAAAAAAACATTTACAACTCTAAATCAATATTCAGATTCCGAGCGCACAAATCCGGTGATATAACGGTGTAGAAGAAGGGAAGAGCCATTCTACACAACTCCCAAGCATAAAGTGCATTTATTCACCTATTTCTAATGAAGTGCTGTGTGTTTTCGAGGTTCAAAGAGCCACCCACCACCAATTATTTAATTAGGTGAAACCATTACTTCACACTCTTGAACTTTCATACCTTTTGATGTGATAACGGGCCAAAAAAGGGCTATATAGCAGATTTAGACACAATTTCACCTGCTCGAACTTTAAGAACTCCACAAAAGTGCAGAGTAAGAGTAGCTCGTTCTCTGCTGGTCGTTGAATTGGTGTTGCCGGCGTTTTTTATAAGCAATTTTTTCAGTGTTTATAATTGCAGGACACGGTTCGGTCGCCACCGGTCACACCCAAAACGAATTTAAGAAAGTTCGAGAAGAAATTTACGTCTTTTCGCTCTATTAAGCATTTATTTATTGGGTTCCAGCCTCTGAAAGAGTCGTTAGTCTTCTGCAGACAAGTAACTTGTCAAAAACAAGCCCAAATTGAAAGAGTATTGGAAAATAACGAACGAGACAAATGAGAATAATTGAAAACAAAGACATCATTTAAAGAGGTTTTAGTAGAGTTTTGGGCATTTCGTTAGACTTCGAGGCGTCCTGCTTGTCAAAAGCACTCCACCCCAGACCCCAGTGGGTGTTGGTATTGGTCCGCCATACCGGACGCGGGTCTGGACATTATGAGACCTACACACACACACATTTGTGGACTCGATAGACATTTATTTTAGAGAAGGTTGGCTTCAAGTTACCCGTCGCCTCAAAATTAGGCCAATGAACTCGGTAAGGTGGATCAGTCAAAGCCTTGCTCATAATTCCTAGGTGGTAGTTAGTCCAAGCCCCCAAATGGACTCCCACACATACGCTAATCACCATGGTTGTATCCTTCCTGATTGAAATAAATCGATTAAAAATGCAATATTTAGCATTAACTCGAATTTTATTGCCTCGTGGGTAATAAAAGTCGAGTTAAAATTCGATTATTCAATTACTGTCGTGATTTAAAAGGGAATGTTTTCTACAGCAATATTACGGCACCGCTTTCCTAGGAAACCCAAGGTTTTGGCACTATTTATCATGACACACAGTAAAGCCTTAAAAATCAGCTGAATTCCTAACGAAGCGCGAGTCTTCATCGATTGAAAATTTGAATTTCACTGCATAATCTGACTAATTTAGACGGGAAACTGACAATTTGGCCGATATTTTTATCTGTTTTACACGTTCCCAGACTCGGTCACGTGTAAAGGCTATCCATAGGTATTCATATTCATCGCTCAAACTGAGTATTTACTCAAACTGTTTGACCTTGATTTGGACGCGGGACATTATTCAAATCGGGACTGTCCAGGATTATGAGGATGACTGTGACGCATTTTCCATTCATCTAAAATGCTCGTTTGACTCTAAAATCCGAGAGGTAAACTTGATCCTCCCACTGTGCCATTACACTATCCCAGTGCCGCTTTCCCTCCTCCTTGTTTCACCGTTCATTATTTATTCTTTATTGACCGTTCATGGATGCCCCGCCACCTACACAAAGACCAGCGTGCAGTAAACGTAGGCCCGGAAAACGAAAAGAGCAAGTGAGACTGCATGTGCGTGTTAGTGAAGAAGGAATTTCCATTTTTTAACTTCGTCAATCTTTTGACAAAGAAAGCGTATCTATTGCATAATTTCGAGGGATACATTTAAAAATCCTAATAATCGTAAATTGTAATTCGAGTTAAAATTCGATTATTCATGTAGTAGGTACATACTATACAATTACAATTTTTCACACTGATGGTAATTGTGTGTCGGCACCCCCTCCCCTTTTTTTTTTTTTTTTTTTTTTTTTTTTTTTTTTTTTTTTTTTTTGAGGGTGTGGAATCGGATCTACCGAGCCCGCTGGCGCCTAAGCTCTTGTGGCCCTTACGCCATACCCTGTGTCTCCATCAGCTGTGCACTTCACACCCGTACTACGCGGGCGTCTCGGTCGATGCGCGGTTTGTCATACGCACACCGCCGTGAACGCCCACACGAAGCCGAGTGAGCTGTGTCACAGCTCGCCGCAGCCTTATAGTGTAATGGGCAATAGCTGGATTCGTACCCAGGCCCGCTGGGTTACGAAGCGAGCATTGTATCCATTACACCATCGAGGCGCGCCCCCCTCCCCCTTTCAATGGTTTTTCCCTTTACGTGGTCCCCTGAACATGGATTCCTTGGGTAAATGTTATTCGCGATGGCCAAATTCATCCATTACCCGGAAAATGTACCCACAATGCGTTGCGGGCATTGCGAAATGCCTACAACGCGTCACACAGTGCGGGCCCACACCAACACACACACAGATACAGCGGTCAGGTAAATAGTATAGGATCGACCTCAAAATATGGATCATTGGGTTTTCAAGAGTGAGGAACACGAATTTTATGTCAATTTTGACGTACGGATTGATGCGATTCGTCAATTCACCCTGATTCGAAGGGAAAATAGGCCAGGTGTACATCAGATGTTCCTTGGAAGAGGGAGAAAAAGTCTACCAATTTCATTGTTTGGATTTTAAACTATTAAAAAGAAGACACTTGTTCCAGCTTTTCCGTCAATAAACCCTCAAAGATCGTTATTCCCAATTTCTGAGTTTTGGAAGTTATGAAATTTTAAATTTTCAAAGTTTAACAAAAATCCATTATTTTTTAAATGGAACCAGGCTGAGAAATTCAGGAAAAATATTTTTAAAAATATGCCACCATTTATTTAAGCAGCAATAGACGAAAATGTAGTATTTCGTTAAGAAAAAGCCCGTTTTTAATGCCCCCACGTATTTGAATGATTGTAGACTTTGTGGAACTTATTGGGCACCTCAGAACTCTTGTATACCCTGAATTTCCGCTTTTGAAGGAATTTTCCTTTTTAGTAGGTTTTAACAGCAGGCACCCGCCCACGTTGCTGAAGGGAAAAATAATAAAAAAATGAATATACAGAATAAAATAAACCAAATTGGAGAACAACATTTTGTTGTAAGTGAAGAAACACACATTACTGAGACCAAAACAAGCACAAACTTTTTAATCATTCGACCAAGCCAACCTGACTACAGCCTTCTCAACCGCGCTCGTTATCTCCCGAGCCTTTCGTACGAAACACTAATTTCCCCTTTTTAATAGCATTCACATCAATCCCATAACATGTACGAGCTTCGTGTAAAATAAAACAGAGTAACGATTGAACAATAGGTCCGCACTGAATCTCTAGAAGATTTTCTCACAGTTTCATTGTTGCCTAGGGGGTAAAGGTTGACTATTGCACGATGATGGTAAAGACACTGGAGCCGAATTATTAAATGACAAGGGACGAGGTGGAGGATGAATGGGATCATCTAAATGGCTTATTTTCAACTGATTTATGTGCACTTTACGTATTGTCCCGTTATCTAATTAAACCAAGTATAAATTACGTTGCTTACCACCTTCATTGCTCGGCCCGGAATCCATTTATAGCACTGGCTCCTTGGTTCCAAACAAGAACTTTGTCATTGATCCGAAACGATCGTTTGGGAGAGTGTGTATCAATAATTTCGGGAGTGCTGTTCGTTGTACTACGATTAAGCATAGACACAGGATTTCTGACTACTTAGAAAAACAACAGATCTGAAGGGCTGCCTTTGGTTGGTATTCCCATAGGGGAATGGAAGTAAAAAGGAATGAATTCAAACTTGAAGGAGTTACTGACTTTATTTTGCCGGAAAAAAGGTGTTTTGAAAGGGATTTCTTTACCTCCTGCACAAATCGTTCTGCGAGACCATTACTCTGATGGTGATGGGGGGGGGGGTGAATTCTACATCTAGACAGGTATGATTTGAACTCTAAGGAAGCAAAAGGAGGACCACTGTCCGAAACCAATGTCTTAGGATAACCAAATCAGGAAAATACATTATCTAGTTGGTCCTCCACAGACTTAGCTCCACGGTCGTGACGTTTTCGGAAGAGGCAAAAATACTTCATCATTGTCATTGTTTTGCAATCGCTGACACGGCTCACTGCACTGTACAGATTTTGTGATGTCTTCATCGATTCCCCCCCCCCCCATACTAAGGAACCTATAAAGACGAGTAGACGCACACGGCCGGCGCTAGAGAACCTTCAAAACACAGGTACTGCAACACGGATTTCAGCGCCATATTTGGTCCCTAAGTCTCATTTCAATTTCATGAATGAAAAAATTGTCATCGTAACAGCAAACAAACGCGGAACGCGGTCGAAATAAATGAAAATATCCTACTTGTCAATGAGTTCAGGTGATAATTATGATCATATGAGGGACCAAGTATGGCGCCGATTTGCGTGTTGCAGTTGCAGTACTCGTTTTTTATAGTTCCTTACCATGGTAAGGCATAACAACGTCAAACAAAATAACGTAAACAAAAGTAAAAGTATGTTTGAGGGAAAAAAGCTTCCCTTATAGCGATTTCCATTCGACACACTACACAAGTGTAGTGCCGCGTCCTCTATACATATAAACATTTATGTTTAAGTGAAGAGAGGACGGGTGGAAAAACTAACATCACACGAGTGTATTGCATTGAATGGAAAACGCTATTAAATAAAATAGTGAGGTCGTAGAACTCCGGAAGACTGTACAGCGGATTCTCTACAATTAATGATTTTGCTTAAAAGTTACTGGAGGACGAATTTTGAAACTTATATTCAGGGCATTATAAAGTTTCGTAGGCAAGTAAAGGAAACTGTTCATCGACTTCGTCAAACGGAAAGAACCAGGCACGATGTCCCACCTTTCTCGTGAACCAGGCACGAGCGTTGATGAACATAGATGCCACATAAAGTCATAATCTTCAGGCTCCTAAACGCATCCCGGCATGAGTCCCTCGGTCGCAATCCACAAATCAACCGCACAGCTCTCTTCTGCGCAACAAATACCTTATTGGCATTCACAGAATTATCCCTGAATTAGCACTGTACCGTAAGACAAGTGAGAATGGAAGAACGAGAAATAGGCCAACCAAAGCACACTCGCGTCGACAAAAGAACGAAGGCGGCGAAGGATGAACATTCCCCTATACAGCCTTTTGAGGACATTATTGATGTGAGCCTTCCAGGTGAGATAGCTGCCTAGATGAGTACCGAACATTCTTGCTTTGTCACCAGAAAAATGCTTCAAGGAGAAATGTAGGTACTGAGTCTTGCGGCTATTCAGGCACAGGAGGTCACTGTTAGTCCATTCTTTTAAATTTAACTCTCTATCCGCCGTCGACGCGGAGTCCGGAATGACTAGAGAGATGTCGTCAGCGTATAAAATAGGCATTACGTCACCTGGCAAACTAAAATGAAGGGGCAAATCATTCGTGAAAGTGATGAAAAGGAGAGGCCCCAAAATTGAACCTTGAGGAACTCCAGACAGGACCTCGCGAGCTTCCGACATAAATGATCGTTGGCCCACACTCTTTGAAAACGACCAACCAGATAAGAACGAATCAACGTCACCGCCTCTGGAGCAAGACTGTTGTGTTCCACTCCATTTTTTATTCTTCGCTTCATCCGCGACTTAATTTTGTTCCTTCACATATTTAATAAATAAAAAAGGAAAGATAGAGGAACGGTGGGGCAAAAAGCCCTATATAAAGCGAGCTTGAGCTCCAACAATTCAGTCGTCTTTTGGTCGTCACCGGTCGCGCTTCCCCCCGTTCCTAAAGCTGACTAAATAAACTTTATTTTTATTTTTATTTTTTTGTCCGAGAGCATCTCCGTGTACGATCCAGTGTCTCCGTGGCGCGCCCTAAAAGGCAACCCCGGAGCCTGAAATCAACCGCGGAGTACTCTCCTTCCCTTAGAGCATCTTCGTGCACGAATCAGTGTCCCCGTGGCGCGTCTCAAAAGGCAACCCCGGGGCCTGATCTCAACCGCGGAGTACTCTAGCCCCCAGGAACATCCTTGTGCGCGGGTCAGTGTCCTTGTGGCGCGTCCCAAAAGGCAACCCCAAGGCCTGACTTCAACCGCAAGGTGTTCCCTGGCCGACTCAGCGAGGTACGTTAATTGTAGACGGACCGGCATCGTTACAAGCACCGGCCCACGCACTACAAAGACCATAATGCTCGAGTTTAGCGACAAGAAGGTGGTGGTCTACCATATCAAATGCTTTCGACATATCTAAAAACGCAACACTGGGATTCTCTTTTTTCCCCAGAAGATCCAGAGGCTGAGTAAACAGTTTGACAACACCAATGCACAACGCGTGGAAGTGAATTATATTATGTTTTGAATTAAAAAAATGCGGTTAGGTAATATGGTTTAGAATGACCAATTGCTTTCTCTTGTTTAACGAGGAGATCCTTTCAACTCGAAGTTAAATCAAAAAGATGAAATCCCTCGGACTTATTTTTTTGTATACCAATCACGAAAAAGAAAACAATAAATTATAAGCGAGGACGGCAGAGCGATTACCGCATACGTTACACTCATGGCGTTTTCCATTCAATGCAATACACTAGTGTGATATAAGTTTTTCCACCCGTCCTCTCCGAATTGAAACATATGTTTATGGAGAGGACACGGCACTACACTTGTGTAGGGTGTTGAATGGAAATCGCTATAATTTCCTGATTGTTAAGTTGAATTTATAAGCTTTGAGCGATTTCAAGAGGTCAAGAATCAGGGGGGCTATTCTGTAACTTTCCCGCATCGGATTTTCTATCGAAAAATCACATGATTTCATTGATTTTTAAATAAAATGAATGAAATCAGATGACTTTCCGATAGGAAATTAGATGCGGAAAAGTTACAGAATCATCCCCCCCCCCCCCTATTCAGTGAGTTGTTATAGCAACGAAATATTTTATGAAGCTTATGGTGCTAACACGTGAGAGTTGAACTCTCTGAGAGTGCCAGGTGGTCTCCCGAGAAATCTCTGGCCCGTTCAGACTGGCGAGATAAGCTTTCGAGAGTACTCTCGAAACTCAAACGCGAAACGCTCTCAAATGTAAACGCAGCTTTATGTTGCGCGTATGGTATGGAATACTTCGGCAACAAGATGGCTAATCCACTTATCAAAGGCAAAACTGAGTTCAAAATTCGTCTAAATTCCACATCTTATTGCTCACTCAATCATAGAACCAGACCCATCCGATCCATAAAAGTTTTTTCATTCCCTTGTTCAATGTTCTTTATTGTGAAACGGAAGCCAGAAGCGAGAAGCATAATGATTGGACGAGTTAAAGATGTTTCATAATAGGAACAAGAGTTTCTCCATTAACCCTAATTTATTCATACCACAGACGCAATGGATTGCCCATCGTAAACTATTCCTGTATTAAACAAATAGGAGGGGTTATCTCAAGTCATTTCGTTTTCATAGACAATTTAAGACTATGGTGTAAATACTTGGGGGCAATTTATTCGATTAAATGAATATAGGCGTCGTGACTTTAATTATTCAATTAATCGTTCGTTGTTTTTTACCCTCATAAACCACTAAACTGAAGTGAAAATTAATCTGTAAATTACAGGGGAAAAATATGAAAAAAGAGTAGTTTATTATTCCACCGATTTATAAAAGGGTTACTGTATCCTAACGTACACATGAAGATGAATAACACTGATCTTGGCTTACAATGTAAAAAAACTACCAAACGGGAGCGATAAATTTTTCAATATAAAACGCAATCAATCAATCTATGAGCCTCTTTTTCGGAATAAAAAATAAGGGGGAAAACTCTTAGGCTTGGCTTGAAAAACTAGCACTTGGATCCACTTTTCATTATTTTGCGAGGAACAGTGATTTATTGCTCAGATCAATAAGAAAGACATTGTTGCTCAAATCTCAAATCGGAAGACATCCATTCCAATCAAATTGTCGACAAAAACTTTTCCGTTTACTATTGTCATTCTTCACGCATTTAACTGAGCTGGGGCTCTCCACATTTTGTGCGATGCTGAGTACTATTCCCTTAGCGTCATGTTTTCAAAGTTGTTTTGCTGGATTTTGTTCTATGAATTCATATAGCTACCTGTATGTCGGTATTAATGACATAACCTTCAAATAACTTTACTTATCCAATGTACACAATATTGTTTTTAGGATAACAGTTTATTTTGTTGGCATGATGAACGAGGAAATCTAAAACGATGAGAGGTAGCGCCATCAGAGCTTTAGAATTTCCAATAGTGAAAAACGACTTTAAAATTGAATATCGGCTACGCGCAGGCATGCTGCTCATCGGACAAAATTATACTGATGGTACTATACTGCTACTATTGCTATGGCTGGTATTCTCTTGCAGAAGACCCCCTCCCCTCCGCCTGAGTATCACAAAGGGAACCTCTGCGTACCACCTCGTACACGAACAATACATCGAGAAACCCCGTAATATAGAGGAAAAAAAAAAAGTGAAACAAAAAAGCCCCCCCCCCCCCCACCAGTTGGTTAACCTCTCATTCTTGCCTCGCTGAAAGCAAAAGTTTCAGAAACAAGGCAGAGGGAGTCTTACGCCTCATTAATTTTGCAAACAAGTTTTCAGATGACACTGTGGCGAGGTGTAGAGAGGGCAAGGAAAGGGGATGGGCTGAATTAAGGCGATAAATCTCGCCATATTTGTACTCTCAAGTTTTACCCCCGATGTCGAGCATCTTTCCTTCTTATCTGATTAATTTTAATAATAGCCCTCCTCCTCTTTTTAAGTGTTGTTTCTCAAGTATCTCCCCTCTTCATGACGGCCGCGTGATTAGAGCGTAATCTTTGAGGAACAACTGGATCAATGGATGTGTATCAGATTTGAGTACGGTGACAATTATTATGATCAGTTTTTACGCCCTCTGACGGGGAATTATTTTACACTAAAGAAGTGCTCCGCTATTTTAAAAGACCAGCTTCGAACCTGAAGAAAATAACCGTGTCAAAATCTCATGGAGACTGAAAGTTTAACAATGAAACTGTAAGTGTATACGCTTTTGGAAGTGAATGTTTACATGTAAACCCTTGCTTTCCATAACATGGCATAAGGTGGTTGGGTGGTATGTTAAGTTGCAAATACTCAAAGAGTGTTAATTTAGCCCAAAAGACCCCACAAAATGGCCACAACCTCAAAATTTGTCCTCAATTTTTTTGTCCTTTATCTAATAAGAACACACTATTTACCGGGAATTCAAATTTTTTCGCAGCTCATCCGTATACTCCATGGCTACAATGTTTTTTGTAGCCAAACTTGTTGTAGCCAAATGTTGTTGGAGCCAAACTTTCCAACATATTTCTATACGGAAGCAAAATCCGTCAAATCGGAGTTTCGAAAGAATGGAAATATGCGATTTCAACGTAGTTGTTGAAAGGGCCATGTCCGTGAATTTTGTCCTTTGAAAGTACCAAAATCAGGAAATTTTGGTGAATTTTGCTAAAAATTGATTGATTACCATCTGCGGCTCTCGGATGGCCCGGTGATGGTGAGGCCAGCCTCCTTCAATCAGGAACTTGGATTTTTGAGAATTCAGACCCACAAAATAGAATTTTAGAGTCATGAAATCCGCAAAAACACCAGAACCACAAAATATTGGGTCTTGAAAGAGCCAAACATGCGAATGTAAAATTGGCGTTTTTCAATTTTTGCCATTATGAAACAGAGTTTTTCTCAATTTTAGCAGCGAATCATTCAGTAGTTTGATCACAATTACCGAAAATTACCTCATTTTCTCTATTCTAGCCGTGAATTAGCAAGGAATTGACATTTCCGTCCATTTTAGTTCGAACGAACGGTTCATCAACTTAGCCGCGGGTCATATCTGGAGCGCGCCTCGATGGTGTAATGGATACAATGCTCGCTTCGCAACTCCAGCGGGCCTGGGTTCGAATCCAGCCATTGCCCATTAACACTATAAGGCTGCGGCGAGCTGTGACACGGCACACTGGGCTTCGTGTGGGCGTTCCCGGCGGTGTGCGTTCAACAAACCGCGCACCGACCGAAGCGCCCGCGTAGTACGGGTGTGAAGTGCACAGTTAGATCTGGGTATGGCATAGAAGGCCAATGGAGGCTTACGCGCCTGCCGGGTTCAAAGCCCGGCGCCCCCGACAAAAAAAAAAAAAAAAAAAAAACTTAGCCGCGAAACACGCTTTTTCTCAATTTTAGCTGTAAATGAGCGTTTTATCTCTATTTTAGCCGGGAATTATAGTGAGCTTATTCAGTTTCAGTCGCAAATTAGCGGGTTTCTTTCAAATGCATCAACGAATTAGCGTTCTGCCGAATTTCAACAGCTTATCAGCGCTTTTTCTCAATTTTTGACTGCGTAATCGCATTTTCTTTCAAGTCTTAGTCATGCAAATGAGCCCTTTTTCTCGATTTTAGCCACGAATAATAACTCAATTTCAGCCGAGAATTACCGCTTTCACCCAATTTTATTCAATCACTATATTTTGTGGATTTCATCAGCAATCGTACCGCTGAGAATTAGCGGTTTTCGCCAGTTTCAGTTACCCCCTAGCGGGTTTTCTGAAATAAATTCGCGAATTACTATTTTTGCTCAATTTTGCAGCGAATCGTGACTTTTCTTCAGTTTTAGCCGTGAAGTACAGCTTTTAGCTTTTACTCAATTGTAGCCTCGACGGATCATGGGATTTTCTCAAATTCTTGATTCACGATGTTGCGTTTTTTATTTTTATTATTTTTACTGCGTAAATGCGCTTTCTGTCAACCTTAGCTATAAATTAACGTCGTTTCAAAAATGCATCCGTCAATAAGCTCGAATTTGTGAGATTACTTTAATTTTTAGGCGTGGAGTAGTGTTTATTCGCGCCACTGTGGCTAAAATGTCCAAATTCAGCCACTGTTTTGGAGATAAACAGCTCCTACAGCTGTCTAAAGTTGCAATTTAGCCACTGTTTTAAAATTAAGTGAAACTGAGGTTATCAGACTGTTTCACCGCGGCTTTCATAGCCTTTCCATTACTTAGTGAGTGAGGTGTGAGAGCTTGACGTTATCAATGGTGTCCGCGATGATGGAGGAATTCGTCCTCGCCTTTTTCTCACTGTCTGAATTATTGGTTTTATGGGGGAGGGGAGATAGGGGCGATCGCCCACCTCCCGTCAGCTCAGCCGCCCTCAGTGATACAGGGGGAGGGGGTATTAAGCAAAGGAAGGGAAAGTGAAAAGATACAAATGTTGGAGAAAGTAAATCATATCTAGATCCTATGAAAAGCAAATCGTATCTAGATTCTATAGAACTAGGAAGTAAGAAAATGACTTATTTTAGTATTACTACTTGGTAGTACACCATTTGCGGAAAAATTAGTGAAATTGGATTGTGAAGGGACCGAATTCGAGACATTTGGTTATGGAAGAGCGAAAATCGGGAGAAATTTGTGGTATGAAAGAGCCAAAATCTCGACATTTGGTTATTAATGAACCAAACTAGTTTTTTAATTAGCCAAAATTATACAAAAGGCTGCATGAAGCCATGAAACTTGTTCATAAATACCGAAAGCTATAAAAATTGGGTTTGAAAGAGTGAAAGTGTGTGAAATTGAGGTTTTGTCAGAGCCAAATCCACGAAAGTTGGCTCTTGAAAAGCATAGCTTTCGGAATCAAAGAGCAAAATCGCCGGAACTTGGGATTTGAAGGAGACGAATGCGGTGATTTTTCTTCAGGAAATCCGTGTAACTGGGGCTTTTATTAGCCAAAATAACAAAATTTGGTTTTTTGAGTTAGTCATTTGGTTTCACGGATAGCTAGGCTGCTATTAAGGCACTATCGGCTCCGATAGTGAGCTCCGGGTTTGTATGGCACTGCCGCCAAAACCTTTGTCTAAAGCCCAAGATAACAAGGTAAGCCTTGAATGGGTACCGGGACACAAGGGTATCCACGGGAACGAGCAGGCGGACTCCTTGGCCAGGGATGGTTCGAGTAGAGACTTCACTGGCCTGGAGCCGGCGCTCGGCGTCCCACCACCCATAGACCCAGCGGGGGGGCGGGAGGCACAATAATCCACCTAGGATTCCGTGCCGAGAGGGCAACCTTCCTACACGTGGGTGTTGTTTCAGGATGGCGATAGCCAAGTCGGTCAATGCCCAGGCGGCTATACGATGGCAGAGACTGGAGGGACATTAGCAGAGTAAGCGCATGTCGAAGACCGTGCAGGAGGCTTACGAGCAAACTGCACCGACTTATTAGCTGGAGAGACCTTAGGACGGTGGTAGGCCTTAACACAGGATTCTGCAAGCTCCGTGACCACCTACATCGCATCGGGGTAACCACGGTGTTCCCGGTGCGCAGACTGCGTGGGGAAAAAGACGCGAGTGTGAGGCGCTCGCGGGCCGCCGGCTCAGCATCTTTGGGGCCGATACACTCGAAGGTGCTCCGACCGGCAAAACTCTAGCCGAGGACCTCCTAAACCTTATCAGAGGGAAGGGGATCCTGGACTAGATCCACAGACCCATGGGACGGGGGAGGCAAAATAATCCACATAAGATTCCGTGTCGGGGGCAACCCTCCTAGTCGGCCTAAAACCGCCCCTGCTTGGCCTTGTTAAGAACCAGACGATTCACCAGACACCAGTCCTCCACCAAGTTGGTAGACTGTTCCAAGCTTATGAACGCTTCAAGTAGAATGGCCCCAGAGTCAACCAAGGTATCGTCGTCTGCGTACAGAAATGTCTTTGTGAGTACTGGAGGAGAGATTTGCGGGTAGTTCGTTGATGTAGGCGTTATAAAAAGGAGGACCTTACCCCGATGTCCATCGCCAGTGAGAGTCCAGAGAATTTCCCAGCGTGAGAGACGAATTGTCACCATCCGGAGACTGAGGACATTATCGTGTCCACTGCAAGTTTACAGAGACCCATTTGGCCGAGCTTTCCCGCTAGAATTTCGTGGTCAACGGAGTCGAACTCGGTTTTGGAGAGAGCCAAATCCGCAAATTTTGTTTATCCAGTCGAATACGCAAAATTGAGTTTGAGGAGAGCAAAACTGGGGCACGGTGAGAACCAAAATTATGAGATATCGTTTTTGAACGAGCCAAAGCCATGAATTGGCTTTTTGAGATCGACCACATTTGTTTTACGAATGAGCGAAAACTGCGAAAATTATTGTAGAAAACAGCTAACCTATACAAAAATTGGTCTTTGAAGGAACGTAAATACGTGAAATTAAGGTTTGAAATAACGCCAAAATCCATGAAATATATTTTGAAGGAGCAAAATGCGTGACATTTGGTGCCCACGGGCAATTATGCTAAAGAACAGGTTGTCGAGTTTCCGGTCCTTCAGATCAACTAGAATCTCGTTCTGATCTTGTTGCATTTCTTCAAAGCCTTAATCTGCTTGGTCTGCCGTAGTAACAACAATTTCGTGGTGGACTCCGGTGAGTTCAAATCCTCTTTTCATACCGTATTTTTCTAAGGCAATAAGGGTGTGATTAAAATTCAGTCGCTGTTCAGTGACAATGTCACTGTTCTAATTTTATCTTCCGTAGAGTCCCTTATACCAAAACGAATGTGCCAACAAGCTGAAAGCAGAGACGTCCTATACAATCTAATAGATGTCGCTCCAGGAAGTAATTAAAATTGTTATGCCAGTAGTGATGTGTCATTTCTTGCACGGGTTAATCTCCTCTCATAAAAGGGCGAAAATTTAACCATTCAGCAGAGACCATCACGCCTAAATTTTAGCTTTACAGCGCTCTTATTTTCACCTCGAAAGAGAGAGAGAGAGAGAGAGGAGAGTGAGAGAGAGAGAAAAGTTCTAGAATCTCACACTCGCACACAACAGAGCAGTCAACCAATTTTTCACTTCAAGGGTTCCTCTTTTTTTAACAGTTGCGGTAAATGATCCTCAGCCGCGAATATAACAATCACTGTATTGTTCTGTTCTTCAATGTTTGGAGCATTAATTGTTCCCTTTTGTGTTTTGACTGCTTGCGATTCTTCGGAAAGTTAATGTCTGCTCACCCCCAAATCGTATACGTATACGTATAGAAAATGGATGAACTCTACTCGAAGAGTTTTCAAACTTTTCCCTCGTTCTTCGAGCGTGTGCTATAGCCTTTCAATGCGAGAGCCCGCTTTTCATTTCATTAAATTGTTGAAGGCAAGAGAGAGGAATTGGTCGGAAGGTGAAGGGGTGAAAAGGGTTTTTGTGTATAAAGACGAGAAAGTTTGATGAGCTGCCAGGATAAAATTAAATCGCGAACGATCAAATAAATAGCCGTAGGCAGATTTTAAGAGATAAAAAAAGGCGAGAATGCCTTCGGGTTGGCTCGTTTTCTGTGATATAAAAATATTTTCCTCAGCTCTGAACACACGAAAATGATGAAGCCCTGGAAAACGCCCCAAATACAGTTATCTTGCAGAATTATTCGTTCAACTCAGGGCCAGGAGAAATGAACTTGATAAAAACCATTGAGTCTTCCTTCCAAGAGTCTATTTTTTGTATTTTTTTTAAAAGGAGCCGTCTTTTATTGCAATTGAATGAGGTCTGGTTCAAATTAAGGCTTACTGGGGTCAGACTCGTGAAGTATTATAGTTACGGCATCCCTTTGAGCTACAAGTTTCAAAAGCAATAGCAGACCAAAATACCACCAGTTCAGACCCTTTGAATGAGGTAAAACCAGCTCTGATTACTCATTTCCAATGGATATGAGACATACACACTCAAGCGGTCAGCTAAATCTATCGCTAATTTACGTTGGTGAGTTGAAATTAAGGGGTGGCGAAGCTTAAAATATCGTTAGTGGATTGGGCTTCATGAACCAGTAAGGTGGTCACCCTGACCCCCCAACCCGCCATGGATTTTTCTGGGATTCTAGGTTTTCTCCTTGTTGTCGAATGCAAAAATTGGTCCTCCGCATAACTGCATTGCGTGCACGTTGCACCTCCAGTCGTCGCCTCTGGGTTTCCTCGCACGATTCTCGAATACGTATGATTCTCAAGCTCCTTTCTGGTCGCAACTGGTTGTTGGTAGACCAGTTTTAGATGACCTAATGAATAAAAATCCATGGTTGGTTGGTTGTCAGGACAATCCACTACTCGCTGACGTAAATTAGCGTGAATTGGCGGTGGTGGTGAAGCTAAAATATCGCTAGTGAATTTGGCTTCATGGACCAGTAAGGTGCTCACCGAGAAGTCCTGTCCTGACCCCCAAGCTGGTCTACCAACAACCAGTTGCGATCAGGGGCCGTATTACGAACCCGTGTGACAATGCCGCAAGATGCGGTTGCTAGGACGGGATAGTGTAATTTCTTATTCAGCGTCCTTGGATCCCGCTAGTGGCATTTTTTCCCGAGGCCCAGAGAGGAGCTTGAGAGTCGTACGTATTCGAGAATCGTGCGAGGAAATCCAGAGGAAACGACTGGAGGTGCAACGTGTATCCAATGCAGATGTGCGGAGGGCCGATTTTTGCATTCGTGGGTTGCGGGTCAGGGTGACCACTGGTCCATGAAGCCCAATCCTCTAACGATATTTTAAGCTTCACCACCACCCAATTTCAACTCACCAACAGTGGAGTTAGATTTAGCTGACCGCTTGAATCCGTATGTCTCATCCGTTAGGAACAACTAATCAGAGCTGGATTCACCTCATTAAAAGGTTCCTCATTGAGGGTTATTTTTCAGTTTTGGACACGTTTACCAGGTGAAAACTGGTAAATGTTGTACGTCATTGGAAAGCTAACATCGTAAGGAAGTTTTCCCTATTAATGCAAAAAAAAAAAATTTCCCTTGACGAAATGGTGAAAATCGCTAAAGAACATTGGGCAGAAATGCGAATAACGAGTTTCCTTCGGATATCTCATGCCCTAGCGGCAAGGTCCTTGGTGTAATTTATTGAGTTGAGGACCAATAATGAAGGAAATGTTGTGCTCTTTTCAATGAGCTATTTACTTTTAGTTTAGCATCTGTTGATGATGTCGTAATAGGCACTTGTCGAAAAAAAACAGAGGGTCACTAAATAAACACGAAATAGACGATATCTTGAAAACCAAGAGGAATTCCAAAAAACCTCAAATAGTAATTTCGATCACAAATGAGGTGTAATATCACCATACTTTCTCTGTCGAGGTAATTTATGAACACCCTGTACATCTATCCACGATGTAGGGATAAATCCATAACTTCTTTTACACTCGTTTTCGCGATTGTAATAGGTATCTTACTAACTTATTCTATTTAGTAAATAAGAAAAAACAATTTTCTTTTTAACAATCTCAGAACGAGTGCGATCCATTTTCTATTGACGCCAAAGAGAGACTGAAGATTGGATGGTCTTGGCTAAGTGACGCGGAATCTCGCTTACAAGTGTGCATCGAAAGAGCTAGGAAGCGGCGTTAAAGTGACGCGGAATCTAGATTACTTTTTCTGCAAGTGTGCACCGAGCTTTATACTGCTTCTTCAAAACTGTTGTTGAAGCTGTAGTCTGTGTATTAACTGTTTTGGGGTGGACTTATAGAAGAGAAAGCTCAAAAAATGAATATTTTACCCTGAAATGGGTTAGTTTACCACAAAACAGACGATACTCCACAAGCCTGAAGTGTTCTACCGAATATTTCTCTACAAAAACTGGCAATTTTACTTCAAAACTGACTGTTTTAATCCCGAAACTTATTCGACTTCATCTCAAAAACTTTCCTAAACTGACGGTTTTACAAAAACTGACGGTTACCCCACCCCCGAAAAGTTATTTTACCTAAAAACTGGATATTTTACTTCAAAAATGACAATATCACAGCAAAGCTGACGTGTTTTTATACCATACCTATCGACTCTGTCTTGAAAAATTAGGATTTCAACACAAAACTGACGATATTAAGACAAAGCTGACGTCTAATATCAAAACGGCGATTTTACAGCTGAGATAATTTTGTTTTCCTCAAAAATAAAATTTCATTCTGAAACTCGGAAATTTCACCTCAAAACTGAAGAGTTTTAACCAAAAATTTGTGTTTTGAGCTGAAAACTGTTGTTTTCACTGCAAAACTGGCGAAAATTGCGAATTCACTGCTTAAATGTGGGGAAAAACGCTAACTTGCATGGCTACAAGTGTGATAAAATCGCATATTTGAGCAAAAATTACGATGAAGTGCTAAACCCGGCTAAAAATGAGAAAAGGTGCTGATTGTTTGAAGCTGGAATTGAGAGAACATCTATTCGCGATTTTTGAATGCAGCTTCACAGATTGAGAGGAAGCGTTGATTTTTGGCTGAAAATGAGAAATGTGCTAATTCATTGCTACATGCTTATAAAACATTCCTAATTCGCTGTTAATTCACTGCTAAAATTGAGAAAATCAATAATTCGCAGATAACAAAGAGAAAAAGGGCTAACTTGTGGCATGCTTTGAAATAATTTCGGAAAAGCGCAAATCCGCTGCTAAATTTGAGAAAAGCGGAAATTTGCGGGGCATCCTAATTATTAACAGCCGAAATTGATAAAATTCACGGGTTCAACGGCCACTTTGCTGATGAGATAAAGTGCTACGTCATTCGTAGCTCAAGCAAAATAAATTGCTAATTCGAGGTTAAAATCAAGAAAAACTCGAATTTTCCACTAAAATTTGTGAAAAGCGCTCATTTACAGCTAAAGTTAACAGAAAACGCTACTCACGGATGAAATTGAGAAAAATAGCTAATTGTTTGTCTAAAATTGAGAAAAGAAAAACGCTAATTCTTGGCTAAAAGAGGGAAAATCAATAGTTCACGGCAGAGGCGTAGCCAGCCTTTGATCTAGGACTGCGTAGCATCACGTGCACGTGAGAACAAGTCAGATGCATCCTAATTCCTATAGCAGGCTTATATTCGGGAATGAGTCCCCAAAAGGAGAACTCGGTAGCTCATCAACTCAGAAATCAACGCGAGAAATCGTCAATTCAACCCCAGAAATTCAATGAGCACAGACAAAGGCTCTTGAACAGTCAATACCTAACACCTCCGCTGTAAAACTGTCTTTTTTCGCATTCTACTTCGGAATATTCGCAGAATTAAGGTCTATCGACACACATCAGTGCCGTGAACGAGCCACTTAATCCCCATATGAGAATAATATTTTAATTGCCGGACGCGGCATGGACGGGGCACGTCCCGTTTACGGCACTGATGTGTGTAGCTAGACCTTAACTGGCAATTTTTCGTCCAGAAAGTGATATTTTTCCAATCCTAATAATCCAAAATTTATCATTGAAATGATTCAAATGGATCATTTTAATGAGGCAATCCTCTCGAAATAGGGTTTTTAGCAAGCTCAAAAACCAAAATAAATTAGTTTTTAGCAAGCCCGAAACGCATGAAATTCGGTTTTAGTTTTCATTGAGAAAACACCTTGAAATGAGCTTTCCGATGAGCCAAGACCAAAGAGTAAAAATCTCACTCAGTGTCTCTGTGAAAAAATGCTTTGATATTAGTGTGCTTCAACACGTAATTGTTGTTTTGAATGAGGCTACCCCAAGAATTGGTTTTTCAGCAACGAACTGCCGCAAAATTGGGTTTTCAGCATCAGAACAACCGCGACATTGGGTTTTCTGTGAGCCAGAACCACGAAAATGGGCTTTTTGCTTGTGAAATCCACGAAATGGTTTTTAGAGTGCGAAATCAGTGGACCTGTTGATTTTCAGTGAGTCAGACCTGCAAAAATTGGGTGATGGAAGAACTTTTTAAAGTCAAAGATTGCCTAAACAACAATGACGAGGACAAATTTGTTGCATTTGGCCGATATGTTTCTCTTTCTTTGAAGAAGTTACCGCTCAGCCTGGCTTTGCCAGCTCAGTCTGCTATACCGCAATGGAATAGCGGCTCTCATTGCTATGTCCACCTTGGTTAAATAAGGAGTAACTCATGTCAATGAAATGTCACATTCCTGAGGTCTCAGGCGTAGACACATTCTGAATTCTTCCGGTTCCTCGATCCTGAGCTCTTTCTGCAACACGTTTGACGTTCCGAAATTCGGTCGTCTGTTTATCCATTTCCTTACGCAAGTTCTTCCTCTTCCACTTTTTTCCTCAATGCTCAGTTTCAAAAAGTTATTGTTCCAAACACCGAACAACTTTTACTAAGGCTTTCTTTAGTAAAAAAAAAAAAAAACGTTTTACGTTTCAGTACCCGCGGCATTAAACATTTTTTAGCAACACCCAGCTGGCAACCAAAGCTTCTTCAGTGTGAAGGCTTTACTATACTCGGATCAGCGAAAGAATGTGCATGAGTGGTGGGAGGCCATAAGCCCGATTTTTCCCTCTCTTAACGTGGTTCTCTACTTCTCCACTTTTATCAAACAACTGCAACCAATAACCGAGAGTTTTACCGATAAAATAGGAGAGGCTCCTCTCAGGTGATGGCGTGGTAGCGGTAAGTCATGTGGGTTTAGGGAAAAGAGAGAGGGTAATTTCATGCACATTCTTTCACCGATCCGACTATAGCAAATAATATCTTGCCAGTATAATTACTAGCAGGCGAGTAGCATGCCAGTCAACTGGCATGTTTCAGTACTCGACAGTGTGAACTAGGCTTGAATAAACAATTCTGAAACATTGGAACAGGCCTGGCAAATTATACATACACGTGTGCTTAGGATGGGAAGAACCTGGCTCTGGAGCATGCGTGTTGCTGCCATTTTCCGGACGAAGAAAAAGCCCTTGGCCCTGTTTTATTTGACCATGACAGAAATAAGATCATCACTACAAGACACAAAAGAACCAAAAAGACGAAAATTGTTCAAGGCATGGCTGTCAAGAGCTTAAATTCGGAGAGCGGTCTCCTACTGACACAAGCAGCAGCCTTTTACAACTGGTTCGCTGCCCTCGGTAGACACGCTAGAATAGACTTACCACGATGCTCAAGATAGGTTTTTTGTAATACATACAACAATAAAATTGAAAATCCACTACTTGTGCATGAAATGAAAAATGTTCTGTTTATATTCACTGGTTATACTACCTTCCGGGTATGACGTCACACTAATGGCCCGAATGGCGATTTCCATTCAACGCGCTACACAAGTTTAGTGCCCCGTCTCCAAAAACATATGTTTCAATACAAAAAGGATGTGTGTTGCATTGAATGGAAAACGCCATACGCTAACCTCGAGTTTCTGTTAGACGGACAAAATTGAGATGGCACTCTAATGTGCTAATATTGGGGCAAGTCGCGGCAAAACATGAGGAAAAAATCGCTAATATTCGCGCCTGGAATAACGGAAATGAGCAGGTTCATAGTAAAAAAAAAAAACGAAAGAAACCACTAATTTGATGCTAAGAATGAACAGAAACACTAATATTCGACGATAATTGAGAAAAAGCGCTAATTTTCAGCTATAAGATTTGGAAACAAAAACAAAAACAATTGACGGCTAAAATTAATAAAATAATTCACGGCTAAAACTCAGATAAACTTCTGATCCCCATGCACCTAAAATTAATGTAAAACGCCCATTCGCAGCTGAAATGGAGACAAATCTTTAAAAATTGGCAAATGTTGTCCAAAAACTCTTGTTAGAAGCTAAAATGGTGATAAAACACTAATCCGCATGACTAAGAAGTGAAGAAAAACGCTAAAATGGGTGTGAGTGTGTGTGTGGGGGGGGGGGCGTTAACTCACAGCTAAAACTGAGAAACCCGCTAATTACCGTCAAAAATTTAGATAAATAGCTCATTCACTGAAATATTCGCTGATATTTAGGAAAAAATTGCGGGTAAAGTGAACAAGAAGCTGCTGCTGACGGATTACGGATAATGAATTTTATAACGACAAAATAGCTGATTATCAATTTGATAAAATCCACTAATGCACGGCTAAAATTGAGAAAACGCGGTAATTTGCGGCTAAAATTGAGAAAAAAGCGCTTAGATCGCGGCAAAGATTGAAAAAAAAAACGCTACTTCATGGCTTAAATTGAGAAAACGCCCATTCGCGGTTCCTATAGAGGCAATTTTGTGGCTAAAACTCAGAAAAAAAAGGGTAAATCAGATTTTGTAGTAGAAAGAAGAACCCTGTGCAAGATTAAATCCTAGTTCCGCTCACTGCTGAGTGTCATCAAAAACCCGGGCGATCGATAACCCGGTCTGCCATGTGTCTGTGGTTCTGTCAAAGGGACCAAATATTGCGAATTCGGCATTCCTGGGCCCGAATTTTCTCTTTAATACGGCCCGGGGCATTACAACACTGCGGATCAGTCAGGAAGGTAGTGAGAAGAGCCTGGGCACACAGGAACTGGCGGCACGAATGAGGGGATTGAAGCTGTGAGCATCAATCATCTTACAACAACCACACACATGGTAGGCGCGTTTTAAAGAGTTTCCAGCTTGGCACATCGCCCGGTTTACATTGATTTTCACGAAATGATTAGGTACAGCTAGTAAATAATAAAGTTAAACTATTAAAGGTTTCCGGAGCAACAGTTGACCTTGATGAACACTTTTTTTTAGTTCCATAATCGTCATTATTCAACTCGCTGACATTTAGGGCATTTTCCTGCAGTTCGCATTGGTTAGGATGAGAAAAATATTTTTCTCACAGCCTCTCTTCACATTTTAAGGAGAGTTCTTTAAAATATGACGAATTTTCGTTCTCTTCCATCCTTTTCAACAAAATAAAAGTATATCTTCTGTCCTGTCATGACCCAGCATTTATCCACTGAAACACTTGCCTTTACCACGGGAAGCTTGTTTGTTGTTTTCGCCTGAAACTGGGGGCTCTAAGTTATGACTGCTGTGCCTTTTTCGTGGTAAAAACTTATTTTAGTCCAAGGTAGCGATAAGTTAAAGCGAAACTTTTTTATTTTGTCTCTCGAACTGAAAATATTTAGTAAACAGACCGGATTGAAAAAAAAAATAATAATAATAAATTGTATTTTGATCGTTATTTTTAATAAGATGAATTCTTGTTCCACGCATTTTATTTAATTTGGTTTGCCACTCACCGTGATGCGTAGTATTCGAAGAAGGCCACAAAGATCTCTAAGGACCTTGTGACTGCAGCCCACATGTCTCATGTTCCTGACATCAAACTACCACTGGTATCCGTCGACTGAGTGACACCACGCGCTGGATGAAAATCTTGCAGTGACATTTACAAGACGACAAACATGAGGAGCAAAAATCCCGAGGAATAAAAACTTGGTTCGAGACACTGTTTCGGCGTTGCTATTTGAACGTCAGATCATTCCCAGTAACGGGAGGTCATCTATTCGCTACAGGAAAAATAAAAGAAATTAATGTAAAAATAACTGGTTTTCATGATTTAATAACTGTCAGTTTATTGCGCTCTGACTTTTCTATTTTTTTTTAGCTTGATGAAAAATTACGTAATTCTACAAACTTTGATTAAGTTGCAACACGTTTTCTCTTGAGTTTAATTAACGTCTTTTTTTTCACTGCATGACTCTACAGTCGGAGTTTTCTCTTGCATAAAAAAAGATTACGTCGTTGTTCGATGGATAGTTCGTCGCATAAGGGTCCCATAATATAAATTCACGACATTCATTCTACCTACACAGAGCATCCCCCAGGGAAAGATTCCTGGTGTTCTTTTTTCCCCTCTTTCGTGCGGAGAAAAACGTATTCGTCGCGCTTTTGTTTTTAAACTAGGCAAACAAAAAACGTTTCCATCTCACTCACTCACCCAGTTTCCATTCTCTCTTCACTATTTTCCACTCTCAAACTCGTATTCAGTTTAACATCGTAGCAAGAAAGCGGGGGGGGGGGGGGTCCCGTTTGGGAATGATATGAAACTGTCGCCGTTAGACACACACAATATTCAACTATAGTGCAACAAGGAGGAGGCAGTTTCATGAACAGGAATAACAAGTTTTGTATCGGGCGTTCTGCCTTTCTGCTGCGTGACAGGGCTCTTTGGCTGCAAGGGGGGGGGGGGAAGTGTGGTAATACGCTGTCAGAGCGGAGAGAACTATCGTGACGGTATGAATGGACAATTGGAGCGATGTAGATTTTAGTAGGTGCGCTTTATTTTACAGATTTTCCAGGGGGGTTTTCAGAGAAGTTTCATTCTCAAAATAACGTGCCACTGCCCCCACAGCTAGTTTGAGCGTCCCAACAGAGTTGCCTCTTTCCTTGAGTCCCGCGAGCCGGGAAGACTCGGAGACACAAGGGCACAGACTTTTCAGAATGTAAAACAATGCTACAAACGTGTCAAGGTTGTATAATTCTCTTTGTTATATTAAATTAATTCATAATCGTTCGCTAAAAACAGCTCTTCTTATTATAATACCACCTCGGGCGTCTCAGATCTTCTTCAAACATTTTACATTTTACGCTAAGTTGATGCTTCAAACTTGACGCAAGTTTTATTATTCAACTTTCTTCCATAATGAACTTAAAATTAAGGGTCGTTCTGCCATGAGCTTGTAAACATTTCTCGAGACTGGTAATTTTCGTAATCCGATTGTCGCCTCCCCCTCCGTTGTCTAAGCTATTTTCACCTCTTCACCTCGGAATTTATGCTGCAAAAGACGTGTATATTAAAGGGAATGAAAATAAATTATTTTTCACTTCAACACAGTTGTTTCCTCGGAAGAAACAATTATTTTGTCGACAATCGACTGTGTTATGCGTGGTTACAACAGTGCTCTGTTATTGAACAGTTAAGTGCTGAAGGGTTGTAATTTATTATAACGTATATAGAGACACCTAAGCTCTCGCGTTCACAGGAGAGAAAAGGTGCCGCCAATGCCACGCGTGGAAAAGTAACACCCTCCTCCTTACTATCGAAATCATTACATTCCATTGTTGGCAGTCGAAGAGCTTTCTCAAAATTTCTTCCTTACCTTACACATAGTATTGAGACTATAAAAACTAACTTTTTGCCAGGATAAAGAGTCGGACACACCGCCCTTGTTCCTCTCAAAGCCCTGCGGTTGAACTCAATCGTTTCTTACTGATGCCCTTTTGGCTTTCACTTTCCCCATTCCTTTGTCTTTCGGTTCTTCTGTCCCCAACTATAGATTAATGATGATGAGGTCGTGGGAGTGACGTTTATCCTTGCCTCCGGTTGCATGCCATAACAATATCTTACGTTATTTCTTTATAGCGGGGTTCAAATATACTTTGAACTGGTCGATGTGCCTTTTGAAGCATTGGCCATTGGATTCAACTTCATAGAGAAGGTCGCCAAGTCGTGTCACGATCGTTCGAACCCAACGCGATTGATTTTTGGAGTATAGTCTGGACATTACTTTATCGCCTGGAGAAAACGTTTGGAAGATGCCATCAGTCTGAAGCTTGCGTTTTCCATCGATATTTATTTTGGGATCAGGGTGAACTAGGTCGAGACGAGTTTAATTATCCGTCCAAGAAATAAAAGCGACGGTGGCTTGCCAGTAGTTTGATTAGTGGTCTTGTGGTATTGTTGCAGGAAATTATTGAGAGCACATTGAAGGTTGTGTGCATTAGCTCCTGCCACTTTAATAGCTTTTTTTAGTGTCTGTACACATCTCTCGGCCTGCCATCTGTGCGGCGATTCTCGAGAGGCAGTCTGCATTACCATTTTGAGATCCTGGCTTGTACTTGATGTCGTAATTGAAATTCGCGAGGTACGCGGCATAACTAGCACATCGAGACAGCGTGAATTTTGGGAGAAGAGCATTCGGAGCGAAGATGTGGCTGATTGGTTTATTGTCCGTGACAATGGTAAACTTTCGACCATAAAGAAATTGAAAGTAATGCTTCACGCCCCACACTACGTCTAGCGCTTCCAAGTCGACTTGGGGATACCTCTTTTCCGTTGCATTTAGCTCTTTACTTGCGTATGAAATTGGACGTTCAGAGCCATCTGGGAACTGCAGTGAGAGAAAACAGCACCCTAGATCGACTGGACTTGCGTCAGTAGTGATTATGAGGGGAAGAGAGGGCTCATAAGGAACCAAAATGCGGTCGGATACGAGCTCATTCATAAGAAATTGGTAGGCTTGACGAGCTTCCAAGTTCCAGCTGAACTTGTGAGCGGAGAGCATACCTCGGAGAGGAGCTGTAACTGAGGACAAATTAGAAATAAATGAATGATAGAATGTTATTTTGCCGAGAAATGTTCAAAAGTTCTTCAAGATTTGATGGAATCGGAGCGTTTAACAAAGCGTCTATGTGCTTAATGGATTTGTGCAGACCTGAGCCGTCTATTCTGTGGCCCAAAAATTCAACACTTGGAAGTAAAAAGTCACATTTTTCTCGGCGGAGTTTGAGACCAGATTTATCGAGACGACCACAAGTTTTCGCCAGAGTTTGGAGCATCTCTTCGTCTGAATTTGAGAAAACTATAATGTCATCGAAAAAATTAATAGCGTTATCGATACCATCCAGGACATTTTCTAGGCTCCTTTGCCACTAAGCAGGAACCGTGGGTTTGCGTATTAAGGGTCATAGCTAGAGCACGCCTCGATGGTGTAATGGATACAATGCTCGCCTCGCAACCCAGCGGGCCTAGGTTCGAATCCAGCCATTGCCCATTAACACTATAAGGCTGCGGCGAGTTGTGACACGGCACACCCGGCTTCGTGTGGACGTTCCCGGCGATGTGCGTTCAACAAACCGCGCACCGACCGAAACGCCCGCGTAGTACGGGTGTGCAGTGCACAGTCAGATCCGGGTACAGCGTAGGAGCCCAAGGGAGGCGTAGGAGCCCAAGGGAGGCTTAGGCGCCTGCCGGGTTCAAAGCCCGGCACCCCCGACCTCGTATCCTCTGAGCCGGTTGAAAATGTCTTCTACTCGAGGGATGGGGATGGTCATCGACGACTAGTTGAGGATTAAGCGTCGCTGTGTAGTCGCCGGTTATTCGCATTTTACGCGATGGGGGTCGGTGACGCCCATTCCGAGGAAGCGACTTGAACGTACAGACCTGATTTAATTTTCTTGTCGATCTCAGCGGCGTAGGATTCACGAAGGGACAAAGGGATAGGTCTAGCTCTAGCATAAACCGGTTAGGACCCAGGGCGAAGTGAAACATCTACGGGGGGTCCGTTTAGTTTGCCAGCTGAGTCGCTAAAAAGGCTTTGAAATTTCGACAACAGAGAGTTAAGCGTCGTGTTTTTGTCTGACCGGTTGCGAACGATCGAGTGGCATGCTTCAGAAATTTCGTTGAACAATTCAATGAATGAAATTAAATCGGCGAAAAGCATGATCCATTCGCGACCGAAAATAGAATCGTTCACACAAAGGTTTAGAGTTTTAGACGTCCACGAAACGTGACTGAGACTGGAAGATAACCGAGACATTGAACTTTGTTTTTAGTAAAGCTTACAAATGTTCGTTCAGAAGGATTTAGTTTCGGATTTGGAATTATGGTTTTGGGATTTCTTAAGCTCACCATAGAATAAACACCGCCAGTGTCAACTTCCATTTGGAGGGGTTTGTTGTTGACATGTAGAATGATGAAAGCAGAGGGAGGACGATGGGAAGCTGAAGTTTCTTTCGTGACGTTGATAGCGTCATGGAAATACGAGACGTCTGAACTAGAATGGGGGACATTCAGTCGAATCGTCTTGTCGGGAATTTTGTCACGACATACGGAGAAAATATGACCAACTTTCTTGCATTATTTGTGGCAGGTTATGCTTGGCGAAATTGACAGTTTTGGTGCCAGTGAGAGCTAACGGCGAAATTGACAACTGAAAAGCCGCCAAAGTATAAACAAAAGACAGGATAGACTATGAAACTCAATTTTCAGCTGTTCATATCGCACACCCGCGCGATATTTCTTTTTATCCTAACAGGTTGACGATAATGACCCCTTTCGAGTGAGGTTACTGGTGCAGTTTTCCTTACTTTCCGTTCAAGTCACGCGAAAAATTAATATGTTGCTAATGAAAACTCCTATCGACTTGAAATTGTTTCTGTTATGTCATCTTATAAAGAATTAGGGCCTTATTCAGAAACCCAACTTTACGAAACCTTTAAAAAAAAGTAAGTGCCGAAGTCGTCTTTGAGTGTCTGTGCCATTCAGCAACTTGCTTATTTGTTTGTCTGTTCCTTCTTATTATAGTTCTCAGACGCCTGGTTGATTAATCCTGACTTCAAAAATTGGTTGGTGAAGCTCGGACAATCAGCGAAATGCAATTTGTGCAATGCGGTTTTGAAAGGAGGAAAGTATGTTACAACATGAACAATACGTGGTACTTGGTTGGGCAGTCAAAGTTTTTTATTATAATGTATTCAATTAGGAGCGAACTAATACGACACTCCCGAACGAATGCTCACCTCAAGAGAGAGAGAGACGTCTCCACAAGTTCAAAAATTAGTCAGTTCACAATTCGAAATGACGACGCCGTCATCCAACGAGCAGAGACTGCGATCTGCGCCTTCGTCGTTCAGCACGATTTGGCACTGTCCCTCGTTGATCCTCTTGTGTCTTTAATTAAAGAACTACCCGATACGAAGACTCTGAGCAAGGTAAAATTACACAAACAGAAGGCAACAAATGTCGTCCGACAGGCCTGTCGGCCTGTCCATACCATATTTTAACGAACGGTTAAAAGATGTGATGAGCAAGAGGTTTTTCTCCATTTAGATTGATGAAACCACTGATAAAAGCAACATTAACCAGTTTGCTATAGTGGTTTCATACTTAGACGAGGATTTCATCGTCAAGACGGATATATTAGACATTCGTGAAACGGAGGAGCCGAACGCCGAAGCGTTGTACCGTTTACTGATGGATTCGCTCTTGGCGAATAAAGTAAATTTTAATAACTTGGGTTGGGTTTTGTTCTGACACGACTAACGTGATGATGGGCAAGAACCATTCGGTGTCCCAAATGATTAGTTGAAACACAAGGTGACTAAATTTTCTATAGGTGCCGCAGATCACTGTCCTTCACCTACGTCACGAGCAGTCCCAACCGCCATTGCGCTGGACCCAGTACATTATTAATTGTTATTGGGTTGTGATTTTTGAGAATTCGTAAACTTCAATTTCAAAATTAACTTGCTCTGCTGCTCTAGGGTGAGCAATCGGGAGCAAAGTACTGCTGGTGACGTCAGACTCCACCCCTCCTGTCCGATGGGCAGGGGGAAATCTGCGGCACATATAGTTAAGTTTAGTCACCAGTTTTCAAATGCTCTTGTCACTCAATTCATCTCGTATCAAACTATGCCTGCCTTAAGCTTTGTTTAGGATTAGAAGATTTCGTTCGAAACGTCTATAACAATTTCGCCCGAAGTCCAAAAAGATGTATCCAGTTCAAAGCCTTCCAGCAATTTGCAAACTTAAAGCCTAATAAGATACTATCACCTGGTCAAACTCGCTGGTTATCCCTACAAAATTGTGTGAAAAGGATTTTATGAAACTGGGAACCGTTGAAAAGTTACTGGAGGCTGGTGGCGTGCCGTGCTGGAGGCAATGGAGCGCCGCTTGAAAACGCTTCCAGTGGACGAGGCCTTAAAATTGTTAGAAATAAAAACAGCGCACTATTGTACACACATTCTATATCCACAAGATATGAACAAGAAGCGTTTCAGTAGCATTTCTTTACCCACAGATCAACAGGCCCTCACTGCCGTTTGGGGCAGCCCTAGAACTAAGCCGGCCGCGACTATGAATATGTTACGTGGATGCGACCACTGAATTCCTACAACCTGAGGTTTGGCATCACGGAGAAACTTCACTTAGTACCATCGGATACTCAAATGAAGAGATTTGGAATTGCGTAATACTTGAATTCCATAATATTTCCTCAATACCAGCCCCCGAAAGGCCTGGGCGTAACCAAGAACATGGACACTATATCACAGAAACGTGTACTCAGTAAGGCAGTTAATGCTGATAAAACCGTCGTACGTACAAGGTGAACATGTTAGCTGTTGGATAAAGATCTGCAGCCCTCTTGATCATGAAGGAGAACCAGACAGAGTGGGATGATACTCAGGAAATGAAGTGAAAAAATCCTATTCGGAATATGGCTTACCTTATTCTCGCGTACCTAATTAATTTCGATTTATTTTCCTCTCAACGGGGAGTTGCAGGGGTGATTCCTCGACCCCCCTCCAATCATCCCTCGTCAACTACTCGGCATACATTTTCTGGCCTTATTTCTGAACCAATCCTTTTTTTTAAGGACTCGTTTTAATTTTCAGGAAATTCCGCATAGGTATGCAGTAGTTTTCCTTTTCTCAAATTTCATCCCAGAAGTTTTTTTTTTTTTTTTTTTTTGGCATTAGCCCGAAAGCCAGAGCCACACATTAGTTTTATTGATCATTATACACCTCATAGTATAAAGATAAGTACTATATTAGATTATAAATTACACCACGTGATCTACCTTAAGTAAAAATTGGTGTAGGTGTTTGTACACATTTAAGTCTTTGGAAGCCAATAGGGTTATGTAGTTAAATGGGTTTTCCAATAATGGCGCTAAGTGGCGGAACAGCTCAAGTCTTTCTGAGGTAAATTTTTTGCAATGCATGACTACGTGTTCCAGATCCCCTACCATATGGCACGATTCGCATTGATCAGACGTCTGCACATTGCTTTTTTTAAGATATGCCGGACAAATTCCATGGTTGGTCATGAGACGACACACAGCTGAGCACAAGTTTTTGGACACCTTCTGGTTGTGGAACCAAGGGGGATCATTTATTGTTGGGTTGTGCCCTACGTAGAATAGGCCAGTTTCACTTGTATTGTACCTGTGGTACCATGTTTGATATAATATTGACTTGCTTAGCCCAAAAAACTCAGTGTAATTCATTTTAATTTTTAACTCATCTCCCGTAGAGCACGCTTGTTTCGCAAGACGGTCGGCTTGCTCGTTACCAAAAATACCTGAATGACTTGGTACCCAGAAAAAAAAGATTTTCTTGTTTTTCTTTCTCATTTGGCATACCATATCTAACGCTTGTAACATTAGTTTGGGGCTTCCGTAATATCCCCATAAACACACTTCCATCGAATCGACATCGAATCAACGTCGATAAACGTTTTTTCGTTGATGAGGATAGTTCATCGTATAATCGACGTCGATTTGGCCTCGGTACCGTAATGTTGATATATCGGCCATGATACGATATCGGTGTAACGTTGAGCTATCGATGTGTTTTATTCGACGTAGAATATTCGTTGAAATCAACTCGATGCAAATACGTTGTTTCATCGATCAAGATGCGACATCGATGTGACATTGAGCTGTAGGCGTGTTTTATTCTACGTGTATCACGGGTATGTGATATCATTCGCAATACATTAACAAATTTTCGGCTTTAAATACCATTTTTTCTACGTGGTTCCTCCAGGTTTCCGATCGAAATGTAAACCCAGAAATTTCACTTCATTCTTAACGGGAAAATTGAAGATGTCTAATTTCAAGTAACCACTCAACACACTAGATCTACGTCTAGAAACGGGGCAAACCACTATTTATTCTCTGAGATCGTCAGTCCTTTGTTACGAAGCCATTCATTGAACCTGCGCATGCCCTGCTGAAGTAACTCAACACAGCGCTCTAAGCTTGACTCTGTCGCGTACAAACAGACGTCGTCCGCGTACTGCAGTATATTCACAGTATCTGAAAGAGCGTCCTCCAAATCCGCCACGTATATCGCATACAACAAGGGACTCAAGACTCCCCCCCCTGAGGTAAACCCATATTGGCAAGCCTGGGGCCAAGTCGAGAGTCACCAACTTGCAAGAAAAGTTTGCGGTTCGAGATCAGCGAAATGATTCTGTGGGCAAACATTTGGGAAATCCCGATTTTAATCATCATTTCGTACAGGATGCGTTGATTGACGTTATCGTATGCGCCTGAAATATCTAAAAAGATAGCCAATGTGATTTTTCCTTCAGTGAATCCTAGTTGGATGTCGGTGGTTAACTTAGAAAGACTGTGAATAGTGCTTCGGCCTCTGCGGAATCCATATTGGCTGCGGGGAAGGACATTTTTGTTTTCCACCCAAAATTCTAGACGGTTCTTCAGAATCCTTTCGAATGTCTTGAGCACACAGGAAGACAGAGAGATCGGACGATAAGAGTCGCAGTGGTTAGAAGGTTTATTTGGTTTCTTAAGGGGATAAATTAAATATTCTTTCCAACTGCCTGGAAAAATTCCACTTTGCCAAATATTATTGAGGAGGTTCGTTAGTAGTTTTTTTGTTGACTTAGGACAGTTTTTTAGTATAGGGTATGTTATTTCATCTTTGCCAGGGGATGTATTTTTTGAATTTTTAATTGCCAGGTCCACCTCCTTAACCGTAAACTCACCGGTAAGAAAGCACGCCGGGTTGGATATTGTCGAAAAAACCAGGCTAGGCTCAGGCACGAAGTCAGGAGTTAATTTACGTAGAAATTCGCCACACCACTCTCCTTTACTAGTTGGGAGGATGATATCAGAAGCTGGTTTTTTTAAATGCTTTAATCTCTTCCATACATCCCCAATAGGGAAGCTACCGCTAAGCTGCCCACAAAATGTTCTCCAAGATTGACTTTTTGCCTGCTTCACGACACGTTTTGCAGCAGCAGCTGCTTTTTTGAGCTCCAAGTATGTAATCATTGATGGGCTATTTTTGTATGGCACAGAATGCCGCAGACCTGTGCCTTTTCGCAGCTGAGCAGTCATTATTCCACCAAATTGTATGTTTCTTATTTCGACTGGAAGAACATTTAGGTATGGCTTTGTCACAGGCCAGCTTAAGATGTTGTTGAAAGTTTTCGTATGTGTCAAGGCTTGTGTAATCATAGTTAGCCATACAGCTTCTGAAATCATCCCAATTTGCTTTGCTTTCATTCCATCTTCGCAGGGGTTTGGTTTGGTCACAATTCTTAATTTTAAATGATGAAGAAATGATGATAGGGAGATGGTCGGATCTCAAGGTATCGTCAATCGTGGCCCAACTAAAATGTGAGGCTACGCTGGGGGTGCAGAATGACAGATCAAGTACAGAAACGGTGATGTTATTGAAGTGATTTATAAATGTGGGGGAACCATCATTAATAAAGATTAAGTCGGCTTCATGAGCCGCATCCAATAGTTTTCTACCCTTGGGCTGCGAAAAACTAGAACCAAAAGCCCTATTATTACAGTTGTAATCTCCCAGAAATAAAGCGGGACCTGAGCTCGTACTGAAAAAAACTTCCCATTGACGTTGGGATAGTTGGTTAGTGGGACTGTTGTAGGTTGAGAAAATATCGAGCATTGTACCTGAGGTGAGTTCTACGGAAATACCCACAGCCATCAGTCCTTCTATAATAGGCAAGTTCTGAATAATTTTAAATTGGATATTGTCCTTCACTAAAATTGCCACTCCGGCTTTTCCGTCCTGTCTATCTTGTCTAACAATGTTGTAATTTTTTATAATATAAGATTTATTAGGCTTGAACCAAGTTTCAGAAATGGCCGCGATCTGGATATTATTTTCAGCGAGAAAATTGTCAGTTTCAGCTATTTTTGATGCTAAAGAGCGAGCATTCTACTGAAAAATTTTCAAGTTATCATCCATAATTATTGATTATATTATTTGACTCCCCGTCCACCCAAGGGAAGAGGGGTAGCTTACTATAAATTACTATGTTTGTCTGTGATGTACTGGATAGTTTGAGATAAAAATAACTTGGTATCCTCGTGAGTAATTTGGTTATCTTTTATGCCAACTTTTTTAAGCAAATTTTTTATAATTTCTTCCAACTCAGATTTGAAGGATTCGTTTTGTATTAGGGATCTAGTTTTCTGTTCTGAACGTTCACTTTTGTGGGGATTAGATTGGATTAAACCGCCGGTAGTATTTTTCGGTGTAACGTTATTTTGCGCAACAACATGAGGGGGGGAGGGAAGGTCGCGAATACGTTTAAAGGACCGTGGAAAAGAGCTTGTTGAAGTTATTTTTCTGTTAGGATTAGAATTGCCGTGAAAAAGGGGTGGAAAAGAAGAAATATTATTGAGGGATGGGGGTCTTAATTTGTTAGCAAATGATTGCCCATTTACAGCGGACCTTGCCTCGTGATACGAAACGTTGCTTTCGCTCATTACTTTTTTAAATGTTTTTTTCTGTTGAAAACTGAGGACATTGATTCCTGTCCGTTGCAAGATGTGCACCATTGCAATGAACGCATTTTTTTTCTCCTGCCGTACACTCGCTCAGTTCATGAGCATCTCCGCATTTACTACAGCGTACCGCACCTTTACACTGATCTTGGAAGTGACCATAACGTAAGCATTTATTGCATTGTACTACTCTCGGAATGAATGGCTCCACTTCACAAGCGACGTAATGAATCAACACGTACGGGGGCAAAGTCTGTCCTCGAATATTAAATGCTACAGAGAAGGTCAGTGTGAATTCGTTTTTTCCTGATGAATCCGTTGTGCGACGATTCAGTCTTTTAACTGAAAATATGTCCAAACTTTCACCATTCGGCCCTTGAATTACATTTTTTATTTATTCCTCGCTAAGGGATTTTTCGACACCTCTAATTATTCCACGCCGCTTGATTAAGAACCCTGGAATATTTATGTTTTAAAACCTTTCTTTTGAAATACTTCATTTGATACTAGTTTATTAGCCGAAGCGTAATTGTTAACTTCGATGACAATCCGATTTCGCCCTTGAGTTTTTATTGAAATAACAGTCTTTGAAATTTCTGGTAAAGATTCAAATATCATTTTCCCGACAGACATCGGATGAACTCGCCCCACGCCTTCTTTGACCAGATTCATACTTTCTACATAAATTTTATAAGGTCCTGTATCCTCCTTACGAAATAAAAATTCGATTATTTCGCTAATGCCTTCTTGCGGGCAATTCGATTCTACCACGTCCATTCCCTGAGAACTAGAGTTCTCTCCATCCGTCTCCTCCCCCATTACGGAGGAAAAATAAAAGGAAAAACTTTATGCTGTGCCTTCTCCAAGCACAGAAAAAATTCTAAGTTAAAAATTCTAAGCTTTCTAACTCTGGGCTGGGGTGGGGTGGCGTACGTCAATTTGTGCCATTCACAAGGGTTCGCCCGAGTGGAAAAAGGTGACGAGTTTGACTTCCTTCTATTACTTCACATTTGTGTCCGAATTCCGAAAACTAAAGAACTAAGTGTAAAAACGTCGAGCTTAGTGGCTTTCGCTGCTTTGTGTCATCGTTAACTGCACAGCGCATCAAGTTTCCTCATAATTCGACATTATTTATTTCTACTCAGAGAAGCTTGATGGCACATCATTGGGGAAAACATTAAAGGACGTATGCCCGTATTTATTAACGTTCCTTGACGTTAAGGAACCCTTGAAATTATTCAGAACAGATGATTTTATTGTGATAAAAACTGATCTCAATAGTTCCTTGACTCCAGGAAGCTTCAAATAACGTTCATAAATACGGGCCTTAGTTTTTAACAAGTGTTTATTTCACACTGCATTGTTTTTTGAAGTGATGCTCTACTTCCCGTATTTTCGATTACTCCGAGTAAGTCATGAAGCTTAGCGTTTCACGCTCAGTTCTTTAGTTTTCGTACACTGAAGGAATTCCGAATGGTCTAACACGTTTGCCCTGTTTGTACTCATTGGGCGAACGCTTCTGAATGACAAAAGTTCGCGTACCAAACCCAGCTAGAAATTCTATAACGTCACGAACCCAGAATTAGGCAGGAACTTTAAAAAAAAAAAATGAAATGCATTTCATTTCATGCTTATCTGATAAATAAAAAAGTGGTAAGATGGCCGCCAGTCAGTACCACCTGTACGGGCCTTACTTTCAATAAATTTGCCGTGTATTTTCAAGCATTTTTACTGTGCCAAAAAAATATGTTTCTTTGGTAAAAATCACAGCACCCCCTCTAATTGAGGTACAGACATGGACTGGAGCTCATTTGAAAGCTAATTTCATTGGCTTTCTAGGAAAAATAGTAATTAGGAAGGGTAAAGATCATTTCAGCCCGTGAAAATCTGTTCCAACAAAAATTCCCGTTTTGAACAAAATCCAAAGGGGTCCCCTGGGGACAAAAGAATGCGAATTTGCGAAATGTTTTCTACGCTAATGAAAAATGGCTGAAAGTCGTTTAGAAATGAATGACAATATTCGGTGACATCCTTTTTGTGAAGCACCTTTTCTAGAGTAGGGCTCCCCCATGTTCGACAACATTTTCCCAATTTTTTTTTTTTTTTTTTTTTGCAAATTGGCGTGGATGGACAATAGCCTAAACAAATATTATGTATATAGCACAGGTCAAGGTTTTTCTTCACTGAGTGAGGAGTCGCTTTCTCTTTTTTTTACGATATAACACGTGAACAACTTCCAAACGTTTATTTAATTGAAGGTGTCCTGTTACAGAAGCCACATTGCCGTGTCAACTGCCCGCTTTTTGTTTTGACTGAAAACCCGAAACCTTCACTGCTTGCGATGAAAAAGAGCCAAATGCTGTTGGATGTGTTTTTTGTCTAGTTTTTTTTTTTTCTAAAGATCAGTGTATTTTTTTTACTTCCATGCTTTTCCTCTGAATGAAATTCCTCTTTAATCGTTGTCACGATGAGCAAAGTTATAGGAGCAGAATAATTTCGGATACGTTTAATGGAAGATTGATAAATGAAGAATACCTCAAAGTAAATGTATCGTGGCCGGAGAAAGGATGCAATACTATTATGTCATTCCTATTATAACAACTATTAAGATTTAGGCGATACGAGCAAGTGAATAATTGCGATAGTTTGCATACAAGTTGATTGCAATATATTAGCTATATGTAGTAATTTCATGTTAGCGTTCCCAGTTTGTTTATATTACGCTTCCCGATGATGAGGAGGAGAAAATAGGGCTGTGAAAGAGTTAAAGGTAGCGATGCGCACAGCAGTGTGATCGTGATCATTTAATGCGCCCTTTTATACCATTTAGAACGATTCTGATTTAATCTTTGTTATGTGATACATGCACCTCTCACCCCTCCCCCTCACCGCCGTTTCCGCTTTAACTATAAGATTTTTCAGCGAGACTAGACTCGTGATGTTGATTTGCCGTCTCGGAAAGCGTATCGAAAGGTGACAGAGTCGCATTGTCTCGAGGGAAATCCAGTTTATCGGCATTTTAAGGGAGTTTATAGAGAAAACATGCGACAATGACTCAAAGAAAAACGACATGAATTTAAAAATAGAATGGGAGAGAGAGAGAGAGAGTGATGTACACAGGAATGTATTTAGGACGATTGTGCCCAACCAACAGACGCTACCGTTATACAGATACATCAACTTATAATTTGATTGAGGAGTAAGCTTTTGAAAATGCAGAGATGGCAAAGACTGATGGCAACGAGTTTAGCATTATTTAAAGACTGAAGTGAAGGTTGTTACATAAAAAACCGGGTTAATTAATGAAATGCCGGAAGACAAAGGCCTGGCTGTAGTTGTAATGGATCGTAGCGTATTTATTAGACAGTTAACGTTGAGTTTTCTTAAGACAGACTAAATTTGAACGGTGTTGTAAAAAGATTCAACGGATATATGTATTTGTAACAAGCGAATTCATGAGAGGAATTAAGAAGGATTCATTCTCCTTTGAATGAGAGAGAGGTTTGCATCTGAAGTACGGGGCGGATTGTGGTATCAATGCGCAGGGGGGGGGGGTTGTCTTGGTATTGTGAGCGCGGGTTGCTTCAGTTTGTGACATAGATAACGCAGCGGCGTAAAGTTTAGAGGGCGGGGCAGGCCATTGCCCACCCAACTGGACTATAGGATGGACAAAAGTATATTTTCGGCCCTTCTCCACCGTATTTTCACTGCATTCTCGATAAATGTATCTACCGGAAGTTGTTTCACGGAACAGTCAGTTTTCTTCTTTGGCTGCACTGGTGGACCTATCGGGGCCCGGGGCGGAAATCTCCAAGTTGAGTTTTCTCCACTTTAGCAGCAAATTAGCGATTTTGTCTACATTTTAGCACTGTTCCTGGGCTGAAAATTAGCGTTTTCTTACGTACCTATTTTCCTCAATAACAGCCGCAAAACATCAGGTTTTTCCGAATTTGGCCACAAACAGCGATTTTTCTCAGCCACAAATCAGCAGTAATTTACCCATAGAGCCCAAAATTAGCGCTTTTTCTCAATTTTAGCCTCAAAGTTGCCTTTAGATGCCGTGAGTTGGCTTATTTTCAATTTTTGATGCAAATTGAAATTTTTAACAATTTTTGCCAAGAATTAGTGATTTTCCTGAATTTTACCCGCGAATAATCGCTTTTTTTATTTTAGCAGCGTAGTAGCGTTTCTAACACGTGAGTTAGCGAATTTTCTCAATTTTAGCCATGAATTGGCGTTTTTCGCATTTTTAGCTGCCAATTGGCTATTTTTTCCATTTATAACCGCAAATTAGCATTTTTTTACATTTTAGCACAGCGTTGGAAATTTCTTGTTACTTTTATCTGAAGATCAGAGTTTCTTCTCAGTTCGAGCATCAGCGGTGTTTTTTAACTTCATAGCTCCATCAATTTGCCATTTTTCTCAAGTTTAGCCACACAGTTGCCTTAAAGCACGAAGGCGAGTATTCAAGTTGGAAGTTTGACCACAATTTTGTCCGCGAATTGGTGACTTTCCTCAAGTTTATCCGCGAACTGACACTTTTCCTCAGTTTTATCTGCGCGATAGCGCTTCTAGCTCGCGAATTGGTGGTTTCCGCAATTTCAGCCGCATATTAGTCACTTTTTCCTTTTTTAGGTCCGAATTAGCATTTCTTCTAGGAGAGTTTTTAGAGAGAGAGAGTTCAACATTTAGAGTTTTTCTTAATTTTGACCGCGCGAATTACTGATTTTTTCAATTTTAGTCGCATTTTTTATATTTTAGCCCCGCATTAGCAATTTTCTTTACTTTTTGCTATGGATTAGCACTGTTTTTTATTTTGAGCCTTGAAGCTCCCAGAAGCTACGGATTTCGGTTTTCTCAATTTTAGCTGTTAAATAGCGGTTTCTGATACTTTTGCAGTGAATTAGCATCTATTCTCTTTTTTTATATGTGAATTGTGTGATACATGCTAAGTTTTATATGGAATTTCAGTTATGAATTTGCCATTTTTACCGAATTTTAACTCTAATTGGCTTTGCTTTTGTCATGTATATTTAGTAGCGTGTTTTCTCAATTTTAGTCGCGGGCTGAGCCCAAAAACTAAACTTTTGCGTTTATTTACACATTGTAGCCGTAAAATGACCTCCATACATCGCGCGTAAGTATATCAGCGATTTTTTTCACAATTTTGGTCTGGAAGCTGAATCGTGAGACCACGAATCAGCGCTTTCTCTCGCAGTTATAACCGCGAATATTAGCGCTTTTTTTCAACCTTTTTGCTGGGTCAGTAAGTTGCACAATGACGATCAGCGGTTTAGTGTGCTCAAGGACCTAACGAAACAGGGGACGGTGTATTTTCTCCATTTTATCCGCGAATTTTCAAAAATTTGATTCACCAGAAGCGCTCTTGGGGGCTCAATTGAATATTCAGTCTACAGTCTTCGCTGATATCACTCATTGCAACGTTAGGGGAGACTAAAATTCATAGAAAGGAGCCAAATCGCTGTTCAACCGTCTTTCACATGACCTACATGATGTACCTATATTGTTGTAATTATGCGTTCTACATTCTTGCATGTAGGCTACATTCATGAACATAGAACCTACAAATTTCATTTTTACTTATTCAACCTTTTCGGGGGCTGTTAGTGGGCCCGGGTGGTCCGTCCCCTCACCACTTTTTTGTCTGTGATTCTTTGTCTGAATTGACACATTTTTGGGCGTAATTGAACGTTTTTAGGGCTGAATGGTCGGTTTATGCGGCCAAATTACCAGTTTTTAACCAAATAACGGATTCTGTGACATTAAATCGGCTGGTGGGAATGGCCCAAGTGGTTTCTGGGCATAAAATGTCAAATTTTTCAGCCAAATAATTAGTTTTAGGGGCTGAGTTGGCCAGATTTGACCATTTCCGTTACTAGATAGAGTCTGCTAGTGCCTGAGCCAGGAGATTATTTTAAAGCGTCGGTAATAGAGCCAACATTGCGGTTTCTGGGCTGAAATAGGTTCACGATGTATAGCAACGCCAATCAAGTGAAAGGGGCTTTTCCAGTTTTATTCTTAAACAGCCAGTCAATTCTAGGGAGAAATTAAAGTAATAGTTAAGGGGGGGGGGGGTGATCTCGACAAAAATTGTTATTCCTGTCGCAAAAAGTCAGTCCCGGAATAAAAGTCAGTTCTGCGGAGTCCCTTTTCTGCAACTCGATTTTGACGATTTCAAATACAGATATTCGTTTTTAATCCAATACCTATTTATAAAAATCTTACGATGATCTGTGAGGGGCGCCACGCCTAAGGGGCGCGGGGGAGGTTTGGACACGCACCCCTCCCGAGCCAGTCCGCCACTGTTTCCCGGCATTATACTTGAAGGAAAATAACTTGATTGTTTCTATTGATATGTGTGCGAATCGCCTTTCCACACTCTGATAGAATGTTTAACTGGAATTTTTTATTGGAAAAAGAAAAAAAGTCATTAATTTTTCAGCAATAAGGAACTTCCCTGCAAGAGTTACCGACAAATGATTCACGCTCGTGTACCGTGCCAAGGCGGTGGGACTTCTCATAACTTCTGAGGTTCTGAGTAGTGGTGCGCGCGGGACGGGACGGGAAATGTATAATCCCGTCCCGTCACGAATTTTTTGGCCCCTCGTCCCATCACGCGTCCCGACACGCACACTCAAGTCCCCCCTTCAACAGATGTTTTTGAAGAGTCGTTTTCGAGTGGTCTGAACAATGGTCATCCGCCGGGGGGGGGGGACACCCCTTGATCATTGGAGTATGCAGAAAACGGATTGGGTGGAAGAGAATTTCAACAAAATGACAACATGGGGGGGGGGGACCGCGCGATTTTCTTCGTTCTTGTTTTTTCCCTCTAACTCGAAGGATGCAGGTTCCACAGACAAATACGCCATGTAAAATGTTAAAAGAACGTTAAATTTAAGTAGTTAACGCGTGGAACCGTGGGTTTTTGAAGGCTAAATTTAGCCTGGTCAACAATTTTTTTCAGGCCCAATAGGAACCGAGATACAGGCCTTTACAAAAGTGCAGTTAGGCAAAATTCCCAGGTTTTAAAATTACACTAAAATTATGCTTCGCATGGAATGGCGAGAGCGGGCGATGGAACAGGCGCGGATCCACAGCCGGCTCAAGGAGGGGGCCATAACCCGTTTCTATTTGCGCACCAACCAACACCACACCACATGATATGGGACCCCAGGATGAAAAATCCTGTGCTCTCCCTGTGTATTCGCTTCAAGTGCCCTAAAAATGGCTAACCTGACGATTATGGCAGCCCTAAAAATATCTAAATCAACCATTCGCGCCCCAAAATTGGCCAAACTGGCAATTTGCCCCCCCCCCCACACTTATTATAAATTAGCCAAATCAAGAGATTTTCCTATTTTAGTCCGTGAATTGGCGTTTTTTTTCTCATTATCGATGCGAATGAGCACTTTTCGTCAACTCAAGCAACGAATCGCCACCTATTCTCCATTTTCTCTGTAAGGCTGCGGTCATCCACTGGAAGCGTTTTTGAGCGGCGCTACAACGCGCGACAACGAACGAAAACGAGCGTACACACAAAAAGACTTAGGTCGATCGTCCACTGGAGGCGTTTTTGAGCGCGCGGCAACGATATAGCGCACATACGAAAAGGCATAAATTGAATTCATTGCAGCAAAGTCTGCAGTGAACGATATCACATTCAATTTGAGCCTTTAGGATGTACGCTCGTTGTCGCGCGATATAGCCCCGCTCGAAAACGCTTCCAGTGGACAACCGACCTTGGAATATTTTCTAAATTTCAGCAGAAAAATAAACGTTTTTCCTTATTTTAGTCGAGATTTAGCGATTTCGTTCTATTTTAGCCGAGCAAAATTAGCGTTTTCGCTACAGTATGCCTGCAAATTAGCTTTTTTCTCTATTTTCAGAAGCATGTTACAAGATTAGTGATTTTTTTTCTTTTTTAGCCGCATGAATTAGCATTTTTTCTTAATGTTAAACCACAAAGTTAAGTTAACCTGCCGCGAGAAACACAGAATGTTAGGTACATCAATATGAGCTGAGCCTGATGAATCCGCCCTTTTCCGCGATTTCAGGCGCGAATATTAGTCGTCTTTTAAATTTTTTGCCACGTACTAGGTCCAATATTAGCACACTATAGCACATTAGCACCTGCTGAGTGATTCATTGCTGATTTTTCTTAAAGTTATACCCATGAAACAGCTTTATTTCTCAATTATGGCTGGGAAATATAGTTTTTCTCCATTCTTAGCCGCCAATTATTGTTTTTGTCACGAAGTAGTGCTTTTTCCAAATTCCCCGAGATTCTTAATTTTAGCAGCTATTAAGGTTCTGTAGAAACTTGGGGTTAGCTCGTTTTCTTTATTTTAGCCGCGTAGTTGCTTTCAGATAAATCTCGATTTGCTGCATTATTCTTAATTTCAGCGGAAAATGATCGCTTATTCCCAATAGTAATCGTGAATCAGCGCTTTAAAACCTAGAAGATGAAGTTTTTTCAACTTTGAGCTTCTCAGTGGCCACCCTCCGAAGGGCTTTGAAGGCGGCCCGGAGTGGTCCACCTCTCGCCAACACGTCCGTCGGTACGCTACCACTTATAAGAACACGGAGAATTTGGGCTTTGACGTCATTTCCAAAGTCAATGACAAGGCAAAACGATTCATTTTGGGCGCTGACGACACCTTATGAAGGCATTTTGATCGGGACTGGGATCTTCCAGCCATGCACCCACGCCATAAACCAACCCAGCCAATAAACCAACGCACATTTTGTTCAAGCACCCATTCTCACGGGCTCGTGGGGGTCCGGGTCATGTGTCTCCCACACCCAAAACTTGAACCCCCCCCCCTCACTTCCCAGCAAACACACTCGAAAGCTATCGCTAATACCTTTGGCCAACGAGGATGGCTAACGGGAAGTGGGTAATTAACCACGCTTCTAACGAGCTAATTGTTTTACTGCTCCCACCCCCGTCAACCCTATATAAACAATTTTTAGAATACAAATATGTTAATTGAGTTAAAAAGAGAGTTTGAGGACCAATTAATATCCAGAATCAATTTTTTATTATTCAGTTTTTTTTAAAGACTGGAAAGTGTGTTTTTGTCACTACGTAAACAAATTAGGAAAGAAAAAAAATCAAATTTGCAATTAATTACGCTTAGATCCCACGCGGGTCTCTAAATTACCTCAACCGACGATAAACTCCTTATTCAAGCCTTCTGTATTATTTCTATGCTTCCTATCCCCTGACGTCATTAATAGAAAGTCCTTGACATGCAGAAGCTTTCATCAATTACTCGGGAATTCACGTAAGACAGGAAGAACTTTCGAGCTGTTCCTGTCAGTCTCCAAAACTTAATAGTTTTTTTTTTTTTTTTTTTTTTTTTACCCAGCGCTATGAGGTAGAATTTATGTTGTAGTTGTAAAAGAGGGGGAGGGGATTTTCAACGGTTCATTTAACTTCTGACTTATTACGTCTCATAGGGGGTTTAGTTCAAGGACAACCCTTGACGTTAACAACAAGTGCTATCTTCATGTTAAAATGAAAGTTTCTTGGGTTATTATTAATTTATTGCTAATGTTCACCCAGACACTAATGAAACCACTCTAGTCTATCTCACTCATGACGAATCCTTGAAATAATTTCACGGAAAATTTTACAAATTAATCGATTACGCTTTCGTGGAGAGCTCTGTCTGCGTCTCGTTTTAAAGTCTGGGGAGGCTATTAGCAACTGCTACAAGTTATGAATTCCACTTTAGAAGTTACAGAAGTGGTGGTGGTCGTGGGATGAGGGAGGCTTTTGTTAATTTCACAAGTTTCATGTCTTCTAATTGCAGTTTTATTTTTCCAAGTAAGGTTGTCCTGGTAATGCGTGTGTTGTAATGGCACTGACGTACGCGAGTCACGCTAACGAAAAAAAAAAGTATTGATTAGACAATGGACCTTTTTGTATCAAGCTAACAGGAACAGGGTGAATTCACTTGAAAATCAACACAATCAAAGCTCATTAGTACATGAGTTGAACATATCGTACGTGACGCTCTCCATTTCTATAATTGGTTGATATGGAAGGATGATAATATACTCGGAGTCATGCACTACAACACGCTAGAACTACACCCAAGCAAGAAAGACTGATGAAAGCCCAAGTAAAAGAAATCAAGAAAATAAGGGTAAGGAAGCATGTAAGCTTCCGAACGGATGTGGATGTTTTCGCCAAGTAAAAGGGTGAGGTCAAGGAGCGGTGGGGTCTAGAGCTCAGGCTCTGTACAGCATGAAAGAGGAGAAAATAAAATAATGCTTCCAAGTTTTTATTTCGTCTTATCGGCTGCAAATTTTTCTCCCTAACCCCTCCAATTTCTTACTAAGTCAACCCTTTCCCCTATATCATCTGTTGTTATCTTTTCCGCCTTTCCAACTTCCAAAGCGATCGGATACTGAAGGTCAAGCTATTAATTGTAAGTATAATTTACTTTCCAAGTTTCCTTCCTGAATGGATACCTAAATTTATAGGGAAATGAAACTTATAGTTATCAAACTGGAAAGTATTTCAAAGGACAGTTTGACATCGTCGGCTTGAAATTGATCACCAGTATGTGTGGGTCAAAGGTCCTCAGGCGGCTAAAATCTAGGAGGCGCACAGTGACGTTCTTGACGCCAACCATACAAGTAGTAAAAATATTAGAAAAATCACTCATTTAGCGTTTCTTGATGCAACTTCCGGACCGAAAATAGGACAAAACCTCTAATTCACGAAGCACAGAGGCCATTTTAGGGAATACATTTAGAATAATAGCTAATGTGCTATTTCGGGCAACGTTCGTGGATATAAATGAAATTGATAAAAATTTCTAATTAACGAATAGAAGAAGCAAAATGCACTGAAACGGGTTAATTCGCGCTTATTCAAAATGCTACTAGCTGTCACAACTTCTTCGAGATAGCATCTTAACGATGAAAAACCGTAAAGTACTATGTTATTAACGTTGTATTGCCTCAAGACCACTGCAATAAAATTATTATTTTTATTATTACTTCATGGCAAAAATTTGAAAAAGAGCCAATTAGCAGATGCATTTGAGGAAAACACTAATTTACGGATGAAATTGTGATGGAAAACCGCCCATAACGAAATAAATTTGGAAAAAAAGGCTAATTTGCGGCTAACATTGAGATACATTGTTAATTTGACTAAAATTGAGAAAAATTGGTAAATCACAGTTAAAATTAAGAAAAATCGCTGATTTGCAGTATAACTTAGGAAAAATCGGCCGTTCTCCCCGGATAAAATTTAGAAAAAGTGCGCCAATTAGTGATTAAAAAAGAAAAAATCGCTGATGCAGCTAGTAAAATTGAAAATAAGCACTAAATCACAGCAAAACTTGAGAAAAACGCTAATTAGCGGCTAAAATTGAGCAAACGCCAAACCACTGCTTCATGAAGCCAACATAACGGCTAAAGTTGTCAAAAAGCGCTAATTAAAGGCTGCAGTTGGCTAAAACAATCTAACAAAAACCTTAATTCGCAACCAAAACAGTGAAAACCGCTATATGACGGGTTAATTGCGAAAAATCCCTACTTCCCAAAATAAGAAAATACGCTGATTCGCGGGTAAGACTGAGAAATTGCGCTAATTAGCGTTTAAAAATGGCTAAAATTGAGGAAAATCGCTATTTCGCCGATAAAATGCTACTAGCTGTCACAACTTCTTCGAGATAGCATCTTAACGATGAAAAACCGTAAAGTACTATGTTATTAACGTTGTATTGCCTCAAGACCACTGCAATAAAATTATTATTTTTATTATTACTTCGTGGCCAAAATTTGAAAAAGAGACAATTAGCAGATGCATTTGAGGAAAACACTAATTTACGGATGAAATTGTGATGGAAAACCGCCCATAACGAACTAAATTTGGAAAAAAAAGGCTTATTTGCGGCTAACATTGAGATACATTGTTAATTTGAGAAAAATTGGTAATTCACAGTTAAAATTAAGAAAAATCGCGGATTTGCAGAAAAATTGCGCCAATTAGTGATTAAAAAATAAAAAATTGCTGATGCAGCTTGTAAAATTGAAAATAAGCACTAAATCACAGCAAAACTTAAGAAAAAACGCCAATTAGCGGCTAAAATTGAGCAAACGCCAAACCACTGCTTCATGAAGCCAACATAACGGCTAAAGTTGTCAAAAAGCGTTAATTAAAGGCTGCAGTTGGCTAAAACAATCTAACAAAAACCTTAATTCGCAACCAAAACTGTGAAAACCGCTATATGACGGGTTAATTTCGATAAATCCCTACTTCCCAAAGTAAGAAAATACGCTGATTCGCGGGTAAGACTGAGAAATTGCGCTATTAGCGTTTAAAAATGAAAGAAAAGCGCTAATTCCCGGCTAAAATCGAGAAAATGCAACTTCGCGGCTAAACTTGAAAAAACATGCACAGACCAAATGAGCAAAAGTGCCAGTTGACACCCAAAAAACTAGAAAAAGCTAATTCGTTGCTAACCTCGAGAAAAGGCGCTCATTCCTGGCTGAAAGAAAAACAAATCGATAATTCGCGCTGCTAAATTTGGAGGAAAACTCCATTAAATTGAATTGACAAAAAGTCGATTTGCTTTTTGTGGAGTCAACTTCGCAAAATTTAGAAAATAAAAATAAAAAAGCGCTAACTCGCGCTTAAAATTTAGTACAAGTGCCGATTCGCGTCTAAAACCAAGAAAAATGCTAAAATTCCCGGCTTAGAAATTCATGGCACAAAATTAAGAAATCACTAAATAACGGTCAACAGTGAGAGTAAGCTATGATTCGCGGCTAAAAAACGAGAAAAAAGCTGATTCATGGCCAAAATCGAGATAACCTGTCATTTTTGGCTGAGCAGGAAAAAAAACGCTAACTCTCACTGCTATACATTTAGAGAAAAACGCTAATTCCTAGCCCAAACCAAATGCTTATTAGTTACAAAATCGAGGAATAGCGCTAATTCATGGCTGAGAGTGATACGCTAATTCGCGTTGCTACAAAATTGCTGAAAAACGCGGGGCTAAATTTGAAGGAAAACACGGATTCGCGGCTAAATCACGTAAAAATCGCTAATTTGAGCAGCTAAATTTGGAGAAAAACACTAAGTCACTGCTAAAATTCAGAATTGACGCCAATTTGCGGAAGTATTTGGGGGAAATGGTTGATTCGGGGCTAAAATTCAGGATGACTGGAGAACATAAATTTTACCCGAATTAAGACCCGGAAAGTCGCCTCTCCGTGAATATTCTGCCACAGACCTTCCAAAGTCTTGAAGCCAAGTGTCAGTTTGCTTTTCCCGACAACTCAAGGTCGAAATTCCGTCAAAACGTATCCGTCTCGTTGTATTATATTTCACAAAGGAAAGCGTCACTTTACGCGCGAGTTGTGTTTGGCGATCGAGACGAAGCCGAGTTCGCTAATTACTAACAACGAGCGCGTAAAGACGCTCCTCACGAGTTGCGAGCGCTATTTTTCGCCTGACCGACCAAGTATGAGGCACTTCATCACGACTCAATCCAAACGTGTCACTTCTAACAGTGACAGAAAGTACTTTACATCACTCCTAGCAGTGACGAAAAGTACTTTCGTTCACTCAGTCACGTAAAGTAAGCAAATAACACGCTGAGATTAAAGTGTTTCTTACTTTATCAGGTTAATTAATAAATTGAGAAATAGTACATTTCACAACGATGGGGAAAGCGACACTTTACGCGCGAGTTATGTTTGGCGACCGAGACGAAGCCGAGTTCGCTAATTACTAACAACGAGCGCTTAAAGACGCTCCTCACGCTATTTTTCGCTCGACCGCCCGAATAATGTGACGCACTTCACCACAATTCACTCCTAACAGTGACGGAAAGTACTTTACATCACTCCTAGCAGTGACGTAAAGTACTTTCGTTCACTGCGTCACGTAAAGTAATCATATAACACGCTGATATTAAAGTGTTTCTCTTGTGGTGAGGTTGCCATGGTGAAAATAGCCACTTTCTTCGTAGGTCAAGCGAAAACAGTTATTCACGTCAATATCTGAGCCTTGATGGGTAATGTTTTGAGCTTTCAGGAAGCGGCTTTTACTTCAACATTCTGGGATAAAGCAGAGAAAAGCTCTAATTCACAGCTGAACGCCATTTCTCGGCTTCAGTTCGTGGCTCAAACTAAGAAAAAGTGTTATTTGTATATATTCGTAGCTGAAAACTGAAAAAATCGCTAATTCATAGCTAAAATTTACAGGAAAGCTGATTCACGGATAAAACCGGGAAAAATCGCTTATTGGCGGCTAAAAACGGGCAAAAACACAAATCCACGGCAAAAATATGGAAAATCGCTAAGTGATGGGCAAAATTTAGAAAATTCACTTGATCACGGCTAAAATAGACAAAAATCGAGAATTCTCGATCATAATGGAGAAAATTGGTCATTCGCGGCTAAAATGGAGAAAACACTAATTCATGGCTTCTGAAGGAAAATTACTGACTGTGAACAAAATCGCTTATTCGCGTCAAAAATTGTGAAAAAGCGCTAACTCGCCGAACTGGGAAAAAGCGTTCATTAATAAAAAATGAGCGACTTTCCTTAATTTAAGCCGCTATTAATCTCGATTTAAGCGGTGTTTTGACGTTTTTTTTTTTTATTAAATTTTAGATGCAAATCAGCGAAGTTTTTCACGCTCAGTCATGAATTAGCGTTTTTATTTTTTATAAAAACGCAGAGTAGCACTGGAGTGTGAAAAAAACTCCAAATCGTGGCTAAAAGAATGTAACATCAAATCGCGTCTTCCAAATGCAACTTATTCGTGGCTGAAAGCGATCGAAATCGCTGATCCACGGCAGAATGAATTTCCAAGCCCTTCCTTTGAAGAAGAAGAATAAAGGAAGAGATGTCGATGAAGGGAAGTGTCTGTCGGAAACTGTAAGTTTCGTCCTTCAAGCTGTCAATTTCGTCTTACAAAATTATCGATTTCGCCCCAGGAACAGACAGTTTTGAGTTGGAAACTGCCAATTTCCTCCCAAATTGCTACCAAAACTTTATTTCGTGGTTCAGCATCAGACAATTTGTGCGTTGATCATGGGATTTTAAGAACCCTTCACCGGATGAAGTAGAGTACAAGAATCTGGCTGTCAATTTCGTCCTTGAAGCTGTCAATTTCACGCTAGAAATGATAATTTCGTCATTCAAGACTGTCAGTTTTGTCATAAACATGGCCAATTTCGTAATATAATTGTCAATTTTGTCCTTGGAACATTCGATTTCAACTGGGAAATGTCAATTAGGTCATTCAAGACTCAATTTGGTCATAAGAACTATCGATTTCGTCCTTTCAACTGATAATTACGTTCTATAAAGTTAATTTCGGCGTTAAAAACTGCTAATTCGTCTTTGAAACGATTTTGTCCAGCAAACATGAATTTCGTGATTAAAACAGTCAATTTTGTAATTAAAAACTGTACATTTGGCCATTGAAAACGGCCAATTTCATACTGGAACCTATCAACAAACATATGCCCCGAAAGTGTCTATTTCGTTCGAGAAACTGCCAATTTCATCCTTGAAACTTTCAATTTTTGTCGTGTAAACTGTCAATTTCGTCCTTGGAACCGTCAATTTCGACGTTCATAACAGTCAAACTATCAATTCCCTTCTTCATTACTGTGAATTTTCTCTTATAGAAAGTTCCGTAGTGGAGTGGAAACTGATTTTTCCGGTGAAAAAGTTGAAATTGAGCCTCCGGAGCCCCAAAATATTTTTTAGGCTTCTATGTTTTTATCACCTCCTCGATCACGGACTGGAGAGTTGTAGGACCTGCTACAAATGGCGCTGCTAGCTGCTAGTGTCGGCGCTACTGAGCACGCTCAAGTTTCATACCGGGAGATCCTTCAAGAAGTGAATTTATTGGACTTAGCTTTTTGAAATAGCAATTTTGTGGGCCCGTCGCAATCGAATAAACAAATTCCGTGGGTTCGGCTCTTTAAATTATCAATTTGAAGGGTTCGGTTTAACCGATAAGCCAATTTCGTGATTTTGCAATCTTCAAAAGCCAATTTCGCGAGGTTTTCCTCATTCGAAAATTCAATTTTGCGGGAGTTTTAAAAATCTAATTTTGAGGATTTGACTCTTTAATGCCTCAATTTGGCTTATTTATCTTCTTTTTAAAATCAAGTCTTGGGTTTGATCCACTTCAGCAACCAAATTTCATGGATTTGGCTATTTAGGGGGTCAGGCTCAAACACGCCAATTTCACATTGGCATGTTTGGATCTTTCAAGACCCCTTTTTGTAGATATGGCGCCTTCAAAGTCAATTTCGCCGATTTTTATGGTTCAAAAATCCAATTTTTTGGGGCTAAATTCTTCAAAACCCAAATTATTCGGTTTTTAGCTCTGTAAAACCCCAATTTATCGGATTTTCACTCCATTACAAATAATTATTTTCTGAGCTTGGGCATTTCATAACGCCAATATAATCGTTTGAACAGAAGTGCACCTCAAAACTGTAAAAAGTAAGCCGAGTGTAACTCCTGTACGACTATTTTGTAATTATGTTTATTCCGAACCCGGGGCCCCCCATGGTTTGGGGCTCCTGGGCGGTCGCCTACCCTGTAAAAATGGTCCTGCGAGTCAGTTATCTGTAGAAATCAATTTTCAACAGTCAACTTCCTTTGAATTTTTGGTTCGACCGTCGGCAAATTGTGCGGAATCGTATTAACTCTCATGAGACACTGTTTGAACGGTGTTTACGCACTTTTTCAATTCTATGTTTATGGATTGGAATGGGAATAGGGATATCACTCTTATATAACATCACAGCATGACTAACCAGAAACACTTCAAGCGATATTCCCCTCCCACCCTCTCGGAATCGAAATCGATCAGCCGGAGTGCCGGTAGATCTATAAAAGAGACTGTAAATTAATTCATCGACATATTTTTTTTGTTTAAAGTGCTGATACTACGGTATATTACAACACGCTTCACCAAATTTGCTAATGCCACCCTTCTCAGCTGCCATCTAAAGTTCTAAACGTCTAATTCACGAAACAAGTTTGGTGCATGCCTATACGCTCTTATTCGAGGGAGCCCGAGGTGTTCGATGAAAACCTTGTTAAATTTAAGTTTCAACAGGTGAGCTTAAAAGCAGTTTACTTTGGTAACGAGTTGTCTCTCATTTATTCTCGGAAGATTAAAAATCCTGCAAGGGTGCAGCGAGTTTATATAATGAAAGGAACATTTTGAATTTCAGCTACGAGGCTGAGCTTGGTCAAGAGAAAGGGGTGAACCATGTTTAAAAAACCTGAAACTACATAAGCTTTCGTATCTATTTGGTTCACACAAATTGTTAGAGGTTGCCTCTAGTGGCGTCCCAAACAATATACAATTTCAATAGTCGAGAAGACTGTGAAGGGGGAAACTGGTCGTGCCCGATAAGAAAAATATTGCCTTCTTCACTCGAATAGAACAGTATTTCCAGTTAGCTGCAGTACAAAAGTTGTTTTAAAGGAGAGGTGGAGCTGGTGAATTGTTTTTTCGAATGGTTTTCTCAATACTAAGGCCTTACTGCCCTCGAAAACACAACTTTTAAATATACATATTTTTCCAGACTTTAAATGAGTGCGTGCGATGATCGTGAAAGCTGTTTAGGATTTAGTTGAGCTGACTCAAGCGAATGATTTTATGCACAGTATGCTCAACCTACTTTCATCGCGGTTGAGGGTAAAAAAATGGAGAACATCTAAGGTAACTTTTCCAGTTTCTGCTAATCGGCCAACTGAAGGGAGCACTTTTTTTCCCCCACGAAGGAAAATTTCCGAATAAATGTCAACGACATTTTTCGCTAACAGCGGTCAGAATTAATAGCTTTAGGTGTAAACGTCACAGTTATCGTAAATCGTTGTCTGCGGGCAAATTAGCTCTCCCTGTAAAACTCTCTTAGCCATACCACCATCACTATCGTAAAACACCACATCGAGAGGGAAAAAAACTCTTCCGAAAAATAAACTTTTTTTTTTCCTTCCCTAATAATAAACAACGAGTCGCCTCACCACTACCGCCGCCACAAAAACCGACAGTATTGAACTCCCGGAACTCCCCAACACGCGACGGGCGTGCTACTTAAAAATTAACGTCATTGCGTAGCACTTTTTCCCTCGACCGAAAGTACATTTTATTTTTCTTTCCCTCTTTTTAATATAATCGATGTTCATAAAATTATTGGAGTGTGTGAAGACTTTGAAAAGAAGTGTCAAGGAAGAGAAAAGAGAGGCATGAATTAGGGTTAATGCGGGAAAAAATAATGTTGGCGTTGGGAAAATACGTCCCTTGGAAATGACGTTATCCCTCAGAAATATCCGTAGCCGTCTGTCAAAAGATTTCTGTTATTGACAAGCTGCTTGATAGAAAGAGACAATCTGAGAGAGATGTGTGTGAGAGAGAGAGAATGAGTTTTTCCCTCGAATAATCTATCGAACGGTAAATTTTAATGTTTTAGTGAATTTACAATTTGTCCTTTCTTGCTATTGACTAAACAAAACAGTGCGTTTTTCAAAGCATTTGATACTCGAACAATAATATTATCGTATCGATACGCTCCCTTTCTAATTATAGCAAAGTACTTTGAATGAATTAAATTAGGTATGCAACGGCCATCAGAGGGATATTGCATTTTGGCCGACGAATAACTTGTTCTCATTGGATGGAACAAAACATCATTTCTCAATTCACAAAGAGCTCAAATGTCGGGGTTACTTCGGAATTTTCTTTTAATTGTTGTTTACTCGCAACAAAACAAAAATGGAAACGGGATTCTGAGCGAATGACTATTCGATGAGAAAAACAACTCGTTCCTTCCGCCTTGGACCATTATACACACAGTCACACTGATGACATTGGTTATTAAAAAAAAAAAAAAAAAATTGAGCAGTTGAAGAAAATAATGTCAAAAGTGCGGGGTAAATAAAGGACTTCTTTGGGTGAAATTGTTATATATTTGCTTCAACTTCACAGTTCACGGTGTCATTGAAGAATAGAATGAAATGCGTTTATTTTTTGTTAACCGTGCTCGTGACGACTCGGAATTGTACCAGTCAAACTTGCAGCTATATAATTCCACCCAATACAGGTCGACTTCTGATACATTAAAATCAGCGACACTCTTACCGTCTCACTCTGGGTGAACGAACACCGCGTCCTATCGCGGGTTTTCATAAAAACATATCAGGAAAAAATGACAATTCGCTAACGAGTCAATTCGCGCCTAAACGGTTTCAAAGAGGCCTATAGCAGAACTTTTAAAAAGACCCGACCCACACCTATGAGAGCCCCCCCCCCCCAGGACCTGGCATGACAGGGGGAATCACACCTCACCACATTGCTATCCTCTAGCTTGCTAGTGGTATAGCGAGAGATGATGAGCAGAAAAACGCCAATTTGTTGCTAAAATTGAGAAAAACCGCTAATTCTCGGATAAAGTGCACAAAAAATCACTAATGCACGGCTAAGAAAGAAAAAAACACAAATTCGAGGTTGAAATTGAGAAAAAAAATAATTCGTGACTAAAGAAAAATATGTTATTAACGATTAAATCAAGAAAAACTTCTGATTTGCGGATATAGAAATGTGGAGAAACACTAATAAACGGCAAAAATTGAGAAAAATCGCAAATTAACGGATTAAATAAGAAAAAGCGCAGGTTCATGAATAAAGTGTGGAAAAACACAAATAAATCACTGAATTGAAAAAACAAAAACTAGGTAATTCACTACAAACGCTTTTTCTCAGCTCTAGCTGGTGTGAATCAGTGTTTGTTTGTTTGTTTGTTTGCTTGTTTGTTTTTTCTTATAGCTATGAATTTGTCGTTTTTCTCAGATTTAGCCATAAATTTGCTCTCATAGAAGGCGAGAAGAAAATTGTAACACACTTTACCCGCGAATTGTAACTTTCCTCAATTTTAGCCACGAATTAGCGTTTTTTTTAATGTGTGTATTTTTTCAATTTTAGCTGCATAGAAGCGTCTCTAACCTATGAATCCGCGAATTTTCCTAATTTTAGATTCTCCTTGATTTTTATACAGGAATCGGATTTATTCCCAACTTGAGCCGCTAATTATGTGAATTTCTTAATTTTTATATTCGGGAGTTAACGTTTTCCCACAACTTTATCCGCGGGCTTGCTATTTTTTTCGCGGTGAATTAGCGTTTTCTGCTAATATTGCAGTGGATTAGCATATTTCACCCTCGCTACAATAGTGTCGTAACTCAAAAACATATTTTTTTCAGAAAACACCAAAAAACAGTTTTTGAAAACTTGACTGAAAACTGTTTTTTGTGTTTTTTTTTTTAAAAAATATGTTTTTGAGTTACAACACTTTTATAGCGAGGGTGCGATATATATTATCTTTTTTTTATATCTCTTTATATCTCTATATTCTGTTCATATCACTTTTTTATACACATATTCTCCATCACATCACGGTTGTGAATGTGCCATTTTCACCCTCATTTTGACCAGAATTAGCGTTGTTTTTGTCAATATTAGCTCGCCGCTAAAAATTGACGAAAATGGCTTAATCAGCAGCTGAAAATGAAGAAAACACCAATTCGTGGATAAAATGAAGGAAAATCGCTAATCCAAACGATAGAAACACTATTGCGCTGTTAAAACTGAGAAACAGTGCTAACTTCTGGCTAAAATCGTGGAAAACCATGGAGAAATTGCTAATTCGCAGCTAAAATATTGGAAAACGCCAATTCGCGGCAAAAATTAACAAAATTCGTTAATTCACGAGTGTGAAACGCTATACACGCTGCTAAAAATAAGAAAAAGCGCTAATCCGCGGATAAAATTGATGAAAATCACTAATTCACGGCTGAAATTGAGTATAATTGCAATTTGCGTTAAAAGTAGGAAATTCGAGGCTTCCGCAGGCAGCAACTTTGAGGCTAAAATTGAGAAAAAGCGCCAAATTATGGCTATGAGTGAAAATCCCGCAAATCCGCGGCTGAAACAGTGAAAAAAACGCTAATCCATAGCCGGTGGTGAAAAAGAAAAATGATAATTCGACGCAAAATTTTATAAAAACCCGTTATTTTGCGGCTAATATTAATAACACACTTTGGGAATATGCTAATTGCCATATCAAACTGAGAAAAGCTCTGATTCCCTGGTCCCTTGGTCAAAAAATAGAAAAAATCGCTAAATTGTCTCAAGGAAACACGAGGAAAGGTAAGAAACATCGCTAATTCGCTACTTTGTTGCTAAAGTCGAGAAGAGGTGCATTTTCAAGTCTATTGGTGGGAGGGGTGTGGACTACTCCGCTACTCCGCGGCTGAAATTGAGAAAGACTTTACACGCAGCTAAAATTGAGAAAATGCGCTAATTTGCTGGTAAAAGTTGACAAATGGCACTCATTGCAGGCAAAAGTAGAGGAATTCGCGGCTTAAGCTTAGTAGGACAGACCCACACCTATGGGAGCCCCCCCCCCCAATCCCTTCTCTTCACAACGCATTGCTATCTGCCAGCTAGCTAGGAGTATTGCGAAAGGTGACATGGAGATAAACGCCGATTCACGACTGAAATATAGAAAAATCTCATTTAGTGGTTCAGATTGGGGAAAAGCGCTGATTCGTGGCTAAAATCAAGAAAAATCACCCAGAAAAAGCGCTAATTTGTGGCTAAAATCAAGAAAAAGCGCTCACGGCTGAAATGAGGAAAAACCTAATTCGCTGCTAAAATTGAAAAAAAAAATAATAATAATAATTCATTCTCGCTTAAAACTTAGTCGAAATAATTTTAATTCGCGGCTAAAACTGAGGGAAAGTGCTAATCGGTGGCTAACACCGAGAAAAATACTAATTCGTGGCTAAAATGGAGAAAAATCGGTAATTCGCGAATAAAGTGTGCAAAAAGTATAATAAACAGCTCAAATTGGCAAAAATCACTAATTCACTGCTAAAATTGAGAAAACCGGTAATTTGCGGTAAAAATAAGGAAAAACGCTATATTGCGGCTAAAATTAAGAAAAACAAACTATTCCCAGCTAAAATTGGGGAGTAGGTATTTTAATTCACGGTTAATATTGAGGGAAAGTGCTAATCGGCGCGCAGCGGCGTGGAAAAAAGCTAATAAACAGCACACACTGATTCACTGCTAAAATTAAGGAAAACGCCAATTCACGGCAAAAGTTGAGAAAAATCGCTGATTAGCGGTTTTAAATTTGAGAAAAAGCAGGCTCAGCTAATATTGAAAAAAAAAGAAGCAAATTTGGTTTAAAGAGGCAAATTCGTGACTAAATTATTACTACTAACTAGAATTTTTGGTTTTAAAGCGTTGATTCGCGTATAAAGCCCTGTTCACACGATGCAATGTTTGAAGCTTAATTGCATGCTGGATTTTTAAAAACATCCGGTCACTACCAAGGAACATATGTTTTTAAAAAACCATCATGCAATATAACTTCAAACATTGCATCGTGTGAACCGGGCTTAATATTGAGAAAAATCGCTCATTTGCCGCTAAAAATAAGGAAAATACACCAATTCTCGAAGAGGCAACCATCACGGCTGGTATCTGAAGACAATTTCGCTGCTTAAATGAAGAAGAAAATGCGCCAACCCAAAGCTTCTTCAGGCCTTTCAGTAAGAGGCTAAAATTTAGTATGCTAGTTCTAGTGGCAAACGGCGTACGGGGCACAAAAGTTTGAAAACAAAAAAAACGCGAACATTCGCTACAAAAATAAGCGGAAATCGCTTATTCGTAGCCAAAGGCGACAAAAATGACGAATTAACGGCTAAAAATAGATAAAAGCTCTAAATCGAGGGTATAATTGTGAAAAAGCGCTAATACGAGACTTTATTAAAATTGAGAAATACGCTAATTCGCGGTTCAAGAGGAGGAAATCAGCAAATTCGCGGTTAAAATTGAGAAAAACGGCATTTCGGGCTTAAAATAAAGAAATCATTCGCGGCTCTATAACTGAGAAAACTCGCTATATTTCCTGGCAAAAATTGAGACAAGCGCTTTGGAGCTAAAATGAAGAAATAGCGTAATTCGCGGCTACAGTTGACAAGATACACTCATTCTCGGATTATAGAATGCGGTGAAAAACGCCAACATGTGAAAGCTCCATCTCGGATCAACTTGAAAAAATCAGCTAGTTCACGGCTAAAATAGACTAGAAGCTGTGAAAATTATGAAAGCTTTAATGCGTGACAAAAATTGGGGGGGGGGCGCTAATTGTACGCGGCTGAAAACTGCGATAAACCACTAATTCCCGACAAAAATTGAGAAAACGCTAAGTATTCATCTTTATCACCTCCTCCACCACGGACCACTCACCCACAAACATGAAGAAGGCATTTCATGCCGTCACACTCAAGTGACTTGAAGAATTTTGGTGAATATAAAACCAATTTCACTCCTCTTTGAAATCGCTGATTGAAAATATAAAACGACTTTGGTGGGGGGCGGGGAGAGGTTGAGCACTTCCAAATCGTAACTTCTAGAAAATCCTGACTTGAATGAAAGCCATCCAATGGGACTTTCCCTGTTAACGTCACCCTCCAGGACAAGACGTCTCAACTGGATTTAACCAAAGGAAAACCCGGGGGTGTAATAATAGTTGCTGGGTGTGAAGTGAGCTGAATGCTGTACACACAATGGTCTTCCCAAATCTCTGCACATACAATGGTCCCTCGATTTTCAAGTAAGAATTGGAAGAAAATTATTTTCTTTCAAAACGCGAGGGAAAAAGGCGTTCGTATTGCGGTACAGTTTAGGTGTTACCGTTCCTACTTCTCTGTTACTTCATGTTTTTATTCGCTTCCCTTCAAAATGCAAAGTTGGTAGACATAATAACTTTGGTAATTTATTTCAGCCGTGCGAGTACAGAAGCTGTAAGAGGGTTAGTCCGGTAGCATAAAAAAAAAAGTTCGAAGGCTAACGACCGAGGGAAGACGAATGTACGAAATTTTGAATGGGAATTCTGCGTGGAAGGGAATTACCGCTTTTATTCCTCGACAACCAAGTCCTTCTGTTATTATACTGGGCCCAAAAAATATGGTATAGCGAGTTAAAATTTATTTACATAAGTTCGTATAACAGACGATCAAAAACCAATAAAACCTGTTCAAAATATAATTTTTCTCCGTTTTTTACACAGCGACTGGGCTTTCGCATAAGAGAGGTATTGATTTGTTCCCTCAGTCCCTTCCTCACTTTATTCCATCACCACGCCTTTTATTCTCCTATTGGGAGAGGGGGGGGGGCTCCTTTTTGATCAGACGGAGAATGGAGTTTGGAATTTACAAAAGGGTTGAAGCGAATTAAAAAAAAAAGGTGAATAGTTTAGGGGTTTGAGCGCACGCGTCAACCACACCACGCAGTCTAAGGTTTTAACGGTGTGAAACCATACTGAACAAGATTGGAGATTCAGCAAGCTTCGGAGGGGTTTATTCTGAGTTGAATAATAAACTTTAAAATTTTAAATTCTTCGTGAATCTTGAAGTGGTTAAGTCGAAGCCTGAGGGAAGAATTGGGATCAGGTGAGGCAATATGTGGAGTTATAAGATGTTAGTCATTTAGACACCCTCTGAATTTAAAGCGGAAAAGAAACTTGGGAAACCCTTTTTCCCACTTCTTTTAGTTCAGCCTGCTCTGAAAGCAGCCATGGGAGCAGTTTTGAAAACGCAAGCTTTGGAAAAAGACAAACATTGAGTTTTCTGCGTTGCAGACTTGCAGAGCTATAAGAAAAACCCCAATCTTCGTGAACCTTCCTTTGCTCAGCTCAATTATTCTGTATTGTTTTAATGGGCAGTTTTAGAATTTATAGAAACTGATGATACCCCTCTCCCACCACTACGAGCGACGTTATTATTAAATGACGTAAATCCTTCCAACATTTTATATGGGAACAGTTTATTATCACTGTAATACTCGCCAGTTTCATGCACGTCTATAAACTTTAAAAAATGCAAACAGCCCGCATGTTAAGCGTCATACGGCTTTCCGCTGGAGCAAAATCGATAATTACAACTTGTTGACTATATTGATCCACTTGTTAGCATGCAACCTTTGTTACGAGATTATAACGCTTCTAATAAAAAGGAAGAAGAACGCTGGATCCGGGCGAAGCAACATCAGGGAGTAAACGGTGGACTCTTTTAATTGAAATCGTAACATCCGAAAATCGTAAGCCCCCGAAAAGCTTGAAAATGTGAAAAAAAAAATGGTATTTTAGGCTTTGATCAAATGATACGCGACTAACATTCAGAGTAAGCGCTTATTTGCGAAAAAAAAAATCACTATTTCGTGGCTATAAATTGAGAAATAGTATATTTCACAACGAGTGGGGAAAGCGTCACTTTACGCGCGAGTTATGTTTGGCGATCGAGTCGAAGCCGAGTTCGCTAATTACTAAAACAACGAGCGCGTAAAGACGCTTTTCATGAGTTGCGAACGCTATTTTTCGCTCGACCGCCCAAATATGTGAGGCACATCACCACGATTCACTCCTAACAGTGACGGAAAGTACTTTACATCACTTCTAGCAGGACGTAAAGTACTTTCGTTCACTCCCTCTCGTAAAGTAAGCATTTAAAACGCTGAGATTAAAGTGTTCCTTTTGTGGTGAGGTTCCCATGGTGGAAATAGCCACTTTCTCCGTTGGTCAAGCGAAAACGATAATTCCTGGCCATAACTGAGTAAAAGCGTTGATTCCTGCGAGTATAAAATTCAGAAAAAGCAGCGATGAATCGTTCATATACAGTGCTTGAAGTGCCAATTTTTTGGAAAGTACGCGACAAAAGGTTCAGAAAAAATGGCTAACGTTCGCGGCGAAAATAGTGGAAAAACGGGAATTCTTAGCAAAAATATGACAAATTAGCAGCTAAAAAATGGGAAACTCTAAATTACGATAAATAATTGAGAAAAAGCATCAATTATTCGCTCAGTACGCACAGCTAATTTTCATAAAACCAGGGGCGGATTTAAGGTGAAATATTTAGAGGGGCTTAGCCGTAAGCTCATGATCCCCCCCCCCCCTATCTCACAGATCAAGTTAAATTCCAATTTTTGTGGATTATTGCTCTCAGAACGAATTTCAAAGGTTTTCCTCGCTAAAAAAACCAATGTCACAGAATTGACTCCCTAAAAAGCCAATTTGACACCGGGTTGACTCTTCATGAATGCAATTCCGCTCATTAGACGCACTTTCGATGTCCAAGTATCACGGATTGAACACACCGCAAAACCCAATTTCGTGGTTTTGGCAACTTCAATAACAAAATTTGCCGGTTTGGCACTTTTTAGGACCAAATTTGTTGGATTTCGTAGGTCAGAAACAAATTTCGTGAGGCTGGCTCCCTTAAGACAAGCCAATTTAACGGGATTTCGCACATTTTTAAAGACAAATGAACGTACTGGCTAAATTTCATGGCTCTGGCTGTTTTTAAAAACAAAATATTGCAGAGTCCAGACGCGGACCCAAGATTTAGTCGAGGGAGAGGCTTAAGAAATAGTGTGCTTCATTCTAATAAAAATGGCTTGCTATCAATTCACTGCCTATTCCCAGCTTAAAACGCCTTAAAAATTGCCAAACTGGCAATTACCGATCTAAAAAAGCCCAACGGACTTCACACGGTCTAAAAGTGGCTAGACTGACGGTTCATGCAGCCCTGAAAATGCATGAAAAGATCATGAATCCCGCTTTGAAACTTGGCTAAATCTTCCATTCGCGAGCTACAATTAGCTAAAACTATAGCGATTCCCGCACTAAAAGTGGCCAAGCTGACGTAACGCGCTCTAAAAACGGGCAAACTAACAATTCACGCTCTGCAAATCCCTAAACAGACAATTCCTGCCCTGAATATTCCAAAATCAACCATTTGAGCACCATGAATGCCCAAACTGACCATTCGGGTGTTGGCTTGACGGGTCTAATAGCGTCCTTAAAAAAGCAAAACTAATGGCCCAAAAGACTTTACGAACCCTAAAAATGGAAAAACAGACGATTCATGCTCTGAAAATATCACACTGACTATTCATTCTCTATAAATGGCTATACTGACAATTTGCGCTCTAGAAGCTGACAATTCGCACCTCATAAATGGCCTGACGGACTATTCGCAGTTTGAAAAAAAATGGCAGAACTGACTGTTTGTGTTCTATAAATGGTTAAACAAATAATTCACGCAATGAAAATGTCAAAACTGAGTTCGCAAAAACATACAATTGACTAATGATGGATTCATGCCCTAGGAATGGCCATACTGGCAGCGTAAAATTGCCAAACTGGCTATTTACGCCCTGTAAATGACATACTCAACTCGTACCAGCAATTCACGGTCTAAAAATGGCCTAAGTGATCGTTTGTGCTCTACAGAGGCTAAACAGATGATTAGCGCTTTCAAAACCGCGCTCAAAACCGCGCACCCAAAAAATGGCCAAACAGGGCTATTTGCGCCCTTCAAGCGATAAACTGACCACTTGCGATTGAGCACCGAGCGTGGGCCGTCCTCGCCGAACCCCCCACACCCCCACCATCCAGCGTTAGCCACGTGAGTTAGCTACATGGACTGGATAAACTTAGTGATTTGATTTGAAACTATAAATTGCTATAAAATTGCTTGATTGGCAAATCACGCCCTAAAATGGCTAAATGTGCTAATTCGTGCCAGTGAAATTGCAAAACTTACCGCATGCGCAGTGTAAAAATGGACAAAGTGATCCATCACGCCTGGGAAATGGCTAAAAATGCAGACGATTTGTGCTCTAAAAATAGCAGAACTAATAGTTTGCGTCTTGAAAATGCCTTATCTGACGATTCATGCTATTAAAATGCATAAATGTGACTTGCTGCTGGTCGCACCTAAAAAATCAATTTCACGGATTTCACTGCGCCAAAAACAAATTTTTTCTCGTTCGAACCATTCGAAAAATGGTGAATCTAGCGATTCATGCCTTATGCAATGCTAAAATAACCGGCCGCACCCTAAAATTGACTTTACGAACGATTCGTCCCCTGGAAATAGTCAAACGGACTATTCACGCCCTAAAAATGGCTAAAATGACGATTCGCGCCTTGAAAATGGCCAAACAAGCCATTGAAAATGGCTGAATAATGGTGGTCTGAAATAACCAAACGCCTTAAAAATTTCAATCTTCAAAGTTTCGGTCTAACAATGGTCAAACTGGTCATTCGCGCTCTTTGGAAAGCGTCAGGGACAACGACAATTCGTCCCTTGAAAGTGGTAGAACAGACTAGACAAGCTCTAAAACGGGCTGCTGGTCGTATTGACAATTCACTGCGCCAATCCCCCACAATAATGGCTATAATGACAGATTTGCGACCCCTTCACCTGAAACAGTCGAGTTCTTAAAACTATCAAAACAATTCCGTCCCGTAAACTGTCAATTTCGGCCTGGGAACTGTCAATTTCACCTGAGAAACTGTCTAGATTGTCATAAATAACTGTCAATGTTATCTCAAAAACTGTCAATTTCGTCCTGGGGACTGTAATTTCTAGTTGACACACACTCACTGTCAATTTTGTCCTATGAAGGTCAATTTCACCGTTTGAAACTGTCAATTTCGCCCTATAAACTGTTAATTGAATGTTCTAAAAACTTAGAACACCCTTGAAACTGTTAATTTCGTCTTTTAAACTGTCAATAAAGACCCCGAAACAGTCACTTTCGTCACCAAACCTATCAGTGTCGTCCCGAAACTGCCAATTTCGTCCTACATACTGTCAATTTCGTTCAAGAATCATTCAAAACTGTGTCAATTTCGTCCACTCAACTTGCATTTGTTCGGAAAACAGTCAATTCCATCCTGAAACTGTCAATTTTGCCAGGAAATTGTAAATTTCGTTGTCAGAACTATCAATGTCGTCCTAAAACTCCTAATTTCATCCTATTAACTGTCAATTTCGTCCTAATTTTCAATATCACCCTAGATACTGTCAATTTCAAAATTCAAAACTGTAATTGTCGTACTTCAAACTGTCAATTTCGACTTACAATTATGTCAATTTTGCCTCAATAACTGACAATTTTGACTTGGAATCTCAATTCAATTTGTTTATCCTTTAATTGCCTGGAGGACTCTCAATCTCGTCTAACATAACAAGTATCCCAAACCTTGATTCGAGGTTTTGCATCAAAGTACTAGAAACTATCAATATCCTCGTTCAATACTGTCAATTTCGTCCTGGAAACTGTAAATTTCGTCTTCAAAACACCGTCAATGTCGCCCTATAGACACTGTAATTTTCGGCGTTAAAAACCGTCAATTTGACAGTTTTTGGGAAAGGGGCTTGAGAGTAAACGTCTTGGGGGGGGGGGCTAATACGACCAACCGGGGGAGGGGGTCAAGTCCCTATCGCCCCACTTAAATCCGCCAATGGATAAAACAAATCATTCGCTGTTTCTTATGACAACTTCGCGACTAAATTAAAAAAAAACAAAAAAAAAACGCTAATTCAAATGGATAATTGAGAAGAGAGTCGTAAATTCGAGGCTAAAATGTATCAAACTCACGGATATTTAAAGAAATCCCTTTAATTCACAGTTAAAATGGAGAAAATCGCTAATTCATGGCTTGAGTTGACAAAAAGCACTCATTCGCAGCTATAATGAATAAAAAACGGTAATACGTGCATCAATTTTAGTGAATGTGGTACTTCGTGGTTCGCGGCCATAAATAAGAAACAGATTGTTAGCAAAATATGGAGTAAATCCCTCAATCGTGATTGAAATTGAGAAAAAAATATAATTAATAAATTAATTAGACTGATATTATCCGGACGACGTTGGAAGGGCATAGCCCAACACGATTCGAGTTTCGAGAAAAAATGGCTCCCCGGCATCATTATATCCATCTAACAACATCTAGATAAGATAAAATTCGGCGTGGTTTACCGATCAGGAGAAGCGCCTAGAGTTTCGAGAAACAATGGACCTGGGTGGGGTTCGGCTTAGCTTATCCCTCGGAGTACGACTCCCATAGGCGTCTCCGTGGCGCAAATGGCAGCGTGCTGGACTGGTAATCCAGAGGTTGCGGGTTCAAATCCCGCCGGGGAGCCATTTTTTCTCGAAACTCGAATCGTGTTGGGCTATGCCCTTCCATCGTCGTCCGGATAATATCAGTGTAATTAATTTATTAATTAAAATACCGGCGACAGATTTATTCATCATATCCATCTAAAAAAATATAATTCACGGATCTACAGAAAACTCATGACGAATAGGGCCAGTTTCCAATATTGGCAAATTCGAAGACGAAACAGTTAATTTCGTCGCCAAGCACATCAGTGTCGCAATGAAACTGCCAATTTCGTCCTAATAACTGTCAATTTCGTCCTTGAAACTGTCATCGACGTTCAAAACTGGTCATATCATCCTGGAAACTATCTACGAGCATTTGTCCTTGAAACTGTCAATTTATTCTTGGAAACTATCAATGGACATTTTGTCCCGGAAAAAGTCAATTCCGTTCAACAAATTGTCTATTTTGTCTCAGGAAATTGTAAATTTCGTCGTAAAAACTCAATTTCATCCGATGTCGTCCTAGTATCGTCAATTTCGTCGAAATGGACAATACTAGGACGAAATCGACGGTTTAAATAACGAAATTAACAGTTTGTAGGATGAAATTGACAGATTTGAACATATATTTGACAGTTTATAGGGCCAACTTTTCAGTTTTGAACGACGAAATTGACAAATTGTAGTCCTCGATTGTTTCCGGTGAAGTGGCTTGGAAACCGTCAGTTTCTATAGGGCGAAAATGGCAGGTTCGTGGACGAAATTAACAGTTTGTAGGACGAAATTAGCAGTTTTAGAGTGATATCTATAGTTTTGAGGACGAAATTGACAGTTTGAATTATGAAATTGACCTTCATAGGGCGAAATTTGCAGTTTCATTGACGAAATCAACAGTTTACCTATATGACGAAATTGATAGTTTCAACTGGAAATTTGTAGTTCCTCCCAGGACCAATTTGACAGTTTCTGGGAAAACATTGACGTAGTTTTCAGTCTGAAATCGACAGTTTACAGAACGGAATTATCGTGAGAGTTTTGATACTCGACTGTTTCAAGTGAATAGGCTCAAAACCCGAATTGTCTGCTGATGAATCTCCAAATCTAGTTTTGTGATGTTTTTTTAATATAATTATATTTTATATTAAAATATAAAATAATTATATTATTTCTCAGGCAAATTTGAGAGTTTTTTAAAGAAAAAATTGACAGCTTTAATGAAGAAATGGACAGTTCGAGTGAAATTGACAGTTGCCGAGGGAGGAGTTAGAAAAATCCATAGTCTAAAACCCAAAAATTCTTGTCAGTGACTGAGTTCACAATTTTTAGTGCGTGAATAGTCGTTAGGACATGAGTATGGTCAATTTGGCCATTTTTGGAACGGTCATTTTTCCAAAGAGCGAATCTGTCAGTTTAGCTATTATTGTAGGCGGGAGGGGGCGTGAATTGTCAGTACGACCAGCAGCCCCTTTTTAGGGTCTGATCAGTCAGTTATAACACTTTCAAGGGACGCCCTGACGCTTTCTAAAGAGCGCGGGTTTGACCATTTTAGAGTGAAAATCAGTGGAATCACGGCTAAAATTGAGTGGAACAGGTAATTCTCAGCTGAAATTTAGAAAATTTTCTCAGCTAAAAGTAAGAAAAATTGTAAATTCGGGGCATCAATTGAGAGAAAGCGCTCATTTGCGTGGCTAAGAAGTGAAAGAAAACGCTAATTCGCGGCTAAAATGAAAAAAAAAACGCTAATGCGCTGCTAAGATTGATACAAAAAACCTAATTCGTGGCTAAAGTTGACGAAAGGCGCTCATTTGCAACTGAAGTTGAGGAAAAATTTTCAATTTTCGATTAGTTTTATGAAATAATTTGCAAATAGGTCTTTGAGCGGCTAAAATTGAGAAGCCGCTCTGTAGTGCTGTTCTTGAGGTAGGTAAGTACGCGGCTATATGAGTTCAGAAAATGCACTGAGGGCTAATTTAACGTTTCTCGGTGCCACATTGAGGAAATATCACTTAATTGCTGCGTGTAAAGGCCATTTTAAAGTTAAAATCCGAAAATAAAATGATGCTGTGCTGGTTTTGGAACCAGTCCGCGGTTGAAATTGAGAAAAAGTGCTCATTCGCGCCAAAAATAGCGTGAGAAAATGGGAAAACTGTTCAATTAACGAGTATAAGAGAGAAAAGGCACTACTTCGTGGACAAATTGTGAAAAAAAAAAAAAAAAGGATTAATTCCCGGATTAAAAGCCGCGAGTTCACTGTAAAAGTCGACAAGAGTGCTATTTAGCAGTTAAAATTGATAAACACCAAGTCACCGAATTCACGGACAGAATTCAGAAAAATCACAAAACAAATGGCACATTCCCGGGTAAAATAAAAAAAAAAATCCAATTCGAGGTCTTACGAAATACGTTATTTAACCGCTGAATTTGATAGGAAGAGCAAAGTGGTGACCAAAACTGAGTGAAACAGTTATTTCGTGGCTGAAATTGAGGAAAAATGCTAATTTGCGCTTAAAATTGAGAAAAAGTTGAGTAGGAGAAATCAGACAATTGAAGCTTATTTTCGATCAGAAAATCTATTGAACAGGTTTTTCTAAACGTTTCTGACCACACTGCCCTGTTTTTAAGAGGCCGCACGATTTTTATCGCGGTTGGTGGCCTATGCATTGAAGCCCCTAAAGGCCAGGACGAGCCGTGACGACGCAGGTGGACCTCGCTGTCCCTGCTGAAGTCAAGGACATCGTGAAAGGCTTATTTTCAGCTTTGGGGCGTTGGCGTCACTCATTGTTCGCGTTCGGCTCAAATCCGGGAAAAAATGACCGACAATAATCAGTAAAAATCTCCCGACGCGCTTAGAAGGTCGGATATTCCATCAGGTGAGCGGTTGAAGTTGGTGCAAATTTGTTACCCGCGTTGAGTTTTGCTGCTGCTGCTGATGGATTGGGGGGGGGGGTCTTTTTGGGTGGGTGATGCACCCTCCATCTTGGTAGGGATGGGCGGCCCTGAGCAAGCATTAAGCAGGGATAAGGCTAATTCGAGACATGGTTTCAGGTAGAGCACACTAGCACGCAGTAACCCTAAGCCAAATAAAAGCTTTTCCGCTTAAAGAGAAACTTGTTTCCTACGGGCCTCAGTTTGTCAAACGAAAAATAAATGGCTAAATAAATAATAAATCGGCTTGTTCCCCGCATCTTAAAGTTCAATATTTAGAGATCCTAATCTGTCTTATCTTTCAGGAACGAAGGGAATTTGAAATATAAACAAACTCACATACATTTTTAAGTATCTTCCAGTGTTTGATATTGATTTTTCGAGAGTAAAAACTGCGCGGCGCTCCCCTCTGGAAACCAAGTCTTGTTTACAAGCATCAGATACTAACGCTTTGACCGATACAGGTGGGGCAACTTTTGGGTCTCTCGTAAAGTTTAAAATATGATAAGGTTTGAATACAAGAGTTACGTGATTCGATTCATTGCAGCCCACCCATATTATAGGCTCGAAGGAACAAAAGGCTTTACAGAGCCATAGAACACTAGAGTTAAGAAAATCCATTTAATCTTCTAAAAAGGGGGCGCCTGAATCATCAGTCTTACGGTTAGGTCCATAAATGATTGTAAAAACGTTCAAGCCTGGAAGAGAAGTGGCACAACCTCTTGGCAATGAACAGAGAATGGGAATATTGAAATTGGATTGTAAGAATTTTATTTCCACCTTAAAGTCATTCGTTACAGTCCTGTCAAATGCTTTTCTTTAGGTCTTCATTTCTTATTCTCGAATAATTGAAAAATACCGTTTGTTACACGGCTATCACTCTATAAATAATAAATAAAAATAACTGATAAAATCTTCCTAAGTCGAGGAAATATAATATTTTAAAGGCCCGGATCTTGAAAGGTTTATCACCATACGCGTATATCATTGATCCAAGAAAATGGGGTACATTCGACGTCATTAATTATAAAACTCTCTCGTTTCTCTCGCAGCTTGCTTGAAACTTCACTTTTCGTATAAGGATACCATCGCGAAACTCAATTTTCTCATATAGAAAACCACGGCGTGAAATGTAACACTCGAGTGTGCCGTATACATTTTCTGATTAGAATAATGAACGACCCGAGTTTGAAATAGGCGAATTTCATGTTTTTCAAACTTCCATTATTTTTTATTAAAAAAACAATTTGAAGTACAAAACATTACTTGAAGTTTGAGCACGACCACTTGTAGTGAAATACTGCGAAAAATTCGAGAAAAATATCGAGTTCGAGACCCAGTGACAACGATTAATTTCCTAATTTTCAGAGACCAAGGAGTCAGTGGACTGGACATCAATAACCGTTTGTTCCAGATCGTTGAGCTTATACTTTTCTTACCGTGATATTACAAGAATAATGTTCTCGTGCTGACCAAAAATGATCTGGAATCTTGTAAGAGACTAGACGCCGAGATCAAGCTTACAGTAAAGACCTTGAAAGATTATATAAAAATATGGATCATGTTATTACAAGAACAGAAGTTAACGATTCTCCCCCCCCCCTTCCACCAACAACTCATTTCGTCAGCCCATTCACTCATTTATTAATTGTCTCGTGGAAGTGAACGGCGTATTTACCTGAAAGGTAAAGGATGCAAAAAAAACAAAAAAACAACACATTGCGAGCCACCACTCGAGGCCGAAGTATGATTAATTATTAAAATTTAACAATGAATAATGAAAAGGGGCGAATAGCTGTTGCGAGGAAAACGAGGGTCGTTCCTGTACGACGCCACCCTTGAAAAGACCCGAAAAGACAAAATCGTCTGAAATGCAGTGAAAAAAAAAAATGCAAGTTTCAGGATGGTTTGTTTGTTTGTTTTTTTTTGTTGTTGTTGTTTTTTTTTTTTTTTTTTTTTTTTTTTTTTTTTTTTTTTTTTGTTGAGATGCTCTACAAGAACTCCAAAGAATGTTTTTTCTTTCTTTCTTTCGTATCGATCAGAACAACGTGAGGAGGAGTCGTCGAGAGCTTTACACCTCACCTGTTGATCACACTTTTGGTTTTCAAAGAGTTCTTTTAATTTTTCATCATAAAACTATTTCAGAATGTCAGAGCGCAAAAAATTAAAAACTGTCACGTTAAGTTCTGTTTGATGAATTTACCTGATTCATGAAATTCGTTTTTGTGCAAGCAACACGTTTTCAGAGGCTTGACTCTTTCAACGTATTTTATTTCATTTGGGGTAACGCCTAAATGAATAGTGCAGAATGCGTGACAACAATAAGAATGTTTAGTGGGCGTTTTTTTTGTTTTTGTTTTTTATTCTCGATATGACACCCCGTTTCACACAAAATGATACAAGTTACAAGGATCAAGGTCCCGGGTAAACTGAAAAGCAGTCCTTGGGGGGGAAACCGCCGCCACTGCGAGAAGTTAGTGCGCACGCTTCAACAGGTTGGTGTGGAAAAAAATATGGAAAAGGGTGAAGTAAGAGAAAGTAATAAAACATTAGAAGATTTATTATAATATGCGGCACTCCTTAGTTTAGTTACTCGTCATCATGAGGAAAACAATAGCACATCCGTCTAATAAGTAAAACTTAGATCAGGGGCCTTATTCTTTAATAGAAACTTTGCTTTGGTAGAAACATTGAAATCTCATTCATGAAATCAAGAAAACTGAACGGAAACAACATATGATTTTTGAAAAAAGCAATGATGAAAAAAGTTAGTGAATACCGGCCCAGCTTCCAAAGTTCCAATAGTTGTCTTATATACTTATTTTAAGGGGAGCTGAAAGCAAGTACATACTCAAGAAGCCGATTTTCCATTATTTCCTCCTTTAAAACCAATTTTCGGTTGACCAAAAAGTATAATTTCTAATTTCACGAAAAAATGTCTAGTCAAAAAAGCCATTTGACGAGTTTGAGTCCTTTAAAAAAGCAATTTCGCTGGTTCGAATCTTTCAAAGTTCAAATTTCGTGGATTTGCCTCTGATAACAGAACCTAATTTTGCCGTTTTGACTAGCTCAAAAACCAAATGTTGCCTTTGACTCTTTAAAAAAAAAGCAATTCAGCCGGTTCGACTCTTTCAGAAATAAATTTCCTGGTAACTGGCTCATTCTAATTGACAATTTCGAGGGTTTGAGACGTTTTAAAAACAAAATTTCGCTTTTTCTCACTTCCAGCCTTGTTCTCATCTACAGCCACTAGCGTACCGTGGTAGGGGCGAGGGGGGCGGACCACCCCGGGCCCCCTGTCAGACTACATTTTTTTTTTTTAAGTATTTCAATCTATATCCGACCTGGAGAATATCACGTTACAAGTGATATCAGCAAAGAGTGTTGGCTGACTATTCGATTGGTAGCTCAAATACATCAGAAATATGCGCTTCCTTGAAGGAAATTCACGGCTAAAATAGAGAAAAATACACCGCCCCTACTCCCACGTTTCGTTCGGTCCTTAGGCGCGCTATAATGTATACTGATACGCAATTTGCAACGCGCTAATATTCGTGGCCATAACTGCGAAAAAGCGCTGGTTCGTGGTCTCACGATGCAACTTCCAGACCGAAATTGAGAAAAAATCGTCGATTCGACGGCCATTCCACGGCTAAAATGTAGACATCAAGGCAAAAATGTTGTTTCTGGGCCAAGCCCGTGCTACGATTGAGAATGAGAATACACGTTACTAATTCAATGCTGTACAAGTAAACAAAAATCGTGGCAATTATTGCCAGAAAAAAAACGCTAATTCGAGTTTAAACTGAACCAAAATGGCAAATTCACAACTCAAATGGCGAAAAATCGTCTATTAATAAAAAAAGAGAATAGATAATGAGCTAATTCGCTGCAATTATCAAAAGAGCTAATTTATGGCTATGAGTGAAAAACTCGCAAATTCGCGGCTAAAACTGAGACGAAATCGCTATTCCGCAGTGTATGGTTACGGTGAACAAAAAATGCTAATTTGTGGTTCTCATACTGAGTAAACCGCTAGTAAAAATCGCTAGTTTGCAGCTAAAATTGTGGAAAACGCCAACTCGAGGAAAGTTAAAGAAACATCGCTGATTCACAGGGTGAAAAATCTACTTTGCTGCTAAAGTTGGGGAAAAACGCATATTTATGTCCATAAGGTGGGGGGGGGGATTACCCCACTAATCCGTTGCTAATTTGCGGCGAAAAGCGCTAATTTGCTGTTAAAGTTTACAAAAAGCACTCATTCGCGGTTAAAATGGAAAACTTGGCATATGCGCTGTTTAGCAGATAGGTTGTGGAAATAGCGGTAATTTGCCTACAATATACGGAAAAGGCCTTGGCTAAAATTAGGAAAAGGCCTTAGAGGTTACCAATAGAGGTTTTAAATATAGTTAAGAGACTTTCAGGGGCCTCTTGAAGATTTCCGCCCCGGGCCCCGATACGCATAGGTCCGCCAGTGTCTACAGCCTTGAAGTTGACTCAAGAAACCGTGTTTTGGAATTTTCTCGATGTTAGCGATTTTTCAAGCCAAGCTGCTAATTATTCAAAGTCAAGCTAGGCAGCGAATTAGAAATTTTTGTCAATTTTAGCCGAGGTCTTGCCTCAAGAACAGCACACTTTTTTTTTCCCCTCAATTTTAGCCGTAATAGATCATCAAATCTGTAAACCTGGAATTAGCTATTTTTTCTCAATTTTGTTCTTGAAATTACATCGGTAAACAATTAATTAATGATTTTTTTACTCCTTCTTTCCAATTTCAGTCATGAACTTGTACACGTTTTTCTCAATTTTAGCCGAGAATTAGCCCGTTATCTTAATTTTAGACGCAAATTTACGTTTATACTTTCATTTCAGTCGTGAAATTGGCACCTTATCTTAATTTCAGTCGCAGTTCAGCCGTAGAATCTTGATTTTAGCTTTAAATTAGCGCTGAGCAAGCCCGTCGGCTCCTATTAAGGGGTTTATCACATTTCCTCCGCAAGACAAAAAAATCGAAATAGAAATAAAATAAAATAAAACAAGGGAAGAAGGGCGAGAGGGAAAATGCGGATGAATGAATTACGAAATGCCACACCGAACAAGACTCACCGCCACAAATTGAAATTCTGAGTTTTTTTATGGGACCCACCGGACACTTGCAAATACAATTATGACAACGCGAAAAACTGTTTTGATTAATTTTCAACCCTTTTTACTTTTCACAGTTCGAAACGAACGCGTGCTTGACGGCATCGAATCGAAGGAATCGCGAGAGGACTGCGGAATGATGGAAGGGAAGGGAGAAGGCCGGAGGGCTTTTTGGCTGAAAGGAGCGGTTGAGAATGATGCTAACCTAACGCCGTTCGCTCCCTCATGTTAGTGCCTCCTGCCTCCTCTTTCTAACTTTTTTTTCTTTCTTTCTTTATCTTCACGAGAAGAAAAGGGCAACAAACAAAAAATAAATTTAAACACACAAATAAGAGACTTGGGCCCGTATTTATGAGCGTTCCTTGAAGCTTCCTTGAGTCAAGGAACCATTGAGAACAGTTTTTATCACACTAAAAACGTCTGTTCTAACGAATTTCAAGGATTCCTCAACGTCAAGGAACGTTCAAAAATATGGGCATTAAGGCGAAAGGGGATGACAAGTGTGCAAGTGAGAGGGAATATATAGGCGCTGCGGCGGCACTCCTCACGGCTCCAAAAATGGTCCGATTTCAATTTTGAAAAAATGATTTTACTCGGGTACTAAATCTACAATTCGCGTCGTTATTTTTAGATTTCACCTCTTAACCCAAAACTCAGACACACACAATCTCGATTTTTAATAAATTTGGAAAAATCATGTACAGCCCAGTTGTAGGATAAGTTACTGACTCCAAAACATTTTTTAGATTCACGATCGTATAACAATCAGCGCCCGAAACAGAAAAATCGTGAATACAACAGAACACCCCGCGCGCCACCAACCATGGGTGGGTGTTGGAAAGAGAGACTCTGCACTTGCGGTCAAGGTCACTTGTCACATTATGCGGTGTTGCCACGTCTATTTCAGGAAATTTCAGCTTACCATTGTCGAGTCCCGAAGATTGAGATTGAAATGTTCATTTCCAAAAAGCGTATTATGAAATTAGGCAAGACAGTGACTTTTTTCTCAAGAGATCAATGGGATCTAAAATTCTGTGTACACTGTGTATAAAAAAAGGAAATAACTTTAGGTCCGTTCCATTGTTTTGCTAGTGCTGCACTAGTGTAGAAAGTAATGTGATCTCACTGGCTTATTTTGAAAAATTAAATGAAACCAGATGATATTCTTCAAAAGTGTAGCACTCGCCAAACAATGGAACGCGGACCTATTGCTTCAGGAGTGCTACACTTTTGAAGAAAGTCAACTCGTTTCATTACATTTTTCAAAATATTTCAACGAAATCACATGTCTCTCTACACTAGTGCCGCACTAGCAAATTGATGGAAGTTACCTTTTAATTTCGACTTTAGGGTTTCCCTGTTTTCTCGCGTTCCGCGTTTTTTATTTCATTGTGAATAAATCCGATTTTATTATTTAACCGTTCAGTTCCTCTATTAATTGTTGACGTGATTCAATCTGAGCGCACCAAAACGCGGGCTTGTCCGCCCAAAACCGGTGGTAGTTCGGCTGATACCTACTTGGTAGGCAGCTTCTTGTTGCACGGGTATAGTAGCTTCCATTGTTTTTCTAGTGTTGCACTATAGTCGGATCGGCGAAAGAATGTGCATGAGTGGTGGGAGGCCATAAGCCCGCTTTTTCCCTCTCTTCTCTTAACATGGTTCTCTACTTCTCCTCTTATTATCAAACAACTGCAACCAATAACATAGAGTAATACCGATAAAATAGGAGAGGCTCCTCTCAGGTGATGATTGTGGTAGCGGTAAGTCATGTGGGTTTAGGGCAAAGAGAGAGGGTAATTTCATGCACATTCTTTCACCGAACCGAATATAGTGTAGAAAATCATGTGATCTCATTGACTTATTTTGAAACATTGAATGAAACCAGATGACTTCCTTCAAAAGTGTAGCACTCAAGAAACAATGAAACGGACCTATAACAACAAGGAAACAATCATGGGCGTAGCCAGAGGGAGCAGGGGTAGGCAGCTGCAGTTGCCCACCCCTTCAGGATAACCACATTGTGTTTCGTCGGTGCTCACTAAAAAGATCATTTCGCTATTAAAAAATAAATTTCACGAAATTGAGTGACATAATATTCATATATCAATTTCGCCGTTTTTGAGTCATAAAATACCACTTTTGCAGACCAACGCGGATTCAGGATTTGCCTTGGCTTCATGGACTATTTCAAGTTTTGAACCCTAAACATTGCTAAACTGACTTTACGAGCTCTAAAAATGGTTAAACTGACGAATCGCGCTCTAAAATGCCTGAACAGGTGACTCCGGCCCTGAAAATGGCAAAATCGGTCATTCGATCGGCGTAAATGGCCAAGCTGACCGTTCTCGCCTTTGCTTGGGACGTACTATTCGCGCCTATAACGGGGAAAACTGACTCTATGTGCCCTAAAAATGGCAATGGAGAACTTGCCTATTTTTTTTTTTTTTTTTACGCTCATGGCGTTATTTGATAGAAGTTATTGAGGAAAAAGTAAAAAAATCGCGCGGGAAATTTTTAGAGTAATGAGTTTCGCGACGGATGGGGTTTTGACAGAAGTGACCTTGTGACGTCAATACCGCTAGCGTGTTTTGACAGTTGACAGGCTTATCACAAGCAACCGAACCTGAACGCTGGTTTCAGTGCTCTTCAACTGAGTGCATATGTTTGGATGCAACAAGGAAAACAACATTTTAGTGCATTTCATTTTTCTGATGAAATAGGACATTAAATAGGAACGCAGCACACCAAGGCAAAACAGCGAAGCAATGAACGTGCAAGTTGTTGTAAACAGTAAAGTTCTATGATGGTTGCATTGATACTGGATGAGGGGTGAAGTGGTTAGGCAGATGGTTTGTGATGATGGAATGGGGACGTGGCTGAGAGGGGTTGGTTGGCGGTTGTGACGTCACATTTCCAACACTCGAATAAGTCGATCAGCTGGTAATTCACGGATGTTTTAAAATTCAATTAAAATCCCGTAAAAATCGCTTCCTGCACCTATTGAGTTGCGGTTTCCACCATTCTCTTTTGTTTTAGCACCACTCTCGACTGAGAACGAAAAAAATAATAATACATTCATGCAAGTTCTCAATTATGACTATTCGAGCCTTGAAATCATCAAAACTGACCCTATGTGCCCTGAAAACAGCTAAATGGACGATTTATTAGTGCCTTTTGATGCCTAAACAGGCAATTCTCGCGCTTAAGAATGGCCAAAATGACCTTGGCGCCCAGAAAAGGATTGAGCTAGCCATTCTCACTCTGAAAAATGGCTAAACTGGCAATTCCTGCATCAAAAACAGCAAAACTGACCAATAGGACCCTTAAATGGCAAATCTGACTATTCATGTCATGAAAATTTCACAGTGGCTATTTCTACACATGAATGACTATAATGATAATTTGCTTTCTAGAAACGGCAAACTGACTATTCGCACTCTACGAAAAGGTAAAACTGACTGTTTAGGCTCTAAATTGGCGGCGAACATGGCATACAATTATTAATTAACGCTTTATAAATTGCCAAACTGATCATTTGCGCCCTTCACAGAGGCTGCAGATCGTGCAAATGACGATTTGTGCTTTTCAAAAAATGGCTATTTGCTCAACAAAGTAAAAAATGGCCAAACATGACTATTCGCGACTTAAACCGGTAATAAGCTGACCACTGGTGTTCACGCACTTGAACATGGGCCGTCCCCACAACACCAATTGGCTGACCCCTCCCCCCCCCATATCACATCACCGGCATTGGTTACCCGCCGCCTGAAGGACTTGATACACTGACCAGTGTCGTGCTATAAAATTGCTTGCCTGGAGCATGGCTAATCACGCCCTAAAAGTGGCTAAACAAACCATTCGTGCCCGAGAAATGGCGAAACTTAACATTCCTACGTTGCCTAACTGAGCCTCCTCGCAATGGAAAATGGAAAATAATGGGTCTTGAAACTTCAGACGAGTCATACCCTGAACGTAGCCGAACTGAATGAACGTCAGTTGTGTTATAAATAATTGCCTGTTTTGAGGTAAAACCGTCAAATTTGGTTTTAGAGTGAAATCACCAGTTTTTGTAGTGACATCTTCAGTTGGTGAGGGGGGGGGTAACATGTCAGCTTTGGCGAGATAGTGTACTTTTTTAGAGTAATATCTCCACTTGAGGGATAAAACCGGTTTAGGTAAGATCATTTATCAGTTTGGGTTAAACCCTTCAGTTTTAGGGTGAAATCATCAGTTTTTTGGGGGGGTAAAGCCTTGGGTTTTATAATTGCCAGTTGCGCTGTGAAATCTTTAGTTTAGGCGTAAACACTTCGCCTTTGGCGTGAAATCGTCCGTTTTGAAGTAAAATATTCAGTTATATGTATAGTCAAATCTTCAGTTTTAGCTTTAAAAAACGTCAGTTCTCAGTTAAAATCGATATTTGTTAAGAAATGTTAGTTTTATGTCTCTCAGACAAAACTTTGATGAGAAGTCGGACATCCAGTATACCAAGCCCCTTTTCCAAAAGCATCGATTGTCGGGGAAAAAAAGTGTCAGTTTTTGGTTAGGAAATCAGGAATAAAAGACTGAAACCGATAGTTTCCCAACGATTGTGTTAGGTTTTGATGGATTACAACCCTTAGTGTGAAAACTCAGTTTCCGGGGAAGAATTTGACGATTTATTGCGCTTACTTCAGATCTAATGAACTACCAGTTTTTTTGCAGGGGTCACTAGAACATCCGACATATTCTGCCCACCCCTGGGTAAAGGGCTGGCTACGCCCCTGGAAACAATAATCACACAGTGACACGTCACAGACACAAAACTATAAATATAAAACTGAAAAGTGACAAGTTTTCACACCGCGGTAGGCGAAGGCGATAATAAAGGCAAACGCGATGTATCAGAAGTTTAAGGCTTTGGGAACATGAGCATTAGTGTACCTTGAAAAAAACGTTCTCTCCTAGTCACCACCACTCATTTTTTTACTGGCGGGAGAAGGTCTTCGAGCAGAATATTCCTTCCAGCGTAAGCTGTTTTGGGCGAGGCAGATATTTTTTAGCGCATCCGCATCACGAGTTCAAACCATTGATTTATTTTGACTAGGTGTTGAGACGGTTGTTACAGTAAGATTTTACAATAAGATAATTTTCTCTTTTGTCTACTAGCATTTTATTTCTTTTCAACTTCAGATACGGTAACGGAGTGATTATAGGAGTGCTTGGATACGACGACCAACTCCCCAGAAACTGTTCAGTTGTCCTGGTTGGTACTGCTTGTACTTGGTTTTCATAGTGAGCTGCTTTCTGTTTGCAAGCTGCCAAATAGAAAGCATTGCTGTGCTTTACTTCCGTCTTCTTTTTTCCCTCTTTTCTTTTTCTCAAACATATATAACGAAGAATCGGGAATGTTCCCACAAATACAACACTTACGCATTGGTCTTATTGTCAGATTTACTATTTACATGTGCTCTTGTCCTGAAAAATATCGGTACTCATGTATATTACATACACTGAGAAAACTGGGACTTTACTGTTTACGATTTTTGATCAGTATATTACAAAACAGTTCAAATAACTGAGAAGACAGTAAGTTTCGTAACAAGTTTTAGTAATTTATACTTTTTAAAAAGGTGAAAAACACCTGTCATAAGCGGTAATTAACCTTCTTTTGGATCAAGATAATCAGATATTGAGCAAAAATGCCTGATTTTTTATTCTAGGGGCCGTATTCCCAAAGTTATTGTTGTAATCAAATCGTTAACATCAAATTCACCCAGATTTTTGAGCAGACACCAGACACTGTAATACAAATTACAATAATGCAATAAGAAATTAGGCGAATAGCATAAGTGCGGGAGGAGCGGAGGGTGAGAAAACATTTTACCGCCACCCCCATCACACAGGCGCCGCAAAGAGGCCGCGTGTGCGGAGGCTCAGTTATTCAAAAGGTAATATATCCATAAACTGTGAAGTAGCATATTTTCTTAAGTTTGGCCAAGTGTTTTCATCGTTAAACCACGAATTGAACACTTTTCTCAAAAATTAACCGCGAAATATCGCTTATACTCAATTTAAGCTGTGGATGAATGTATTTTCTAAATTTTTGCCGCGAATTGGCGCTTTTTCTCCATTTTAGCCACGAATTGGCGTTTAACTTTAATTTAAATCGCTAAGAAGTGCTTCTTCTCGATTTTCGAGAGAGCTAGCTCTTTTTCGCAATTTTCGCTGTGAAAATCCCCACATAAATCGCTAATTAGCTTGTTCTTATAGTTACGACCTGGACGTTTCACCGCGAATTTGTATGTTTTCTATATTTCAGCCACGAACTAATGTGTTTCCCAAATTTAGCCGCGAATTGGCGTTTTTTCTCAGTCTTGCCTGGTCGTTGGTTTTGAAACGATTTTTTTAGATTCTAGATCCTGACTAGCCTATCCGTTTGTTCTGTTTCTCGACCGAGTCTGAAAAGGGCGAAAAGCGCTAATGCCCATCAGTGTTTCTGTAGGTCCTTAAACAGCTAAAATTGGCCTAAAGCCTTCATTTGATGCTAAATTGAGAAAATCGGGGAAAAGCGCTATTTCCCATTATGGAAGCTAGCAGTTCACCTTCTGGAATTGAGAGCAATATAAAGATTCCTGGCTTCTCGAAGCAACTTGACGGCTAAAATAGAAAAAATATGCTAATCTTCAGTTTCTATTGGTCCATGTAGGCGGCTAAAATGGAGAAGGCGCGCAAGTGTGCAGTTTTTATGGTAGGGGCGTGGCTCAGAAAGTATAACTCATATTGAGTAAGTGAAGATAATCGCTAATTCTCGGCTAAAATTGAGAAAAAGCGATCATTCGATTTGAATTGAGAAAACACCAATTCGTGTTATCTGCTAGAGGCAAATACGAGGCTAAAATGGAGAAAAAACGTTAATTCGCATAGCTAACATTGAGACAAAGCGCTTGTACAAGACTAAAATTCTGAAGAAAAAAATCCCTAATATGTACTAGTGGCTAAAATTGAGAAAAAGCGTTCATTAGCGGCTTGAAAATTTTCGTTTACTGGCATTTAAGAAAACATATCTGTAATACTGGGAAATTAATCAAAATAAATATCCTGCCTACTCCTAATAAGGACGAGGTTCTGTGTGTGTGTCTCATTGAATCCGTTTGTGAAGTACGTGAATCGTCTGAACGGCTCAAGTATTCATTTATAGGATCTTAATTATTCAAATCGATTCAATTATACGGTGGTGATGGTTTTGGGGTTGTGGAAGTAGGAGGTGTGCGCAGATTGAAAATCATTCCATCGCTGCCTGATGAAGTTTATTAATTTTCTCAAATTTATTCGGTTGGTTTTTTAAAAGCATTAAAGGTAATAGCAGGACTGCGACGTAAATCATCCCAAAGCCGCCTTTTCCACCCTATAAAATGTTTAACCTTTCTCGCGGGAATACTAAAAAACATCCTGATGTACTTTACGTTACATTATTGATACTGAGCTTACGTAACCCCTTTCCCCCTCGCACAACATTACTCAAGAAATTAGATACGAAACTTTGTAGTAAAGTTCTTAATAAAGTGTAGACGATTGCAGTTTTCCTCTATCTTTTAATTTCTAGTGAGCTAAAAATATATCGCCGACTTGTGAAAATCATTAAAGAAAAACTTGCTCTCCCCAAGAAAGTTCTTTTCTCTGTCGCGCTGAAGGGAAAGAAAAGTAAAAGTTGTTCAGAACGAGGAGGGAGAAATGGATCCTAATTTAAGAGTTAAATTTCCTAATGAAGCAATTTACAAGACTTCCCTCGTAATTTTAAAGCTTGAAGACCATCAGTTATAGAGCTGTTCTTCTTTCATTATAATATACCAAAGAACTTTTCTTCTTTTTTTTTTCAAATTAAAGCCTTGTCTTTAAAAAAAACAAAAAAACATGATTAGGTGAACAACGTTTTCCATCAAAATCGCTTTAATCAGACTAGGAATCAACCTCATTCAATAGTACACGTTCGTGTAGCTAATTAATCACCTCTTGTTTCCCCAACACCGCATGTTTTACAAAATCCAATCGAAACCATACGGCGATTGATAGCAAAGCCGGAACTTGCTGACCATAATATAGTATTAAAGGAAGCAACAGCGAACCAAAATGTCAATTCGATCTATAACCCCCCCACCCCACAAGCAACCGCTAGCCTCCCTCCGATCATTGCCAATCATTGTATCCCGTCACGCTCCAAACGGAAACAATGTGTGACCGTTTACCATACATAATCCTCCGTGTAATGTCTTCGACGCTCTATAATAGCCTCTAAAATCAAAATGACTTACAACCTTCCATTTGATGCTATTGGACGTTCCATTTCAATGATTATGTGTAGGAAGGGGGTGGACAGCTATAACTTGCCGACCGATACAAAAAAAAAAAAAAAAAAATGTTTTTCGTCATAACAATGAATAAGGATTTTTTGAGCGGAACCTTGACGTCGGGTAATTCATTCAGCTAACAATTAATTATGTAAGTCGCCCACCCCAGGGAAAAATTTCCAAGAGATCCCTACACAAAAAAAAGGAGCCCTCCAGGTGGGGGAAAAGTCGGAAAGGGAACCACCCACCACCCACCGGTAAACCCACTGAGCCACCCGAGCGGGTGGGAGTGGGCGGAAACCACCCACCGACTATATAACCCGAGCGCCGGCACTCCAAAAATCACTTCATGTCGAGAAGTCAAACGGGGAACACCCCAGCAACCTGGACCAGATCTTCAGCCTGCAATTGGACCACTCGACTGGGAAACAGTACGACCCTCCAGCGGCTTCAACGACTGGGAACTCCAGAACCCACGACGATCCGGAAGTACAACAGTGACGACGCAGTCTTCCCGAAGCGAAGGATCGCTCACCAAAAATCACGCCGTACGGGAAAACGTCCAGCGGTCAATTGAGACGACTCTTGACCGTTCGTGACGTCACACCCTACCAAAGCATCCACGGGCAAAGCCTATTGGGAACCTTTCCGACCCTTCAGTGATTCGATCCTGACCGGTTGGTATAAGGCTGACCCTGACCGAGGCCTCTTACCCCGTTTTGTTTTTTATTTCTGACCAGTGGGACGGATAGCCTTACGGGAACCTTCCAAGCTCTACTCCGTTGAGAAGACTCCGGACACTTGTTGAAGTGGACACCCTATTGTGGATTAAACCGCCCCTGGCTCAAGTCGTCCCAAAGCGGACGCACAGACCCAAGTAAATCGGACGGATAACCTTACGGGAACCTTCCAAGCTCTACTCCGTGGGGAAGACTCCGGACACTTGTTGAAGGAAAGCCCTGTTGGGGATTAGACCGTCATTATTTCAAGTCGTCAGTGACGTGACGCATATATCAAAATCGAACAGCCGGATAACCCTACGGGAACCTTCCAAGCTCAACACATCCGTTGAGAAGACTCCGGACGCTTGTTGAAGGAAATCCCTATTGTGGATTAGACCGTCACTGTTAAAGTCGTCATACACCTGACGCATCTATATAATCGGACCGGCAGGATAACCTTACGGGAACCTTCCAAGTTCGACATATCCGTTGAGAAGACTCCGGACACTTGTTGAAGGAAACCCTATTGTGGATTAGACCGTCACTGTTAAAGTCGTCATACACTTGACGCATATATAAAACCGGACCGGCAGGATAACCTTGCGGGAACCTTCCAAGTTCGACACATCCGTTGAGAAGACTCCGGACGCTTGTTGAAGGGAAACCCTACTGTGGACCTGACCACCGGTAGGCATTCGTGCCAGACCGTTGAGACGACTCCGGTCAACAGTTCTTCTCGTTCCCTCACCCCCGGTGGAACTCGATAGATACTACGGGGCTTAGCGACACTTGTGTCTGCCCCAGAATTCATCGAGCAAGACCGATCCTGTCCGAACCTTTCCCTGTCCTTGCCGAACCCGGCGAAGAAGACACTACGGACAGCACCAAAGGACGCTAACGGACCGTTAGCTCGACAAGAGGATCTGCAACAGCGCGAAGGGACGCTACCAGACCGACAGTCGCGAATTCCACGCACCGGAACGACCAGAAACCATTAAAGAAAAGAATTGTTATTATTTTTTCCGAAACAAAAGTTGTAAATCAGTTGTATTATATTGGGGCCTGTTACCCAAAGCAAACAACAGGTGGCGACCGTTAATTTCTTGCATCTTCAACCCTCATCTTCGGGTCGTCCGAACGACCCCCATTAAGCCACACCGCGTCAACTGGCGACCGTGACAGGACCGAACGACCGGTATCGCATCGAATTCAGCTTGCCTGAAAAAAGTATAATACAACTGACTGTCGCCGAACTTCGGAAACTGGGAGCCAGCGATGAGGGGACACCCGCCGACCTCCTAGCTCGTCTCGAGGCGGCGGTCATTGAACAGAACGAAGGGAAAACGTCAGATACAAAATTCCACGTAGACAGAACGCCCTACGCAGATCAGGATTCCCTGAGTCAAGCCACTCAGAGTTCACAGAATATTTCTTCGAGGAGTAGCGACCAAACACTTACGGGAACCACAGCCGAGGAAATCGGAGCCGAATCCCTCCTGCGAATGCGCAGCACGGGGCAAACTTTGCCCGAGATACTGGCCCCCTCCCTCCAACGGACGGAACAATCGATTCCAGAGGTGCAATTTCTGCCTCCAGGAGGCCCAAATCGACAAAACCCTCCAACTCCACACGCCCCGGAGTACGAGTACCCGGGTCTAGAGCGCTTTGGACAACAAATGGCCCACCGACTGGGGATAGAAGAACTCTCCACAACAGAGGTCAGGGCCCGGTTAAACTCTCTTAGGAGAGAAAGTCAGCCAGGACAACGGAACACTCCGCTAGAAAGGGCAGAAACAACTTCAACCGGAAGAACGGAACCAAATTGCCCAAATCAGAGGCCATTCTACCCCACTGGCCCGAATACCGCGGAAGTCACGGACATGTTCCGAATATTTACTGAGCAACTCTCAACAGCACTCCGACCATCTACGCGGATAGAGGACGAACTACCTTCCTTCTCAGGGGAACTATGGGAGGACGTGGAGGACGTGTTACAGAAATGGGCCAACATATTTAACCAAAGACACGTCCCAGAATCAGCCCGAGTAAAAATTGCAGCAGATAAGCTCAGCGGAAAAGCCGCTAAAGAATGGTCCTCCCATCACGCATATATCTACGACTGGCCCGCCTTCACTCTGTACCTACAGACCAAATACGAATCGACTGTACGAGGCGGTCGAGCCCGAGCCGAATATCACGGGACTGTGCAACGACCACATGAATCACTTGAAGAATTCCTGCACAAGAAGCACGCTCTGTGGAAAAGGTTATACCCTGAGCAACCAATCAGGATCTTCATAGAAGAGGTAATTGAGCTGACGTCAGCAAAATACCGCGCAGCTCTCCGGTATCCCATGGAGACCACCTGGGAAGGATTGATGATCCGTGCCACCCACGCAGATCGCGATCAACAGGAATTGGCTAGAAGTCAACCCCGAACCAGCAGCCCTCCATGGGGGAGAAACCAGCAAAGGCAGCGAGGACCTGCAAACCAGAACGAAGTACGATTTCACCCAGCTCTAATGGCACTCAAAAAACCGGAACAAGATAGAATGCCTACATTACCAGTCACAATGCGGGGGAAGAATATACTGGCTCACCTCGACAGCCAGGGTAGCAATTACATCCACAGCAAATGGCTAACGATACTGGGACTGGAGAAACAAAAAGTCCCGCCCGTCACCATAATCACCGCCACCCAGGAACAGCGGCAGCTTACAGAAAAAATCACCACAACAGCACAAATTGGGGACAGCACACAAGAAGTGTCCTTCTGGTGTGTCCCGGATCTGGCTAAAGACCTAATTCTAGGCCACGAGTGGATGACGAAAAATAAAGCCGTCCTGGATTACAGTACAAAACAAATCAGTTACGATGTACCCCTCAGGGCCACCGCGGTTTGGTCAACGGACCCCCCCCCCCCCGGAAGGAAAATCCTGGGAAGAACGAGGACTACCCCTGCTCTGATTTTGACTTTCTATACCACGGCCTAAATGTCATTCATAATTGATTGATATCGTTCAAACTTATGAGGTTTGACTCGATTGCCGCATGAATGAAATGCACTTTTCCCGACAGGCCGCCGTCGGAACAAAATTTTGTAGTTATTCCGGGTTCCAGGCAAGTCGGACATGACACTACTTAAAATTACAACATTTTTAATGCAAATTATCTGTGCCATTGGAAGTTTCCAGGCTGAACATTCATGTTACTGCGAGTTTTTCATTTCAATTCTATTGCGAAATTGTGAGTATTTGATACATGTAATAGGCTAAATGGGTAGTTTCGTTGATCAATTAATTTTCCTAAAATTAAAAATTTATTGTTCTCATTTCCAAAAAGTTGCAATTTGGCCAAAAAACCGAGAAGTCCGGACCGTGGTGTTTTTTTTGTTTTTTTTTGCGCCCGTACGTCTCAGACGCACCTTTCATGCAATTGCAAATTTCTGATCTGAATGTCCGCGGTGTTGCCAGTTCTCGTTATTTATTTTTGCAAAATTGCTATGTTCGAGACTGTTTTGTATTGATCGTTGAATTAGAGCTTTCCGGCCTCGACAGCACCCAAAGTGAAAACAACACGAAATTCTAAAATTTTAGTGGTAAATATTCGCGATAGTGGATGTTTCATGGCTGACCAATCGTGAAGTTGCCAGTTTCAGATCCTAATTTCATCGAAACGGCAAAGTTTTAGGGCCTGTATTGTCCCGCTCCACAGCCGGCCGCGAGAGCGTCCAAAGCTATAGCGTTTTATATATTTACATAAAATTCAGCTTCAGAGCAATTCATTTCCACCCGTCTTATAGTTTAGGTTCTTGATTTAAGCACAATTGTAAGTTTCGGGGCCTGCTTCGTGTCGGCGGAAACATATTGTTGGTCTAGCCAGCCTCAGCAGCGCTCATAACCTGACAAATGTCCACGGAACAGGAATATCTTGGTTCTTAATTTCAGCGAAATTTCAAATTTCTGCGTAGTTTAAGGTGGCACCCCTGTAAAAACCACCATTGTGGCACCACTTTCTATACACAAGCCTGCGTAATGCCGGCTCATAGTGTAAAGCGTTTTCGCGTCTTATGCAGTCGGTTCTTAACGTTTACATTACGTGGCATCGGCGCTACAGATCAAACCATGGCACATAGAAACCGCTAACTTGACGAAAAAGCGATAGTTCATGGCTTAAAAAGAATGGAAATGGTGAATTCGCGGTTAAAATTAAGAAAAACGTTTAATTAAACGCAAAATTTCATTTAAATTTGAGACTCTTGGGAGAGAGAAACTCACTTATTATCCCTTGAAACAGAGAACAGGTGCCAATTCACAGCTAAAATTCTACGCGAAACAACCCCAACAACGTGGGCGAGGTATGGCCATGATACCATGGTTTTCTTGTGAGCGGACCACAGTCAGCGCGTCAGTACACGTTCTTTGTGGCCAGGCCTTTGTAGAGCTGTGTCTCTTTATTATCGCGAATCAGCATTATTTCTCAGTTTTAGCAATAAAATGAAAGTTTTCCTTAATTTCAGCTGCGAATAGGAAAGGGACTCTTTACCTGTTCTAGCAGTGAATTAGCAGTTTTTTTCTTTCCCTATCAGGAATTTGTGTTTTTCTCATTCAGAGCGCTTGTCCCAATTTTATCAGTGACTTATTGAATTTTTTCCATGAATTAGTGCCGTTTCTCATTTTTAGCCGTAAAATAGCCACCATAAAAAACCGTGAGTTTGCAAATTTTTCGCTTGACCTACGGAGAAAGTGGTTATTTTTACCAAGGCAACCTCACGACAGAAGAAACACTTTAATCTCAGCGTGTTATTTGCTTACTTTACGTCACGGAGTAAACGAAAGTACTTTACGTCACTGCTAGGAGTGATGTAAATTACTTTCCGTCACTGTTAAGTGATGTGTTTAGAGTTTTTTCTGGTGGGAGGGGTGGGCGCCTTTTCCGGCCAAGCCGAGTGCGGCGACGCCAAGGCCTCATGTGGGCTCCTACGTCATACCCATCTATCTAATTTTGCACGTCACACCCGTACTACGCGGGCGTTTCGGTCGGTGCGCGGTTTGTTGAACGCACACAGCTGGGAAAGCCCACACGAAGCCGAGTGTGCCGTGTCACAGCTCGCCGGAGCCTTAAAGTGTAATTGGAAATGGCGGGATTCCCCCCCCCCCTTCCCCATAGGCCCACTGGGTTGCACAGCGAGCATTGTATACATTACACCTTCGAGGCGTGTTTGGAGTGAGTCGTGGTGAAGTGCCTCACACTTCACCGGTCAAGCGAAAGATAGCGTTCGCAACTCGTGAGGAGCGTCTTTACGCGCTCGCTGTTGGTAATTAGCGAACTCTGCTACGCCTCGACCATCAAACAAAACTCACGCGTAAAGTGACGCTTTCCTCACTCGTTGTGAAATATACTATTCTTACTACTATAAATTCCAACTATTATAAAGCCTAAAACTCCTTACTTTTCAATCTTCAAACGTTTTTGAGGAACCTGCTCAGGGGCACGCTTCTGTCTGCCCCTCCCCCAACTACAATCCTCGCTATTATATCTAGGCACGATACTTTAACGGGATGGAAAACATTTTGACGGAATTTCGTTCTTGAGTTGATAGGAAAAGCAAACTTCGACAGTTGGCCTCAAGAAATTGGTAGGTCCATGGCCGAATATACACGGCAATTCGACTTTTCAGGTCTTAATTCCTGTAAACATTTATGTTCTCCAGTGCAGTTTTATCCTCAATTTTAGCCGCGAATAAAGTATTATTTTCCCCAATTATGTCCGCTAATTGGCATCAAAGCTACATTTTAGCCGTGACTTGACGTTATTCTCTAAATGTAGCCGCTCGAACTGCGTTTTTACGTGATTTAGCCGTGAATTTGCGTTTTCCTTCGAATTTAGCCTCGCGTTTTTCACCAATTTTGTAGCAGAGCGAATTAGCGTATATCTATTTCAGCCAAGAATGAGCGTTTTTGCTATATTTTGCAACTAATTAGCATTTGTATGGTTTGGGCTGGTAATTAACGATTTTGCTCACAATTAGCCATCAATTAGCGTTTTTCTCCAAATTTAGCGTTGTTTTCTTGTTCAGCCAAGAATGACAGGTTATCTCAATTTTGGCCATCAATTTAGCATTCTTCTCGTTTTTTAGCCGCGAATTAGAGCTTGTTCTCGCTGTTTTCTTAATTTTACCCGTGAATTATAGCATTTTTCTTGGTTTTGGACGCGACACTTGTACTAAATTTTAGCCGCGAGTAGGCGTTTTTTTTTCGCTAAATGTTGAGAAGTTGACTCCACAAACAGCAAATCGATCTTTCATCAATTTTAACTGTGAATTAGTTCTTCTTCTCGATATTGAGCTGCGAGTCGGCACTAGTTTTTTGGGTGTCAATTAGCACTTTTGCTCATTTTTAGCTGTGAATTCGCGATTATCTCAATTTTGACCGCGAATTAACGTTATTCTCAAATTTAGTCGCGAATTATCCGATTTGTTTCCCTTTTTGGTAAGAATGTGCGGTTTTCTAACTTTTTGGTTCGAATTACTGTTTTTTCCGTGAATTAGCGTTTTTTCTCCAATTTGGTGGCGAATTATCGATTTGTTAGGTACTCTTTTAGCCAAGAATGTGTGGTTTCTTAGAGCGTTCCCCATTTGCATAAAATTCTGCCTTCCCCGAATTATATCATTAATCATTATGGTGACGGAAGAGACGGGTGGAAATGCTCGCCTCCAGAGCTGAATTTTTTACAAATGGAAAACGTCATTATAGTTTCACCGAAATTATAGAGACTTCGTTCGTAGCTTCACGAAATTACAAGTTTCGGGAAGTGGCAGCTTCAACCGTGCTGAAGCCGGCCCCGAGATCACCCCAAAACTTGATGAAAATTCATCAAATTACATCACTCGGAGCTATATGCCAGCGAATTTCTGGTTGAAAATCCGTGAAATGGACATTTTTGGTCTTAACTTCAGTGGATTTGCCTGTTTAGAGTCTCAATTCAAGCAAAACCCATCCCCTTAAGTCTAGAGCCAGCTACGCTTATGCCATGATTGGTATTTTTACAGAGCACGTGAGACTCAAATAGAGAATGAATAACTCATCATCCGAGCTCTAAAATGAATAGACCAAGTACGTGATTCGAAAGGCAAATGAAACGTTTTTAGTTCTGTTTAGTATTCTTTGAGGCAATGTTATTTTCAGAGTAAAAAAAAAAAAAAAAAAAAATGAATGTCTTGGTATTTCCAGACTGGAACAAATTATGGTCAAGTTGAATAGCGGGAGACAAACAAATTTTAAACTTTTTCGAGTTCTTCAGTCAATTTCTCCCTCGCACCATCGATCCGCCACAGAATCAAATGACTGTTTCGTACACTTGTTTTTTGATAGTTCGGCTTTATTGTTATAAGTGTCAGTGTTCATTTTACACACAGCTTGTAGCAAACATTTTGTTTTCCATTTGCATAAAATTCTTCATTGGGACAATTTATTTGCACCGTCTTCTTTATTAAAAGAAAACGGGAGGAAACGAACTGCACCGGGGAAGATAAGTGGATGGAAAACGATAAATTTTAATTTTTTATTCAACGAGATGAAAAACAACGAAGTCACTTTAAACAAAAGTTTGAAGAGGTTGATGGAAGCAAAAGAGCTGAAGCTTGTAATCAATGATGACAAATTATTTATGCATCGTATCTTTAACGAATACCTACTTGAAAGAGTTTTCAAACTTTTCCTCTTGGAGTTTTTCACCTTTATAGTGATACAATGAGAAAATAATTTAACATTTGATAGAACGAAATAACAACTATAGCGGTTGCCAGAATTATAAAAATCGTCTTCTCTTCAAGGGTCGCACTCTCAACCCCCTCCCTCAAACCTGTTTTTTTTTTTCATCACTCGAGACCTGAGTCTAATTTCGGCGACTATGCACGATGGATTCTCAACTGACAAGTCAAAGGGAAAAGCAAAAATCACTCCGTCTTTTTCCACGAATCTTTATATGAATAATTTAATGGGCGAGCAAATAGCTTTCACTACGCCTCACCGCGCGTATTTTGACCGAAATCCCGTAAACGCGGCGAAAAGATGTTTGGTCATGAATAACAATCAGTTTCCATAAAAAAAGAAATTCCTCAGACGTTACATTATGGATTCGGCTACAGCTGAAACAAGTTTTCAGGCGAATGAGTTTATTGATCAAGACGTATTTATTATGCAACCAATCAACTAGAATAATAATTTTAATCTTGAGCCCTTTCAGTCTCATCTTTTCTTACAATCAAGTCTCAGAGATAACGAAATTCGTGATGTTATTGAGGCATCGTGATGAGTAGCTCTCGCTCTCTGGTGGTGATTGCATTGAAGGTATCCCACATTTCTATTTATATGTAAATCGAATCTAATAAATACATTGTAAATATTGGCTGACCGTTTTAACTGAGAGATCATTCATGGGAGTGAGTTTTTTTCTCTCTCTTTTTTTTTCTCTCTTATTTTCGTATAAAGAGAAGAAAGGTTAATATACTGTGACGTTAACAATACATGAGTTGGGGGAGGGGTGTAGTCGAAAATGGGTGTGCAGAGCAAGGGCACCATAATTATACCATTGAACCAAGAAGGGCAGTAATTACTTCCAGTGAAAAGCCGTTCACTTCACACCCACCCCCCTCCAATCACTATCACGCACGTAAATTAGAAATTCCGGAGGCTTAAACGGGCTAACCAGCCAGGAACTGATTATTTTAGCACCCAAAACTGGCGTTTCGAAAGAAAAATTATTTTGCCTAAAAAAAAAATAAATATAATAATTGCCTTCATTGCTGCTCCTCGACGTGGCATTTATCTTTCCATTGAGTTCTCTGAATTTGTCGTTTCACGCTAATTTCTCCTTGAACTCTGAGAACTCTTCCGGGGCCAGTCTACCCCCGCAGTTGAGCTGCCTTGACGGCTAAAATTGCCAGTTCTGGGTCCCAAAAACTCAAAATTGTTGTTTCATCCTCGAATCGTCATTTTAAAAATAAAAACATGTTAAAAATATAGCTACCTATACACTCGGTTAACACAGTTCACTGTGTGATATCATTCCTGCCCACTTTACTGGATCTATACACGCCAATCAATGATGATTGAGAGGAAAAGGTGGAGCCTTAGCCTCAGAAATAAACTAAACGGCCCTGTTGAGTCGGTTTCCATGATCCGTTTTTCTCCAAGGTGTTAGTAACAGCGTCGGCGGGGGTGGCGCAACGTTTACCTCAATTCTATAGCCGCAAACGACTGATTTTTCATATTTCTCCCGCGTTAGTAAGTAATTTTACTAAATTTTATCCATGAAAATGTGGCTTTTCTCGATTTTCGTCCGGACTTTGCATCGTAAAACAGCAAATTAGTGCGTGTTTTCTCCAGTTTAGCCACGAGAAAGCACTTTTTCTCAATTTTAACCACCGGGGATGGGCGCTTTTCTTGATTTTGGGTGCAAATGAGCAACACTAACCTCAATGTAGCCGTGGATTGGCGGTTTTCCTTTTTTTGTGCCACAACGGAGAGCTTTTTTTCATCAATCCTACTATAAATGAGCGTTTTTTTCTCAATTGTAATCATGAAAAGGTCTCGATAAACCTTAAATTAGCACCTTTCCATGATTTTGGCCCGGACTTTCGATCCTTAGGCCAGGAATTGGTGCATTATTTCTTCAATTAAGCAGCAATAGTCTACATTGTTTTAAATTTTAGACGTGGATGTAGGGAGCTATTTTCAATTTTAACAGCCAAAAGACGCTTTATTCTCAATTTTAGCCGTGCATGAGCAAAATGTCTTAATTTTAGCGCATATAAGCGTTTTTACTCAATTTTACCTGCGGATGAGTGTTTTTGTTTCCCTATTTCTACCGAGAAAGAGCCGTATTTATCAATTTTAGCTGTGAAAAGGTCTGTATAAACCGTGACGTATCACAATTTCTTAATATTGAGCTGGACTTGCATCGCGGAGCCTAGCCTTTTGGGAGTTTTCTCAATTGATGCCACGAAAGAACGGTTTTTATTTATTTTAACCGAACGCAATTTTAGCCTTGAGCTAGCGTGAAAGTTGCATTGAGAAACGTAATTTGCATACTTTTATTCATTATAGCCGCGAAATATCGTTAACTTTCCCCAAGAATAGCGCACGGGAATCCCAAGGGGCTTTTCACGAAGTCAGTCCATGAAATTTTGATTTTCAAGCGCCGAATCGGCAGAATTTCGATCAAAAAGTGTAAAGCCTGTGAAGTTTGTTTCGCAAAGAGCGAAATTTAAGATTACAGACGCCAAAGTTTCATTCCAAGTTTCGTTCAAGTTCATTCCGAAGTTTCGTTCCAAGAATAGTCAACAGCTAATGTTTTCGATTTTCCCAAGAGCCGGAAACTCACGAAAATTTGGTTTTGGAGGAGCGAAATTGACCAAATTCATTATTGAAAAAGCTAAACCCACGAAATTTGATTTTTTAATTAGGAAAACCTACGCAATTGGACAAACCCACAAAAACCATTTTGAAATAGTTGAAATTGGTTAGATGAGTAAGACCCACCAGATGTTACAAAATGACGCCCAAAATTATGACAAAAAAGGGCTTTTTTGACCCTTTCCATTTCCTTATGACCTTTGAAAATGAGCCAAGGCGTTATTAAAAGAAGGACACGACCGGACAAGCCTTTTCGGGAGAGTGGGGAGGGGGATTTGGTCTGTTATACGAAATCATGAAACTAAAAAAAGTACGAAAATGAAAAGTTTTACTGAGGCTGATGCTTTATTGTGGTTGGAGCACTCCAGTGATTAGCTGTGGTTAGACCTTTGCTGTGGTTGGACTTTCGCTGTGGTTGGAACTTTGCCAAGGTTGGACCTTTGCTATGAGGGGAAATTGCTGTGGTTGGACTTTTCCTGTGGTTGACCTTTGCTGTGGTTGGGACCTATGCTGCGGTGGACATCTGATGTGGTTGGACCTTTGCTGTGTTTGGGTTTTCTTTGTGTTTCTGGAAATTGGCTGTGATTGGTGGTTTAATGTGCTTAGATGCTGGCCTTTCAAGAAAGACCGAGGGGAGCACTGGGGTCTATTGATCACAAGCCCACTGAGAAAAAAAGTCCGGTAAGCTCACTCGGTTAGACTTGAAACTCGGTCGTTCTTACCGTGAAAACGCCGGCTTAACCTGACTTTTTTAACCGTGTTAATTCGGTAGACACGGTTGAACTGGTAAATATGGTCAACCTAGCCGAGTTTGAGCTATGATGTGTAGAACCAACCGTGCAATTTAACATTTTAACCTTGTCTGTCAGTTAATACCGGAATAACCGAGTTGCTCATTCTAATGGACGTTGAACCAGCCTACTACCTAACGGTTAAGACTACCGAAACTCGGTTAAACAAAGGTCACATTTGTATGCGGCTCGTGCCGAGTGCCATTGTTTCCCTCATGTCCATTGTCCATCGGTGGTTCAAAGATGAGTAGGTGTAAGGATAAAACCCCCCCCCCTCCCGAGCTAGTCAATAGAACCCCCACCCCTCCATCTTACAGTGAAAGGTCCCAGATCCCACCTTTGTTTTTGTATTTTTCGTTTGTTCATCTTTATCAATCTGGTTACTTATTGTAATTACTCTCTCTATTAATTCGGAAATTCATATTTATACATAATCGTGTTCAAACCAGAAGCTCATTCTCATTAGACCGCCTGGCCTTGGCTTGGAAAGAATGATGGGCACACAAAAAAAATAATAATAACGGTTGGGAATTGGGAAGTAGTGACGCCGTGTAGCTTAATGCGGCGGTCCGAAGATTGAGGGCCTTGAGGAAATAATCACGGGTCGCCACCTGTTGTTGTCTTCTGGGTAACAGGCCCCAATATATTTTGTGGTATTTACACATATTTACAGTGTTGGAAAATTAATCTTCTTTCTGGAAAAGAGGTGTTCGACTCCGGGAGGTCGGTCGTACTTCTGGACGCGAGCTCCTTCGGCGGTAGGCGTGCCTCTGTCGATAGTGGGTTAGCGCCCTTACGCTTGCCACAGGTCCTCTGGGTTGTCAGTGAGCGTCCCTCGACGCTGCCTGCGGGTCTCTGGGTCGAAACGGTAGATAGCGCCCTTGCGCTTGCCCCAGATCCTGGGGGTTGGTAGTCGGATAGCGCCCTTGCGCTCGCCACAGGCCCTCGGGGCCGAAGTTCGGTTAGCGCCCTTGCGCTTGCCCGAGGTCACTTTAAACAAAAGTTTGAAGAGGTTGATGGAAGCAAAAGAGCTGAAGCTTGTAATCAATGATGACAAATTATTTATGCATCGTATCTTTAACGAATACCTACTTGAAAGAGTTTTCAAACTTTTCCTCTTGGAGTTTTTCACCTTTATAGTGATACAATGAGAAAATAATTTAACATTTGATAGAACGAAATAACAACTATAGCGGTTGCCAGAATTATAAAAATCGTCTTCTCTTCAAGGGTCGCACTCTCAACCCCCTCCCTCAAACCTGTTTTTTTTTTTCATCACTCGAGACCTGAGTCTAATTTCGGCGACTATGCACGATGGATTCTCAACTGACAAGTCAAAGGGAAAAGCAAAAATCACTCCGTCTTTTTCCACGAATCTTTATATGAATAATTTAATGGGCGAGCAAATAGCTTTCACTACGCCTCACCGCGCGTATTTTGACCGAAATCCCGTAAACGCGGCGAAAAGATGTTTGGTCATGAATAACAATCAGTTTCCATAAAAAAAGAAATTCCTCAGACGTTACATTATGGATTCGGCTACAGCTGAAACAAGTTTTCAGGCGAATGAGTTTATTGATCAAGACGTATTTATTATGCAACCAATCAACTAGAATAATAATTTTAATCTTGAGCCCTTTCAGTCTCATCTTTTCTTACAATCAAGTCTCAGAGATAACGAAATTCGTGATGTTATTGAGGCATCGTGATGAGTAGCTCTCGCTCTCTGGTGGTGATTGCATTGAAGGTATCCCACATTTCTATTTATATGTAAATCGAATCTAATAAATACATTGTAAATATTGGCTGACCGTTTTAACTGAGAGATCATTCATGGGAGTGAGTTTTTTTCTCTCTCTTTTTTTTTTCTCTCTTATTTTCGTATAAAGAGAAGAAAGGTTAATATACTGTGACGTTAACAATACATGAGTTGGGGGAGGGGTTTAGTCGAAAATGGGTGTGCAGAGCAAGGGCACCATAATTATACCATTGAACCAAGAAGGGCAGTAATTACTTCCAGTGAAAAGCCGTTCACTTCACACCCACCCCCCTCCAATCACTATCACGCACGTAAATTAGAAATTCCAGAGGCTTAAACGGGCTAACCAGCCAGGAACTGATTATTTTAGCACCCAAAACTGGCGTTTCGAAAGAAAAATTATTTTGCCTAAAAAAAAAAAATAATAATAATGGCCTTCATTGCTGCGTATTTAATGAATTTTCTCCTCGACGTGGCATTTATCTTTCCATTGAGTTCTCTGAATTTGTCGTTTCACGCTAATTTCTCCTTGAACTCTGAGAACTCTTCCGGGGCCAGTCTACCCCCCGCAGTTGAGCTGCCTTGACGGCTGAAATTGTTAGTTCTGGGTCCCAAAAACTCAAAATTGATGTTTCATCCTCGAAGCCGCAAACGAGTGATTTTTCATATTTCTCCCGCGTGAGTAAGTAATTTTACTAAATGTTATCGATGAAAATGTGGCTTTTCTCGATTTTCGTCCGGACTTTGCATCGTAAAACCGCAAATTGGTGCGTGTTTTCTCCAGAATAGCCACGAGAAAGCACTTTTTCTCAATTTTAACCACCGGGGTGGACGCTATTCCTTGATTTTGGGTGCAAATGAGCAACACTAATCTCAATGTAGCCGTGGATTGGCGGTTTTCCTCTTTTTGTGCCACAACGGAGAGCTTTTTTTCATCAATCCTACTATAAATGAGCGTTTTTTTCTCAATTGTAATCATGAAAAGGTCTCGATAAACCTTAAATTAGCACCTTTCCATGATTTTGGCCCGGACTTTTCATCCTTAGACCAGGAATTGGTGCATTATTTCTTCAATTAAGCAGCAATAGTGTACATTGTTTTAAATTTTAGACGTGGATGTAGGGAGCTATTTTCAATTTTAACAGCCAAAAGACGCTTTATTCTCAATTTTAGCTGTGGATGAGCAAAATGTCTTAATTTTAGCGCATATAAGCGTTTTTACTCAATTTTACCTGCGGATGAGTGTTTTTGTTTCCCTATTTCTACCAAGAAAGAGCCGTATTTATCAATTTTAGCTGTGAAAAGGTCCGTATAAACCGTGACGTATCGCATTTTCTTAATATTGACCTGGACTTTGCATCGCGGAGCCTAGCCTTTTGAGAGTTTTCTCAATTGATGCCACGAAAGAACGGTTTTTATTTATTTTAACCGAACACCAACGCAATTTTAGCCTTGAGCTAGTTATGATGAAAAAGCCAAAACACCCGTCGGGTGTTTTGGCTTTTTCATCGTAACTATATCAACTGTACCCCGTCTTTCTGCAACCTTTAGCCTTGAGCTAGCGTGAAAGTTGCATTGAGAAACGTAATTTGCATACTTTTATTCATTATAGCCGCGAAATATCGTTAACTTTCCCCAAGAATAGCGCACGGGAATCCCAAGAGGCTTTTCACGAAGTCAGTCCTTGAAATTTTGATTTTCAAGCGCCGAATCGGCAGAATTTCGATCAAAAAGTGTGAAGCCTGTGAAGTTTGTTTCGCAAAGAGCGAAATTTAAGACTACAGACGCCAAAGTTTCATTCCAAGTTCATTCCGAAGTTTCGTTCCAAGAATAGTCAACAGCTAATGTTTTCGATTTTCCCAAGAGCCGGAAACTCACGAAAATTTGGTTTTGGAGGAGCTGAGAAAAATTTGCTCTGATTGAGGCGTAAAATTAGGAATTTGGTTTCATGATCAAAGAAACTTTGATTTTTGATCAGGCACCAAATCATCAAAATGTCGTTTTCGTTTGGTATCGAATTGGTATCGATTTTCTAAGTGCCAAACCTGTGAATTTTTGTTTTCCAAGAGTCAAAATGATAAAAAAATTGCTTTTAGGTGCCAAATCGGAAGGATGTTGTCCCAATGGCATGAGAGAGCGCAGAAATAGCGAAATCACGTCAGTACGTCTTGATAAAAGAAAGAGGAGTGCATGAGCGTTTCATGATGTCGTTGATTTCGGCTTATTATCTCCATTCCTGACGGTCGTGCAGGTAAACTATCCCTCTTGGAAATCGAAACTTCGGGGATGTCAATTGCATGAACGTTCACGGAATAATTCTTTCAGCTCCTTAAATCGGGCCAAAGCGGCTAAAAACGGCCGGGGTCATAGTGAGGAAACGTTCAGCGGTGCGCCTTAATGACTTCACTCGCGAAGAGTAATTTCAGATGCCGAATGAGCGGTTCCTTAAGCGAATTCGCAGTTCACAGCACACGTTTTTTTTTCTCCCCCCCCCCTCACAAATGAAATACTGCAAATGGATGGCTCATAGGGAGAAAAGGGAATGAAGAAAGGAATGGGCGTTCGCTCCATTCACCCCTTCATTATATCCGTCCAATGGTATACTGTTGGCCCATAATTCTCATTTTTCGTGATGTATCAGCGACCGAGTTGAGCTGATAAATTGTCGAGTGGGGCTACGAGTAGTTTATCTAGACAAACAAATAAGATTTATGGACAATTTCCAGCTTTTTTAAAAAATGAAAGTGGGGAATTTCTGTGTATTTTTAACCAAACAAGAAAAAAAATGTCGGTATGAGAGTTAATGTTCATTTTAGGCAAACCAATAATAATTTTGGGGGTTTTCAGATTTCTTAAATGAAATGGACGGTGGAAAAAATGGTCGGAGAAGGGTCGCCTCACACAACTTCCTTACTGTGTCCTCGCCAGCAGTTACATACCTTCACGAACAACTATGTAAAATGACTGTGGCCTGGGTTATAGGACAAAACATTGAAGTAGCAGGTGTAAAAACACCAAGGACTGACTTTAGGATGGTGGAACTGGCTTTAGGAATACGTTTTTGTGGGAATAAAGCTCAAGTCCACGTCTGGTTTAAAAGAAGTCAAATCCAATGAACCTGGGTCGGAAAGATTGAATATCCATGAAATTGGGGCTCGAAAGAGCTATGCTCACAAAATTTGACTTTTGAAAGCGCGAAATTCCCTGAAATTTGAATTTCAACGAACCGAATCTTCAAAATGTCTGTTTTTAAAAAAACGACGAACCACGAAAATAGGATTTGTGAGAGCCAAATTGAAGAAATTTAGTGTTTGAAATAGTCAGATTCGTGAATTTAATGTTTGGAAAATCCACATTTTCCGCAGAGCCGAGTCCGTGAAATTGGACATTTGAAAGAGCGAAATTCACCAAACTCATTATTGAAAAAGCTAAACCCACGAAATTTGATTTTTTAATTAGGAAAACCAACGCAATTGGACAAACCCACAAAAATCAGTTTGAAATAGTTGAAATTGGTTAGATGAGTCAGACCCACCAAATGTTACAAAATTATGACAAAAAAGGGCTATTTTGACCCTTCCCTGGACAGTTGAAAAATGAGCCCAGGCGTTATTAAAAGAAGGACACGACCGGACAGGCCTTTCGGGAGAGTGGGGAGGGGATTTGGTCTGTTATACGAAATTATGAAACTAAAAAAAGTACGAAAATGCAGAGTTTTACCGAAGTTGATGCTTCATTGTGGTTGGAGCACTCCCGTGGTCTGATGTGACTGGACATTAGCTGGGGTTGGACCTTTGCTGTGGTTGGACCTATGCTGCGGTGGACATTTGATGTGGTTGGAACTTTGCTGTGCTTGGGTCTTCTTTGTGTTTCTGGAAATTGGCTGTGATTGGTGGTTTACTGCGCTTAGATGCTGGCCTTGCAAGAAAGACCGAGGGGAGCACTAGGTCTATTGATCACAAGCCTAGTCAAATTATTTTAAAGATAAATTGTAGAGCTGTGGTTGGACCTTTGATATGGTTACCCTTTGCAGTGGTTAGACCTCTACCGCGAAAGTACATTTGCTGTGGTTGGACCTTTGCTGTGGTTGAACGTTTGCTGCGGTTGGACCTTTGCAGTGGTTGACCTTTGCTGTGCTTGAACCTTTGCTGCGGTTGGATTTTTCCTGTAGTTAGACCTTCGATATGGTTGACCTTTGCTGTGGTTGGACCTTTGATATGGTTGACCATTGCTGTGGTTGGTCCTATGCTGTGGTTCGCGTTTGCAGGGGTTTGACCTTTGCTGGGGTTGGACCTTTGCTGTGGTTGGACCTTTGATATGGTTGACCTTCGATGTGGTTGGACCTCCGCTGCGAAAGGACCTTTGCTGTGGTTGGACCTTTGCTGTGGTTGACCTTTGCTGTGGATGACCTTTGCTGTGGTTGGACCTTTGCTGAGGTTGGCGTTTTATCGTGGTTTGCAAAGGTTGGATCTTCGATATGGTTGACCTTTGCTGTGGTTGGACCATTGCTGCGGATGGACCTTTGCTGTTGTTGGACCTTTGATATAGTTGACCTTTGTTGTGGTTGGTCCTATGCTGTGGTTGAACCTTTGATATGGTTGACCATTGCTGTGGTTGGTCCTATGCTGTGGTTCGCCTTTGCGGGGGTTTGACCTTTGCTGGGGTTGGGCCTTTCCTGTGGTTTGACCTTTGCCTATGGCTGGACCTTTGATGTGGTTGAACTTTGCTGTGGTTGACCTTTGCTGTGCTTGAACCTTTGCTGCGGTTGGATTTTTGCTGTGGTTGGACCTTCGATATGGTTGACCTTTGCTGTGGTTGGACCTTTGCTGCGGATGGACCTTTGCTGTGGTTGAACCTTTGATATGGTTGACCATTGCTGTGGTTGGTCCTATGCTGTGGTTCACCTTTGCGGGGGTTTGACCTTTGCTGGGGTTGGGCCTTTCCTGTTGTTTGACCTTTGCCTGTGGTTTGACCTTTGATGTGGTTGACCTTTGCTGTGGTTGGACCTCCGCTGTGATAGGACCTTTGCTGTGGTTGGGCCTCTGCTGTGGTTGACCTTTGCTGTGGTTGGACCTTTGCTGAGGTTGGCGTTTTATCGTGGTTTGCAAAGGTTGGACCTTTGTTGTGTTTGGGCCTTCTTTGTGTGGTGGTTGGACCTTTGCTGCGGATGGACCTTTGCTGTTGTTGGACCTTTGATATGGTTGACCTTTGCTGTGATTGGACTTCTTCTGTGGTTCGACCTTTGCTGTGACTCGACCTTTGCTGTGGTTGAACCTTTGCTGTGGTTGGACCTTTGCTGAGGATGGCGTTTTATCGTGGTTTGCAAAGGTTGGACCTTTGTTGTGTTTGGGCCTTCTTTGTGTGGTGGTTGGACCTTTGCTGTGGTTGGTTCTTTGCTGTGGTTCGCCTTTGTGGGGGTTTGACCTTTGCTCGGGTTGGACCTTTGATGTGGTTGAACCTTTGTTGTGACTTGACTTTTGCTGTGGTTGGACCTTTCATGTGGTGGAAACTTTGTCGTGATAGGACTTTTTCTGTGTTTCGACCTTTGCTGTGGTTGACCTTTGCTGTGGTTTTGATATTGGCTGGGATTGGAGGCTTACTGCGGTTTATTGGCGTTGCGAGAAAGAGCGAGAGGAGCACTGTGTCTATAGATCACCATCCTAGTCAAATTAATTTCAAGTGTGAAAGGAAATCAAGTGACTGAAGATGGGAAGAAAATGAAAAGGGAAAAAGTAATGGGCCCAGCGTGAGTTTTGGGTAAAAAATCAATTCGAGGAGAATTGAAGGAATGGTAAAGTTAATTTGTATCAGTGCACGATTAATTTTATTTCGATGGTTTCTGGTATTTGACTAATTTTTCAATAGCGGGATTTCAATGGGAACACTCTCATCTCAATACATTTAGACGATGTTAGATTTGGTGGGAAAGGCAGGGGTATTATTTATCTGGTATAACGCGTTGAGCGGCGCGGCTCTAAACCAACGATTTTGATGAATTTTAATTTTATTTAATCTTGGAAGTTTTCTATTTCATCTTCTTCAATACGTGTTGAAAACTGCACAGATATTTCTTCCTTCTACACTACTGCAGCAAACCTGTCCAAGGTGAACTCCTCGTAAAGCGGAAAACCTGTCAATTGCGGGAAAAAGGGCCGGTCTCTTGAAATAACTAATGCATGTTTCTCGCTAATAATTGTGGAAACCTCTCCAACGTGGAAGTGGAAAGCCTGAAACAGCAGCACAGTGCAGCTGCAAGGTAACAGTACTGCTTGTTGTTTCAATTTTCAGCAGCCTTAACTTAAAACTTCTGTTTTTTTTTAGGAGTCCCATCTACTTCATTCAGTGGACGTCGGTCCTGAGAAAATGTAACACAGTACAGCTGCAAGGTCACAGTACTAGTTTCTAGTTGCTGTTTCGAGCTGGAACAACCGAAATTGATTTTTTTGTTGAATTTTTTCTAGGCTACGCAGTCACCGGGCAGATTGTAAAATTGTTTAAAAAAAAAAAAAAACAAACAAACAAACAAAACGCCAGCAACCCAGAGTAAAATCGCCTAATAAGGAAGTGATCGGATTGAAGTACTCTTCGATAGTGCAACAACAAAGTAATTGGTCGTTTTTTCACTCTTCAATGAGCGAATGAAGACACAGAATCTCAATATGCGTGTGTATGCGTACATTCATGTACATTTATGTACTTTGAAATACATATTAGCATTAAATAATTATTTTACGAAACGCTCCTATTTCGCTGCTAATGTTTATTTTAATTACGTATGTGTCCTAATCTTAATTTTCATAATTTTTGTAGCGCGCCTGATTACTCTAGAGTTCAAAGCGACGATTAAAACTACAAAATTGTTTGCCTGACTGACATTTCAGAGACGATCAAAATAGCGAAGTGAATTTGGTAAGATTAACGGAACAGGAATGGTACGAATAACTCAGCATAGTGGGTGGGTCAACCGACACTTTACGGTCAAAATAACCGAGCAGTGTGGGTGGCCTTGACGTTATGCATTCGGTTGCTATAAACGAAAGATCGGTTGGAGCAGCAGTATTCATGTGGAACGAATGACAGATCAGACTGAGTTAGTCCAACTGTGAAGCCGGTAGAGTTAACCGAATATTCGGTAGTCGCTCGTTAACCAAGCGTTCAGTTAAAATAACCGTGTTGAATTTTGACCGAGTCTACTCGGTCAACCTTGGATCAACCGAGCTAAGTCGGTCAGAGAGTTGCAACCGAGCAGACACGGTTATCAGTGAACTAGGTCAATTAGACCTAGCATACTTCTAACCGTGTCTGCTCGGTTGCAACTCTCTGACCGACTTAGCTCGGTTGATATTGACCGATTATCTGTCGATTTTTTTTCTCAGTGCCTAGTCTAATTATTTTAAAGATAAATTGTAGAGCTGTGGTTGAACCTTTGATATGGCTGACCTTTGCTGTGGTTAGACCTCCACAGCGAAAGGACATTTGCTGTGGTTGGAACTATGCTTTGGTTGAACCATACCTGTGGTTGAACCTTTGCTGTGGTTGAACCTTTGTTGTGGTTGAACCTTTGCTGTGGTTTGACCTCCGCTGCGAAAGGACCTTTGCTGTGGTTGGACCTCCGCTGCAAAAGGACCTTTGCTGTGGTTGGACCTTTGCGGTGGTTGACCTTTGCTGTGGTTGGACCTTTTCTGTGGTTGGACCTTTGCTGTGGTTGACCTATGCTGTGGTTGGACCTTTGATATGGTTGACCTTTGATGTGGTTGGACCTCTGCTGTGAGAGGACCGTTGCTGTGGTTGAACCTTTGCTGTGGTTGAACCTTTGTTGTGGTTGAACCTTTGACTAATTTTTCAATAGCGGGATTTCAATGGGAACACTCTCATCTCAATACATTTAGACGATGTTAGATTTGGTGGGAAAGGCAGGGGTATTATTTATCTGGTATAACGCGTTGAGCGGCGCGGCTCTAAACCAACGATTTTGATGAATTTTAATTTTATTTAATCTTGGAAGTTTTCTATTTCATCTTCTTCAATACGTGTTGAAAACTGCACAGATATTTCTTCCTTCTACACTACTGCAGCAAACCTGTCCAAGGTGAACTCCTCGTAAAGCGGAAAACCTGTCAATTGCGGGAAAAAGGGCCGGTCTCTTGAAATAACTAATGCATGTTTCTCGCTAATAATTGTGGAAACCTCTCCAACGTGGAAGTGGAAAGCCTGAAACAGCAACACAGTGCAGCTGCAAGGTAACTTAACAAAACTTCTGTTTTTTTTAGGAGTCCCATCTACTTCATTCAGTGGACGTCGGTCCACTCTGGTCTGAGAAAATGTAACACAGTACAGCTGCAAGGTCACAGTACTAGTTCTAGTTGCTGTTTCGAGCTGGAACAACCGAAATTGATTTTTTTGTTGAATTTTTTCTAGGCTACGCAGTCACCGGGCAGATTGTAAAATTGTTTAAAAAAAACAAAAACAACAACAAACTAACAAAACGCCAGCAACCCAGAGTAAAATCGCCTAATAAGGAAGTGATCGGATTGAAGTACTCTTCGATAGTGCAACAACAAAGTAATTGGTCGTTTTTTCACTCTTCAATGAGCGAATGAAGACACAGAATCTCATTATGCGTGTGTATGCGTACATTCATGTACATTTATGTACTTTGAAATACATATTAGCATTAAATAATTATTTTACGAAACGCTCCTATTTCGCTGCTAATGTTTATTTTAATTACGTATGTGTCCTAATCTTAATTTTCATAATTTTTGTAGCGCGCCTGATTACTCTAGAGTTCAAAGCGACGATTAAAACTACAAAATTGTTTGCCTGACTGACATTTCAGAGACGATCAAAATAGCGAAGTGAATTTGGTAAGATTAACGGAACAGGAATGGTACGAATAACTCAGCATAGTGGGTGGGTCAACCGACACTTTACGGTCAAAATAACCGAGCAGTGTGGGTGGCCTTGACGTTATGCATTCGGTTGCTATAAACGAAAGATCGGTTGGAGCAGCAGTATTCATGTGGAACGAATGACAGATCAGACTGAGTTAGTCCAACTGTGAAGCCGGTAGAGTTAACCGAATATTCGGTAGTCGCTCGTTAACCAAGCGTTCAGTTAAAATAACCGTGTTGAATTTTGACCGAGTCTACTCGGTCAACCTTGGATCAACCGAGCTAAGTCGGTCAGAGAGTTGCAACCGAGCAGACACGGTTATCAGTGAACTAGGTCAATTAGACCTAGCATACTTCTAACCGTGTCTGCTCGGTTGCAACTCTCTGACCGACTTAGCTCGGTTGATATTGACCGATTATCTGTCGATTTTTTTTCTCAGTGCCTAGTCTAATTATTTTAAAGATAAATTGTAGAGCTGTGGTTGAACCTTTGATATGGCTGACCTTTGCTGTGGTTAGACCTCCACAGCGAAAGGACATTTGCTGTGGTTGGAACTATGCTTTGGTTGAACCATACCTGTGGTTGAACCTTTGCTGTGGTTGAACCTTTGTTGTGGTTGAACCTTTGCTGTGGTTTGACCTCCGCTGCGAAAGGACCTTTGCTGTGGTTGGACCTCCGCTGCAAAAGGACCTTTGCTGTGGTTGGACCTTTGCGGTGGTTGACCTTTGCTGTGGTTGGACCTTTTCTGTGGTTGGACCTTTGCTGTGGTTGACCTATGCTGTGGTTGGACCTTTGATATGGTTGACCTTTGATGTGGTTGGACCTCTGCTGTGAGAGGACCGTTGCTGTGGTTGAACCTTTGCTGTGGTTGAACCTTTGTTGTGGTTGAACCTTTGCTGTGGTTTGACCTCCGCTGCGAAAGGACCTTTGCTGTGGTTGGACCTCCGCTGCAAAAGGACCTTTGCTGTGGTTGGACCTTTGCGGTGGTTGACCTTTGCTGTGGTTGGACCTTTTCTGTGGTTGGACCTTTGCTGTGGTTGACCTATGCTGTGGTTGGACCTTTGATATGGTTGACCTTTGATGTGGTTGGACCTCTGCTGTGAGAGGACCGTTGCTGTGGTTGAACCATAGCTGTGATTGAACCTTTGCTGTGGTTGGACCTTTGCTTTGCTATGGTTGGAATTTTCTGTGGTTTGACCTTTGCTGTGGTTCGACCGTTGCTGTGTTTGGACCTTTGCTGTGGTTGAACCTTTGCTGTGGTTGGACCTTTGCTGTGGATAGACCTTTGATGTGGTTAGACCTTTGCTGTGGTTGACCTTTGCTGCTGGTTTGCAAAGGTTGGACCTTTGTTGTGTTTGGGCCTTCTTTGTGTGGTGGTTGGACCTTTGCTGCGGATGGACCTTTGCTGTGTTGGACCTTTGATATGGTTGACCTTTGCTGTGGTTGGACTTTTTCTGTGGTTCGACCTTTGCTGTGACTCGACCTTTGCTGTGGTTGAACCTTTGCTGTGGTTGGACCTTTGCTGAGGTTGGCGTTTTATCTTGGTTTGCAAAGGTTGGACCTTTGTTGTGTTTGGGCCTTCTTTGTGTGGTGGTTGGACCTTTGCTGTGGTTGGTCCTTTGCTGTGGTTCGCCTTTGCTGTGGTTGACCTTTGCTGGGTTGGACCTTTGTTGTGGTTGAACCTTTGTTGTGGTTGAACCTTTGCTGTGGTTGGACCTTTGCTGTGGTTGGAACTTTGCTGTGGTTGGACTTTTTCTGTGGTTCGACCTTTGCTGTGGTTGACCTTTGCTGTGGTTTTGATATTGGCTGGGATTGGAGGCTTACTGCGGTTTACTGGCGTTGCGAGAAAGAGCGAGGGGAGCACTGTGTCCATAGATCACCATCCTAGTCGAATTAATTTCAAGAGTGAAAGGAAATCAAGTGGCAGAAGATGGGAAGAAAATGAAAAGGGAAAAAGTAATGGGCCCAGCGTGAGTTTGGGATAAAAAATTAGTTCGAGGAGAATTGAAGAAATAGTAAAGTTAATTTCCCTTAACAGCCTTGATAATATTTCACACTAGTGAAGCTAGTGTTCGATAGAAGGATGATTGGTGAAATATTCCCATTGAATTCCATCTCTGGGTCCGAATTTTCTCTCTTATATGGGTCCTGTGTCCGGGGAAAGCAGGACGCCTGGTCATCCTACACGTTTGTTTTACATGATGGTTGCTATTTTTTAGTTTTTTTTTACAAATTTACGAAATCGTTCATCCATTACTGAAAACGTTAATGCTGTTAGTAACGGAGAAGTGAATAAAGCCCAATTCACACGTATCACGCTTGACGCGACCTTTGCTGTGGTTGACCTTTGCTGTGCTTGGACCTTTGCTGCGGTTGGATTTTTGCTGTGGTTGGAGCTTGGCCTTGATCGGACCTCTGCTGCTGTTGAACCTTTGCTGTGGTTGGACCTTTGCTATGGTTGGACTTATTCTGTGGTTCGACCTTTGCTGTGGTTCCTCCCGGCCCCTCCAGACCCACCTTGCCGATCTTCTGCTCGATGCGTGGGTGCATAAGTGCCTTCTAGCCCAGGGCGACCTGGAGCTGGTGTGGTGTCAGAGCGACTGTGCCAAGTGGGGAGTGCCGTAGGGGCTCCGCCTGCTCGATCAACTGAGGCTTGGCAGGAGCGCTGGGCTAGCAGTAGCACAGGACACCAGTTGTTCGGGTTCTTGCCTGATGTCTGGACTCGGCTGAAGCGTGCCAAGTGGCTTACCCTTGAGAATGCTGCCACGTCGGTCCTGACCGGGCACGGCTCGTTCAATGGAAAGCTCTGGTTCTTCCGACGGCGGGACTCTCCTTATTGCCCCTGTGGTGGAGAGGAGGAAACCAGTGAGCATGTGTTGCGCAAGCTGCAACGCTGTGCGACGATATTTGTCGCACGCAGTGGGGGGAAAGGGGTCCGCCGGATGACCCGTCCTAGTCGGCACCCGGCAGGAGTATGACCGGCTCCTGATGGCCTTCTCGTGCGCCTGGCTGGAGCGCAGGAGGCTAGCGCCGGACATCCGAGTGGAATGAATCGGAAACCGAGTAGGGTTACTTCCCCTGCTCGATAAGACCCGTTTTGCGCTTCTCCGGGGGAAAATACCGACATCTTCAGCCCCGCAGCCCTCCTCCTCGGCCTCACTAGCCGTGGCAAAGTGCTTGGGGGGTTGAGAGATGAGAGATGGGGCCTACTCTGTCAGGAATTTTCCGGACCAAAGATGCGGCGCAGGCCAGATAAGACCCTGGGACGGGTTAGGTGCTGGTCGAGTCTTAAGGAATCTCGGCAGAGAGTCCAAAGGGCATGAATGGAAACGAGGAGTTGAAATGATTCCATCACACTAACCTTAATGGAAACGTACGTCATTTTGACTCCATCGTCAAATTTGCTTTCCTTGTAACGAAAACGGTTAAAACCTTTGCTGTGGTTCTGATATTGGCTGGGATTGGAGGCTTACTGCGGTTTACTGGCGTTGCGAGAAAGAGCGAGGGAGCACTGTGTCCATAGATCACCATCCTAGTCAAATTAATTTCAAGAGTGAAAGGAAATCAAGTGGCAGAAGATGGGAAGAAAATGAAAAGGGAAAAAGTAATGGGCCCAGCGTGAGTTTTGGGTAAAAAATCAATTCGAGGAGAATTGAAGGAATGGTAAAGTTAATTTCCCTTAACAGCCTTGAAAATATTTCACACTAGTGAAGCTAGTGTTCGATGGAAGGATGATTGGTGAAATATTCCCATTGAATTCCACCTCTGGGTCCGAATTTTCTCTCTAATATGGTCCTGTGTCCGGGGAAAGCAGGGCGCCTGGTCATCCTACACGTTTGTTTTACACGATGGTTGCTATTTTTTAATTTTTTTTTACAAATTTACGAAATCGTTCATCCATTACTGAAAACGTTAATGCCGTTAGTAACGGAGAAGTGAATAAAGCCCAATTCACACGTATCACGCTTGACGCTCCCCGCTCCCATCACAACGTTTTCAATTCTAAAACTCTCACCAAATTAACCGAGCTTTATAACAAACTGTATGAAACTGTAATTCCAAATTTAAACTGTAAAGTGAGCTGAGGGATTACTGCATTTGAAGGAGCAAAATACCTGCTGGGTGGGGGAGAAGTGTTAAGCTTCACAAGAAGGCTTACTAATGCCATGAGATGGTGCAAATAAAAATAGGCATATCGTTGATTAACTTTACAGTGAGTGAGAAAACTCTTTACTAAAGAAAACTCCGAAGAAACCCGCGGCTCTGTTATTTATTGAATTCATCGTGGTGTAATAAAGGGCAGGCCTGCCTACGAAAAGAGTGAATTGAGTTTCCTTAAGAAAAAATAAACAAGCTCGAAGAAATTTTCCTACGTTTTACTTACATCCTACCTGATACGGTACAGTGAATTTCACTATTGACTTCTTTTCCCCCATGGCTGCTATGGCATCGTTCCAGTTCCTTATCTTTATTCGTGCTTGACTATCTCTCTAGGCCTATATCGTACAGTTACCCTCCTGGTATTGTCGTCCTTTCCGAGTGAACTAATAAAGTACAGTCAGACTCAAGGTTTCCTTTATTAAGTCACGCGTTTTCCAGCGTGCGCCTGTGAGACGCGAACGTAATTGGAATATTCGTTACACAAATTCACGGAGGCTGATAACGTAATTTTGATTTTTTTTTACTTTTATTCGATTTAAACGTGGAGTATAACGCGCTTGGACCACTTCGAGAGTGAATTTGTGTTACCGTTGAACAACGAACAGAAATTGGATTTGCTCTTTAGCTCACAATATTTTGTCTTGAGGCATTATTGAATCAGAAATTTAGTGGATGGATAGATTTTGTGTCTAAATTGTCTATTATAGTGACGAACTCAACACTTTCATGTACGAGCGGTGATTGAAACTGCTGCCTTATTCAAGAAAAAAAAAAAAGAAGAAATCCCCCACCCTTCGCGGATCATAATCAGTAAAAAGAGAAGGGAATATATCACGGATAAGCGATAAATCATTCCCGCCTCTTTCGTATCATTATACGCCCGCCGCAAACTTGTTACATGAAAAAATTATGTCACCCAAAGACTTGTCACTACTTCACATTAAGTTGACACTTCAAGGCAGGCAGCGGCGTCAACGAGTTGACCGAAATGAAACGCTTCATTATGAAAACTTATTTTGAGACTCAAAGTGATACGGAAGAGAAGAAAGTTCTGGGGTTTGATATAGTGCTACGTTTATGATGCGTTCTTGATTTAACGGACCCGAGAGGAAGCGAAATCAGTTTAACGAACTATACCATATTTCGGCAGATATTTTCACAATGATGAAGCTTTTCCATAAATCAAATTATTATTCACTGGAGAATTTCGGGCTTCATCGAAGTTTTCCACTTGACAACATCTACTCTTCCGGGGGGAAAGCGCTCCTCATTGGTAATAATGGGAATACCCAACTTATTCGAAGGAATAAACACCAGCCATTGTAAAACCCCTCGCGTTTCAACTACAAAACGACTTCGAACAGAGCTATGATTTCCACGTTTTTCCACACTTTATTATGACAGACGCTCAAATTAATAAATTAAAATTAGTCCTGTGAGACGTCAGCAAAATAAAATAAGAACCTTGTATTTTCAGAGGGAGATAATCAATAATTTCAATTCTTTTGAAAACCTTTTGAATCACTCTCCTCCACCCCAATCAACACGGAACTCTTATCGCTTACTACGCGTGGTCGGCTCGGAGGCTGTGGAAAAAGTATATGTCTGTAAAAACATTTAAAAGCCCGTAAAAAACTTCCACGGGCAACATAAAAACGTGATGTTATCTTCGCTTTTACGGAATTGTTCATTAATTTTATCAGTTTTGATGACTCACAGCTAACGAAAAAACAGGTGTATTGTGCGAACAGCTCCCGCGGTAAACGCTGTTCACATTTCAGCCAGTCAGATTATTAGCGCCTTAGAAACACATACGTAGTACTCAAAAATTAAATTTAACATCACCCCGACCAGACTGCAGTCACGTTGTTACCTACTCTCGCTTCACGGAGTCAGTTTAGGGCGGATAAGAGCAATTTTCTCTAATAAGCGTCATTTCATTGACTTGTTGGTGCTTGGTGGTTAACCTAATTCTTTTGTTTAGTTCTGTTTTATTTCTGAAAAAATATTATCTCGTTGTGAGCATGAAAATAAAGAAAAGAATGGCGACGGGATAAAATGTCATAGGCATTATTATTCTTGTTTTTTGTTTCTCTTCTCGCTTTTCACTCTTCTTCCCGAAACGTAATGTTGCGACTTGCGAGTGTTTATATCACCTGGCTTTAGGTCTTTTCTTTTTGTCCAAATAAAAAGAAATACAACCTGGGATCAGTGTGTGAGTTGAAAGGTGAAACTGCTCGTTGTTGCTAAAGGATTTCGTAAAAAGTATAAATTTCCATTATTCCTATTTTTTTCAGCAAATAGCGCTGGAAACTCGTTAAGACTGCATCTCGAGAAACGAAAAAATTCGCTGCCACCGTATGATTCCGATTCATTGGTCGATGATATTGGTAGAGAAGGGACAAAATAGAGGCATTGTGATTGGTTGGACCAGAAAGTCTGATTTTAGTACGTAGCAGCACTGAAGCTGGAAGCTTTTCGAGTAAGTTTAAAGGCAGCAAAGAAAACTTCATCACTTTTGGCAAAGTAAAACGGGATAAATATATATTTATCTTGGTCATGACCCACTAGTTTTGACCCGGAAATGCTATCTCCATTCAACGCAGGATTGGTCCACAAAATATAAACATGAACGTTTTTCATTCCTCAGTAACTTTTTTCTTATCGAACTGGGGAAATTGGACGACCAAAGAGAAAACAATGATGAAGGAACAAAGTAAGAATGAAAAATTCCTTCTGCTCGAGAGACATTTCTGTCATGTCGTGCCATTCATTCGTCTCTTTAGCGAAATCTTGGGAGTATTTTCTTTTTCTCATCCAAATACTTTATCTTTCGCTATCATGGTTGGTGAGGAGAGGGGTCTGTTCAATGAAATTGGCTACGGTTCAACAGCCAATCATCTAATTCCATTAAATTTTGAACGATTGTAAGTAACAAATTACTGATTCCGCTTCTCGTCAACAATATTGTTGTTATTGGTGAGATTTTTTAGGAATTAAGAACCTTGTTATTAACCCCCCCTCCCCCAACATCTCGGGATTCACTGCGTTGAAAACAAAATTTCGTGCTATCGATCCATGATTCATTTTGGCGAATTATTGAATTGGTGCAGGGATGAGGGGGGGGAGGGAGGTGAAACGCTTTTTCTGGGAAATAATTTTTCTTGTTATAAGCATTTGTAAACGTAGTGTTAAAGTTTTATTTTCCAGCTAAACTTAAGAAAATGAACTGTTAAATTTACGGTTTCTCGGATAAACGGCTAAAATCAAGAAAAAACTCTCATTCATGGCTCATCGTGGCCGGCTAGTCGTAGTTTTGATTTTGGTTGAAAAGAATTTTCTTCAAGTTCTAACAAGTCAGAAGTGGGATACAATCCGCCACAACAGAGATGTCGACTGGAGAAGAAAGCGGTTGACAGTGAGGTCGCAGGTCGTTAGTGGGAGCCGACCCTACAGACATATTGAACGAGCCTCAGCTGGACCTCTCAACCAACTCGTGCAGATTTTGGTGATACAGAATACTTTACTTATTAGGCAGCAAGTCGGTCACACATCGAATGAGGTGAAAAACGGTCATTTGACGAAAGAGCTGGAAAAACAGCTAGCGAAAACATGTCTCAACTCGATGGGGAGTCCTAGGTCTAGCACAGATTTTTGTCTAGACGTCTCTACACCGAAGACTGCCAACGATTCGGATACAAACCTGAAAACGACAGAAGAGGATGAGAGATCGTTAAAGTTGGACATTAACATTGACTACGGAAGTTACTGCCCTAAAAGTGCTAAAAAAATCAATGGCTTTCAGCAAAGACAACATGTACTGCTTCCCTCGAATTCTGGGCTTTACACAGGTGGAAGTGACGATAGTGCAGGTGGAAGTGGCAGCGTTGCACCATCTTCCAACAATTTCGACGTGGGAGATCAAACCACGGAGTCAGAATTGGACCCAGATCACTATTATTTTCTCTCGAAACCTGAACCAACTCACCGGAGATTCGACAAAGAGAAAAGCGAAGCCACTCGGCAAGGAACATCGCTGATTTCCTATACGATCCCTGTTGAGGCTGTCGATACGGGGTAAAATTCATCCAGCCGAGGCGAGATGTTCTTACTCTGTCAATTTTTATAGGCGCGTATACCTTTTAAATTGTAGTATCGATTACATCAACTGGTCATAAAATTGATATGCATCCCTGAAATGGAAACGTACGTCATTTTGACTCCAAGAAAAAGTTCATTGCCATGTTAAATGTAATAAGAGGAGAGTGAGCCTCTCAATCTTTCAGGTATGCTCTCTCCAGGGTCTCAGGTCTGTTTTAAGTCAGCTGTCCGCCTTTTCGAGGAACCACCGTTTTCGTTACAAGGAAAGCAAATTTGACCATGGAGTCAAAATTACGTACGTTTCCATTAAGGTTGGTGTGATGGAATCATTTCGACTCCTCGTTTCCATTTATGCCCTTTGGACTCTCTGCCGAGATTCCTTAAGATTCGGCCAGCACCTAACCTGTCCCAGGGTCTTATCTGGCCTGCGCCGCATCTTTGGTCCGGAAAATTCCTGACAGAGTAGGCCCCATCTCTCAACCCCTCAAGCACTTTGCCACGGCTAGTGTGGCCGTGGAGGTGGGCTGCGGGGAAGATGTTGGTATTTTCCCCCAGGGAAGCGCGCCAAGGGTCTTATCGAGCAGGGGAAGTAACCCTACTCGGTTTCCGATTCATTCCACTCAGATGTCCGGCACTAGCGTCCTGCGCTCCAGCCAGACGCGCGAGAAGGCCATCAGGAGCCGGTCATACTCCTGCCGGGTGCCGACTAGGACGGGTCATCCGGCGGACCCCTTTCCCCCCACTGCTTGCGACAAATATCGTCGTACAGCCTTGCAGCTTGCGCAAAACATGCTCACTGGTTTCCTCCTCTCCACCACAGGGGCAATAAGGAGAGTCCCGCCGTCGGAAGAACCAGAGCTTTCCATTGAACGAGCCATGCCCGGACAGGACCGACGTGGTGGCATTCTCAAGGGTAAGCCACTTGGCATGCTTCAGCCGAGTCCGGACATCAGGCAAGAACCCGAACAACTGGTGTTCTGTGCTACTGTTAGCCCAGCGCTGTTGCCAAGCTTCAGTTGATCGAGCAGGCGGAGCCCCCACGGCACTCCCCACTCGGCCCAGTCGCTCTGACACCACACCAGCTCCAGGTCGCCCTGGGCTAGAAGGCGCTTGTGCACCCACGCATCGAGCAGAAGATCGGCCGCGTGGGTCCCGACGAAGACCTCCAGAGCGTCCGAGCTAACAGTCCAGCAAGCCCTAGCCACTCGGATAAGTGTCTGCCGCTGCAGGCTGCAGACCTTTCACCGCTGCGCCTTGGTGGGGTGGTACCACTACCAGTATGTCGCCTCATACAGGAGCGTTAGGATCACCACCGTCCTGTAATAATTGGCGCGACACTGGTAGTCCGCACCCCACACGTTCCCCGCGACTGACCTGTACAGGCCCTTTGGAATGGAGTCACAATGACTCCTCTTTTCCAGGGACGTAGCCTGAATTTTGATGCCCTGGGCGTTGTTCATAGTGGGCCCCCCACCCGTTTCCGAAGATTTTTTTCTTAAGTTGGCGATGAAGAGACTAGGAAAGTTTTTGGCATGAGTTAGCGATTGACGTCAGTTGCAAAGTCTCCAAATTCGGCTATAAATCGCTTTTCGGGCAATTATGGAAAATGAGGAAAAGCGCTAAAATTTGAGCTATTTGATACATCATAGAAGGTGAGCATTGTGTTATTTATCTGAACTAGATGTCACCCAAGAACTGATTTCGCTGGAAATTGTTAATAAAAACTAACAATTTCATTAGTTTTAATAGTTGAACAAGCTAATTCCACGTCTTCACTTCTTTAAAAAGTTCATTATGCGCTGTGGGTTTGGGTCATAAATAAACTGGTTAAAATTTCAGAAGTTTGATGATGGTGGAGGGGGGATCACTCAAACACTGGAGCTAGCAGGATATGACCATAATGCTCTATTTCAACAGCGAAAAGCCCATCAAGAAGCAAGTTTTAGCCAGAACAATCAGACCCAGGCTTTAGATTGCGACACATTCTGGGTATGTGAATGTTTGTGGGAGGGGGACCATTAGTTTGGTGGTCAACTTATTGTTGTCGAGGAGGCTAGGGCTAAAGCTGTAATGAGGCCAGGAGAGTGAGCACACTCTGGATGGAACCAATTTCACAAATTTGGCTCTTCAAAAAACAATATGCGGGAGCTGGCCTTTCTCAAAAGCAAGTGACACGGGTTAATTTGCTCCACCCAAGACCGATCAATTGAGCTGGTTTAGTCGTTAAAAAAAAAAAAACCTTCAAGAAATTCAGGGTGAATTGAGGTCAAGCGTTTCCATTGAGGGCCTCCAACTAAGCGTTTCCATTTCAGCGAGGCTTCGCCCTAGACAACCGCTTGACGGATGCTGGATATGAGCGATTGATTCAAGCGTAATTATGGGTAAAACCATCGATTTCAAGGCTTGACGGTGCGTTCCAAATTAGTTCATGAATGTAAACGGTCATCGGAACGCCTTACCTGGATGTAATGAAATCTCGGAGTATTAACTACGCCTTCGCACATTTTTTATTGTGAACGACTTAAAATCTACGTGTTCGATTTTTTCAAGCTACAAGTTGCGCTTAATTATGTTCACCGTTGCGTTGGGGGTTTTCTCACCCCAAAAAAGGACACTTGAAAGACAAGATGTAGCTAAAAGAACGAACCCCCTCCTCCCCTACTCAAACCATTACACTTCTACTCAACTTTGAAGACTTCAGACGTAGAATATACGTCGCATGATGTTCCTCCCTGAGGGAAAGGGCGAAACTCTTTGCTCTCTAAAATTTTGTTTTCAAAACCACTTTGCAACTCTTATGAAAACAGTGGCTTCAATGTCAACTCTGGTTTTCACTAACAAGAATGAACTTTGATGAGCACTGACATTCGAAGAACTGGAAATTAAGGAAAACCTTGAAATCTACCTACATTGAATCGGACGATTGCATAATTATATTAACCCTGCGCAGTATAGTGTGTGCGTGGGTGTGGGTAATGTTGAGTATAACCCACACATTTATTCATGCGAGAGGCTTTCTCTCGCATTGAGAGATTGAATTTTCATATTTCGAGAATAACATCGACTTAATTATTTTATTGATTTAAAATTCGTTACAGCAATGAGACGTTTAACACTTGTAACCATCACTTACTTTATTTTTCAACAAACTTATAACAAAACTGTAGAAAACGTTTTTGTAACTTCAGTTATTTCAATAAGGCGAATACGAACGCAAATAAACCGTGAATTTCCCAAAGGAGCAAGCTCACTGCTGCTATTACCGTTCTCTGGACAGAGTTTTTTCTTTTTCTTTCAAACTAGTATTATGTTATGCACGTGTTTACTCATTTTTGAAAAACGTACTCGTGTGACCGAGGAATATACACACGTATTCTACAAATAACATACAGCGAAAAAACGCAAAAAAATCACTCTTGGATGGTTTCATCTTTTAATTCCACTACAGCTATTTGAACATCTCCTCCTACTCAAGATTATATTATGCTGTAAGCCTCTGTGGAACGCGAGGCGCATCCGAGGAGGGGGGCGCAAGGCCTTCTCTTGATAAATAGCCTGAAGTCATTTTACTTCGAGCATGAAGAGCTAGTATACTCAAGAAGCAGCTCGCGCCGAAATATTCAGTCATTATCTCCAGAGGGCCTTACGACGACCTGTATAGACATGGCCACGCTAGGGTATACGAATAAATCCGACCTTCTGGATCGGACAGTTATTCCCCCAGCTTCAGATCGGGGCTACGTTATCTTTCAAAGACAAGAGAGCATTATGAAAGGTAGCCAAGAGACACAAAACACGTTTTCGTTAGTTGAGCCAAGAAAATCGTTTCATGCCGTACGGATGCTGAAAATTCCGCGAAACATGGCTGACGCATTTACTGTGCGATATCACCAAGCAATCGTAATTTTCATTATTTCAGGATTTGTTTCGCTCCTAAAACGTCCTATCATGAACTGGCATCCGAAAAGTTATGGCAATTTTAGAGCAAAAAGTAAGTAGTACATAGGTACCTCTATCTGAGCCCTAAATACCTTCTTACGTACCTAATCTGTCACATCTATCGTTTAACTCTTCAATCTTAGGTATTTTATTTTGCTTTTTATAACTGTCTTAAGCCATTAATCACTCTGAAACCAGCCAGAGTTAGAGAAGGTAATAAAATGTCCAGTAGATACAATACGTTCTGGAAAGCACAATTATGAAATTTAAAGCGAGCGTTTTGTGGACAGATTTGGTACACGACTCGTAGAGTCATAAGTCTCGGGAAGCTTGATGTCGTTAAATGCCGAATTTCAATTTCAGATATATGTAAAGGATCGAACGAAAGCAGGCGATTTTTGTCAAAAAGTCCCTCTCAAGGTACAACAGAGCCCCTCCTCAAAGTGATTTGTGAACCGCTCGTGGCCACTTTGAAGGGCTTTGACGTAGCCTGAGGAGGGCGTTTTGGCCCAAAAACCTCAAAATTGAACCGCGAAAATCGAAACGTTTCTCTAAACTTCCATCCCCCCCCCCCACACTTTGAGTGGCCTAGGTGTCTAGTTCAGTCTGGGGGACTCATACGCCACGTCTGGCTCGGATAGGAAAATTTCGAGAAATATTTGCCAAGTGACGAATAAATGGCCAACATTTAAATATTCACCAAAACCATCGTATATCTCAGCACTCTAAGAAATCCTAGAATAGCGTCTCCGGTTACAATTAAAAATCCGGTTGGATTGAACGAATTGTGTGGGAAAATGAACGGATAGTCATTCATCTCACCGGATCAATTAGTATTCCAACAGGATATCAAATGGCAATTGCATGATCCGGTTGCGTTCAACCGAATCCGAAATCGTTTGTGACCGGAGAAGAATTGTCAATTTTATGGACCAGTTAAATGCAACCGAATGTTAATTTGGATGTAACCGGAACAGAAATGGTGGTTGCGTTAACCTGTGAAATCCAACCGAAAGCGTAACTATTCATAACCGGATAAAAAAAGGAAATTTTCTGAACCGTTTAAATCCAACTTAATGTGATATTTTGGTTTTAACAGGAAAATAAATAAGGGTTGCGTGGTCCTGTCAAATCCAACCGAATGTGAAATAATTCTAACCTAACAATATTTAAAACAATGCAATTATATTCTGAGTAGGTTAGTCAAACTGAATGCATAACAGGTAATGAATGAGGCAATCAAATTTAATGAAATGACTCGAATTTTAGAGCAGTCAAAAAATTGAAACGGATACTTGAATGTTATTCTACCGTAGGGAAGGAAATCTCCAGTTTCTTCATTTATTTTAACGTGTTATCCAGTAGTAAGCAGGCATGAGTCTATAAAAAAGCCTTTAATATATTATTATCATAATAATGTACCCGCTGCAAAACACCAGTTCGTTCCATTAGCCCATGAGTAATCTCTCCGGCTAGACTTCAATTTCTCTCGGTTATAGACCTCAATTATCCTCCGGTGTGGAAGCTGACTTCTATCCAGTTACAACGTGTTCGGGGTTTCGTCTCATGTCAGATGTCATTTGTATACCGGTTGAATTTATTGAATCTCTGTTGAGGCTGTGTCGGAATACGGTGTGATTGGTTTGCTCTCCGGTTGAAATCAGAGAGATTGCCCAGTGGCGCCATTGTTTCCTATTAGTTCCGAGCCTTTCTTCATCATCACTCAGTCTTTTTCGCGTCGGAGTTCCAACGTGGCGTGCGTGTGTGCTTGGTGCCTAATTTTGTCAATTCATTCGATTCCTTTTATGTTACAAATCCATAGCATCCCCCCGTAGCATGGCATTTGTGAGACCAGTTTTCGAAATGTCTCCCCTATTTCGGCTGTTTGTACTACGTATATCAATATGTAAATGCAAGCTCCTTTTATGTGATATCTATAATGTATAATACTATTCTTAATGAGTACTTTGGGGTTTCTTTGTACTTTTTTGAGTGTATCAAGTGTAAATTTTATATGCCGACAGGAAATACATTTTTTCTATTTAATTCGTCTGATATTACAGCTAAGAACCTGGCCGATTTACTCCGGCCACCGTAGACTCATTTCCTATAAACTGTTCTACACCAGCTGATAATTTTGCTCCTCAGGTTTGGAATAACAGGAGTTACAACAGGTCTGTTCCAGCAAAGTGTTTGGAGCATTTTGGAGCTAAGTTGCTATAGACCCACCAATAAAATGTAATCAATTTGAGTTTTATTGGCTGGTCCTATGGAAACTCTGCTCCGAACAAGTTTCAAACACCTTGTTGGAACAGACCTTTTGTGACTCCTGTTATAACTAACCGGAAGAGCAAAATTGTCACCGGATGTACAACAGTTCATATGGAATGAGTCTCCGGTGAAAAGCAACTGTATTGTTATTGACAAGTCAACGTAGAATTAATACATTTCTCTCCGGTTGGATGGACAACCGGAGATGCATTGCATAACTAACCGGAGGTACATTGCATAACTAACCGGAGGTGCATTGCATAACTAACCGGAGGTGCATTGCACAACTAACCGGAGGTGCATTGCACAGCTAACCGGAGATGGATTGCGGAACTAACCGGAGGTGCATTGTATAACTAACCGGAGATTCGTTGTGCAACTAACCGGCAATTTTTTATTTAAATTATCCGGTTGTATTAATAAATCTCCGGTTGAATCGATCCAAGCGGAGAAAAAATTGAATTCTAACCGGGTTTTTAGCCATATTTTCTTAGAGTGAGGGTTTGTTACCTCTGGGAGTCCCCAAAAATCCAAATGAATTTTAGATCTGACGAGTGATACGCGAATCACCGCATTTTCTCAATTTTAGCCGTGAATTAGTGGATTTTCTCAAATTGATCCGCGATTTATTGTTCTTCTCCGTTTCAGCGGCGAATAAGCGCTTCTTGCCCACTTTAACCGTGAATTCACTGAATCTTTAACAGCGAATGAGCTCTTCCTCTACATTTTAGACGGCAATTAGCGGTTTGTCTCAATTTTAGCCACGAGTTAACGTTTTATTCCTCTAATTTTAGTGTTTTTCTTCACTTCTTAGTCATGCGAATTAGCGCTTATCACCATTTTAGCCGCAAATTATCTCGTTTCCTCAGTTCTAGCAGAGAATTAGCGTTTTGTTTTCTTCGTTTTAGCTGAGCATTATTTCCGAATTTTAAACGTGAATTATTCCTTAATTTCACGCCTGAATCACCGCTTTTACTCAATTTCAGCTTCGAACTGGAGGATTTTCATCCGTGAATTTGCGTTCATCTCCGCGAATGAGCGCCTTTTGTTAAATTGGCCGTGAATCAACGCAATTTCCCAATTTTAGCGCGGGAATTAGCGTTTGTATCAGTTTTAGCCATGAACAAGCGAAATTACCAAATGTATCTTTGAAATTTACCTTTACATTAGCGCTTGCTTGTGCCGAGAAGTAGCATATTTCTCCATTTTAGCTGCTGATAAGCGCTTTCCGCCAAAATTAGCCACGAATTAAATATTTTAACTATCTTTGTTTTAGTTGCAAATGAGCATTTTACATAAGTTTTAGACGGGAATTAGCGGTTTGTCTCATTTTTAGCCGTCAATAAGCGGCTTTTCTATCACTTGTATCCGTGAATTAGCTTTTTTTCTCAATTTTTACCGCGATCTAAGCGCTTTTTCTAATTTTTTAGTCGCAAATTATTTCTCAATTTTAGCCACGAATTACCGCGTTTCCTCAATTTTAGCCAATTTTCTCAAATTATTCCGCGAATTGGCTTACTTCTCCATTTTAGTTGTGAATGAGCGTTTTACTTCAAGTTTAGGCCAGATTTTCTCAGTTTTGGCCGCGAATTACGTGGCTTTCTCAATTTTAGCCAATTGCGCTTTTTTCTCTTTCTCCCTCGAGAAAACCACGAATTTAGCGTTTTCAAAAATTAATTGTTGAGCCAGGCGAGCAATGTACTTCAGCTTTTTCTCAATTTTCGCCACATATTAGTGATTTTTTTCATTTTCAGCCACGAATTAGTGATTTATTTTCGTTTTCTACTATGAGTCAACGCTTTTCTGCTACCGCTAAAAGCCGCTATTTGATATTAGCGTTTTTTTTTCAACGTTCTCCCGCGTACTTGCCCAAAGAGTAGCACATTAGAACGCAATTCAATTTCTTCTGCCTTAAAGGCCTATAGGAATATGGAGCTGGCGGTTTTTCTCTGGTTTGTCCGCGAAGTTGCCTTCAGATATCTCGAATTGGTGCATTTTTCCTAATTTAAGTGGCAAATGATCGCTTGCTCTCAATATTTGCCGCTAATCATCGCTTTGAAACCTAAAAATCCCTTTTTTAAAATCTATTTATGCTTTTTGGAGCCCCTCACCCCCTCAATAAATGGTGGCCTCACCATCACTAGATCGCCCATTCGTCGATAAATCATCATTCTGTGCAGATCCCCCTTCAACAGTCGCATTTTGGTATGTGCAAGGTATTGGAAGAAATCTCTGGAATGACTATTAACACATTTTTGGCGGACACCATCTTCTTAGGGGGGGTTTAAACCCCCAAAACCCACCCCGTAGATCCGCCACTGGCTAGTTCTTACAATCACATCTTACAATCAGCTCAATCTTAGACTGAATAAGGAGAAGATTTTGACGCTTATTGCTGGAAGTCCTCATAAGAAATGTTTATTAGTTAGAGAAAGTTGAAATTAAAATTAGGTTAATTACATTATTTTTGAGTTGAAGCATTCATTTTTATTGCACTTTTTTCGCCTAGTCTGAAGACAGAGGACTGAGAGAATAGCAGCACTGCGTCGCGTCGTACCCTCAATGTTTAGCTAAGCACTGAGTTAATTTTTATTTTTTAAATTATGAACGATATAGTTCATAGCTAAATCAGTTAAATAGATAAGTAGATGGGGGGAAAATACCCTGAGCTCAGCTCAGCTCAATGAGGGCTATTGCTACGCCTCTGTATTAGTGCAGTCTCCCTGGGAGTTACTGCTGACCTTGAAGCAGAATACCCCGGCCTTCCTGCAACCACATCTTGATTCGCAATAATCCCCGTGCAGCGGCAGAATATGGAGTTCAGCGCGTGACAGGGGCGGCCGTGGTGGTCACAGAAGCCAGTTATCCCCCTTCCCCTTTCTTCCACTCACATTCCCTTGGTGGAAGACTGTTTCCCAACCAAGTATTCAAGGTCTCTTTCCAGAGGCGTATGTCTCGAAAACTCCGAGGAATTTAAAAAACTGTATGGAATAAAAGTTATAGGGAACTCAATATGCTTTCATTCTGTACTCGCAAAAAATCGTCTTAGACACACCAGTTTTGAGATACAGGCGAAAAACCTCGAAAAGGTGGCTTTGAACGCTCTCCCTTCATTCGGAGGAGGACGTTTAGCTCGGGACTTTATTAGAGATTGATCAGGGGACCACCTCCTTCACATTCCCGCAAAAAAACAAAATCCCATTTTTATTTCCGCTCCAAAGCTTAGATTGACTGGACTAATAGTCAGCTCGGAAGATGTGTTTAATATTTTATGCCATGCTTTAGGAGTGAACAATGCTGATAGTATCGATATTCTGTTTTTCGAGGCATATTCAAAGCAACGACATAGTAAGAAAGCGCTAGACAGGGCTGAAACTACCGGCAAGCCGGAAGGGGGGGAGGGTCAGATTGAAATATCGTTTAGGTAAGGGGAGCATCGCTTTGAAACCTAAAAATCCCTTTTTAAAATCTATTTATGCTTTTTGGAGCCCCTCACCCCCTCAATAAATGGTGGCCTCACCATCACTAGAATCGCCCATTCGTCGATAAATCATCATTCTGTGCAGATCCCCCTTCAACAGTCGCATTTTGGTATGTGCAAGGTATTGGAAGAAATCTCTGGAATGACTATTAACACATTTTTGGCGGACACCATCTTCTTAGGGGGGGTTTAAACCCCCAAAACCCACCCCGTAGATCCGCCACTGGCTAGTTCTTACAATCACATCTTACAATCAGCTCAATCTTAGACTGAATAAGGAGAAGATTTTGACGCTTATTGCTGGAAGTCCTCATAAGAAATGTTTATTAGTTAGAGAAAGTTGAAATTAAAATTAGGTTAATTACATTATTTTTGAGTTGAAGCATTCATTTTTATTGCACTTTTTTCGCCTAGTCTGAAGACAGAGGACTGAGAGAATAGCAGCACTGCGTCGCGTCGTACCCTCAATGTTTAGCTAAGCACTGAGTTAATTTTTATTTTTTAAATTATGAACGATATAGTTCATAGCTAAATCAGTTAAATAGATAAGTAGATGGGGGGAAAATACCCTGAGCTCAGCTCAGCTCAATGAGGGCTATTGCTACGCCTCTGTATTAGTGCAGTCTCCCTGGGAGTTACTGCTGACCTTGAAGCAGAATACCCCGGCCTTCCTGCAACCACATCTTGATTCGCAATAATCCCCGTGCAGCGGCAGAATATGGAGTTCAGCGCGTGACAGGGGCGGCCGTGGTGGTCACAGAAGCCAGTTATCCCCCTTCCCCTTTCTTCCACTCACATTCCCTTGGTGGAAGACTGTTTCCCAACCAAGTATTCAAGGTCTCTTTCCAGAGGCGTATGTCTCGAAAACTCCGAGGAATTTAAAAAACTGTATGGAATAAAAGTTATAGGGAACTCAATATGCTTTCATTCTGTACTCGCAAAAAATCGTCTTAGACACACCAGTTTTGAGATACAGGCGAAAAACCTCGAAAAGGTGGCTTTGAACGCTCTCCCTTCATTCGGAGGAGGACGTTTAGCTCGGGACTTTATTAGAGATTGATCAGGGGACCACCTCCTTCACATTCCCGCAAAAAAACAAAATCCCATTTTTATTTCCGCTCCAAAGCTTAGATTGACTGGACTAATAGTCAGCTCGGAAGATGTGTTTAATATTTTATGCCATGCTTTAGGAGTGAACAATGCTGATAGTATCGATATTCTGTTTTTCGAGGCATATTCAAAGCAACGACATAGTAAGAAAGCGCTAGACAGGGCTGAAACTACCGGCAAGCCGGAAGGGGGGGAGGGTCAGATTGAAATATCGTTTAGGTAAGGGGAGGGGGGTTATTTCACATTTTAGCCATCATTCCACTCAGCCGGTACACTCTTGAACCTACCGGACATCTTGCTGGCCCCATCATTGCCTTATGCCCGAGAACAAAATTACTATTAATCCTTAATTCATCAAGTCGATCCAAAATTTTCTTTACGATATCTCCTTTCCTGTTATGTAATGAGTAGATTAGAGGCTAGTCCACTAGCCTCATGAAGTCCTCCAGGATTTTAACCAATTCAAGGGACAGTGGTGGCCACTCAATGGTGTTGAGGAAAAAACCGCTTGCATATTGGTCAATTGAGCATTCTCCGCGGGACTCATACTTTCGTCTTGAATCGAAATACTCAGAGAAAATGACCCTAATCTCTCATTTGGGCGATTTTTGGAGGAAGTGGCCAAAATTTAGAAATGAATGAAACCACGTATCACTGGCGGACCAACACCTATCGGGACCCGGGGCGAAAATCTCCATATGATTCCTCTAAGTCTCTGAATAAACAGGATAGATAATTTTTACTTAGCCTTTTCCTTATTTTAGCTACGAATTACCGCTATTTCACCTTTTCTATCCACCAATTAGCGCTTATGACCCGTTTAAGCCGCGAATTTATCAATTTTAGCCATGAAGAAGTGCTTTTTGTCAACTTTACCAGCGAATTAGCGATTTTTTTAGCAAGGGGTTAGCACTTTTCTCGGTTTTAGCTAAAAATTAGCGTTTTTCTTAAGTGTTTTCCTCAATATTAACCGCGAAATTGAGGACTTTTTCACGAATTGGGATTTTGTTTCACCATGCGCAACGCATGAGCGGGTTTTACCTACGAATTAGCGGTTTTTTCACCCATTTCCATAAATTGACGCTTTTTCTTAATGTCTGCCTCTATAAAGGTTCATTCCATTGTTTCGCGAATGCTTCACTTTTGAAGAAAATCATCTGGTTTCATTAAATTTGTCAGAATAAGTCAATGAACTCACGTGGTATTCTACACTTGTGTAGCACTAGCAAAACAATGGAACGGACCTAATAGTTGCCTTCAAAAGCCGCGAATGGCGTATATATTATTCAGTTTTGATGGAAATTGAGAATTAATTTTAGCAGCGTAGTAGCATTTCAAACCTGTAAATTAGTGAATTTTCTCAATTTCAGTCATTAATTAGCGTCTTGCGCAATTTTAGTTGTACATTGGCGATTTTTTCCATTTTTAGCAGTGTATTAGCAATTTTTCTCAATTTAGGCTCAATACAACTTTTAGAATCTCTCAATTTGGTCCAGACTACATAATTATTCATTTTCTAAATTAATTTTATTTATTTATGTATTACTCCCTCAATTTTTGCCAAGAATTGACTCAAATGAAGCAGCAAATAAGCAATTTTTTCCATTTTTAGCAGAGAATTATCACTTGTTCCCAAATAGAACGGAAAATGAGCATTTTTCTTAATTGTGGCCGCGCTAATTAGTGAATTTTTTCAAGTTTATTTCCTTGATATGTATCCGCGAAATAACGGTTTTCCTCAGCTCTATATTCGCAAATTTCTCGCAATTTATTCGTAGATTGGCCTTTACACACCGCGAATCAGCGATTTTCGCTCAATTTTAGTCTGGAAGTTGCATCAAGAGCCCACGAATCAGTGCTTTTTTGCAGAAGTAGTCACGAATAATAGCGATTTTTTCAATTTTTTGCTGCGCCAGCAAGTTGCAAATGTTGGATCAGCACTTAAATGGGCTTAAGGACCTAACGAAACTAGGATACGGTGTATTTTTTTCTTTTTATCCGCGAATTTTCTCAATTTGAGCAACCAGAATAGCGCTTTCAGGGGCTCAATCGAATATTCAACCCGCATTTTTTGCTGATATCAATTGTAACGTTATATTCTCCAGGTCGGGTAGATTAAAATTCCTAGGAACTAGTCAATTCGCTGTCCAACCGTCCGACCATTTCACACACCTACTACGTCCATGGATAACCTAAAAATCCTCATTGTTCCGTATTTAAGCTTTTCGGTGACCCGGCGCGGTCCACCCCCCTCACTACTACCTAATTGATTCGTGGCTGTAATTGAGAAAAATCTCTAAATTCATGGATGAAATTTAAAAAAAAAATGCTCTCTTTGCCGGTAAAGTGCGTAGAAAAACGTTAATTCGCGAAGATGTTTCATTTGTTGCCCAAAATTGAGAACAACGCTAATTCGTGCCTATAAAATCGAGAAAAAACTCTTATCCGCGGCTAAAATTGGGGAAAACGCTGATTCGCGGCTAATATTGAGAAATATTAGCCGGATATTGTAAATCCATGGTTTTTGAAGGTGACATCAGAGCTAAACAGGTGAAACAGCGCTAATTCATGGTAAGAAGAGGATAAAATTGCTGATGCGGGGCTTAAATAAGTTAAAATGCATAGCTAATAATAAAGTGATTTTTATATCACTAGTTTTAGTGGCTGAAATTTAGGAATTAGCAGCTCAAAATTAATAAATGTGCTAATTCACTACTGAAAATGAGTACAGTTGCTAATTTGCTGCAAAAAATTTAGGAAAACGCTAATTCGTAAGTAAAATCGAGAAAATTTCGAATTCACGGGAGAAAAGCTTCAATTTGTAGATAAAGTGCGGTAAAAGCACTAATTCGCGGTTAAATATGTGACGAAATTCCAATGTGAGACTAAATTTATTGAATGCACAAATTTGCGTCTTCTGAAAGTATAACTTTGCGGCTAAAATTAACAAAAAGCGCTCATTCGCGGCTTAAACTGAGTATGAGCGATAATTGATGGATGGGGTGAAGAAAAAACGATAATTTTCCGTGGTGATAGCACAATGAGTCGTTTCTTGGTGAAGGAAAGAGGGTCTCTTTCTGAATGGTTTTTATATTTGTCTACGTTGAATAAAAGTCATTTCATCGTTCCCAATGGCCTGTTTGCTGACCTAAGAAGAACTTTAAGTGAAAATACAAGATAGTGATGAACGCTTATCGTAGACTTAACAATAGGACGACGGAATCGGATAGAAATGTCAGCGACACAAGAAGTCTTTAGATCTCGCTCAGTCCACTAAACATCCTGGGTGTGAGATCCCATAAAGTTGAGGAAAAAGTGGGCTTTTAGTTTAATTTGGCTCAGACCACCGTTTTCACGGGGTAATTGAATTAAAACGAAAGCAAATAAACGCTCAGTATAAATAAGGCCAACAAGTTCCGTTTACAATTTTACGGTTTGGTTGATGAGAGCGAGAGAGAAAGAGAGAGAAAAAAAAGTGCAATTTAGTAACGAATCAAGCGCTATACGGCAGCCAGTAGCTGTGGTTACAGGGTGGTGGGAGGGTGTCAAGGCACAAAATGTGAAAACTTTTCTCTCTCCATGACAAGCATTCTTTACGTGGCTCGATTTATCACACTCGGAGCCTTTTTTCATTTTCTCACAGGACACTCTTCTCTTCCATATGGTAGTAAACTCAGATGAATCTCAACTTTTTTTTTTTTTTGGTTAATTTTATTTTGACACGTCTCTTTTGAGCTTTTTAAGAGTTGGTATTTCCGGATCCCTCACGGGGGGGGGGGGGGAGTTTGATTACGTGAAATGATACTTTGTTTTCCGAGATGCCGGCTCAAAATGTTTTTAATTATTGTTTGAAATGAGTGTAATTCGTACGTGAACATCCCCATTTGGGAAACATGAAGTTTGAGCCATTTTAACTTCATTTACCTCGATGTCCAGGGATTATGAGTATGACGACGATTAGTCTCTGAGGACTGTGGTTTTGGGTATATAAGTGAAATGGGACGGTGGAATAAATGACTGTACCTTCAGGAAAGGTGAGTCGCTTATTTCTGCTCATACTACTTGACAACGGCTTGTTGTGACTCGGCTTTTATGTTATGGAGAACGGGTGGGTTATTTTTCAAGAGAGAAAGCGACATTTTTATTTTGGTCTCACTAAAACAAAGACGGTCTATTTTTACGATTTGAACGTCCAGCCAGGGTGAAATTAATCGCTCGGAAACAAAAGGCAGGGTGTTAATTGAATTCATTTTCCTCTGCGATCAAACTCAAGTGGGGTCTAATTATTTTTTTTTTTCACCGTTAATCATTCACAATGATTTAATAACGCCATTATCCGAGCAACTAATAAGGGGAAATAAATCACGTAGTCAACGACGCAGAAGCACTTGAAGAGCAAACAACATGAAAGTAGATGACATTGATTCCCTGGTAACAACACACGGGCGTTGTATACTGGAGCAGAATCTGAAGATAAACACGCTTGACGCTTGAACTAAACAACACCGTAGGAAGCAATTATTTGACGTGCTTTGAACTCTCAAATAAATGCTTTCATTATCATCTCGTAACCACACGAAGAAAATTACACATAATTTTGCCCGTATACGTCTCGGTTTACTCAACCATGTGGGGGGGGGGGGAGTTAATTGTTTCCTTTGCAAGTTGAGGAGTAATGAACGTGAAATTGATCTTCAGGAGTCAAGTAACATTGTTTTAAAGGGAGCAAAAAGTGATCAAAACAACAGTTTGCTAACGAGCGAACTTCCATCACCAAGCACCGAAATGGATGTCGGGGCTAGTTCGAAATTGACTGTGGTGAGATGAAAAGAAGAAGCAAATTACGGAAAGAGAAAACGTAATTCTATCCGGGGTGACCCCGAATGAATTCATACATTTTATTTTCGTGAACTCCTACAATTTCTATGCCTGTATTGTGTGTTTTGTGTAGCTATGCAACCCCAAAAAAGACGACAGGTTGGTAGGTCCTGTACCATCAGCGACAATAGTACCACTCATCAAACAGCCAAAGTCATTTCGTATTTTTTGTATTGTTCAGATGTCGATATCAAGATGAAATTGGCTGCGTAATTAATTAATTACAGCTTCGAAGTTAGTTGAATTGCCCAGGAAATAGGAAACGATTAGTAGCAGAAGTTAGAGGTCGCGTTGGCAAGGCATCACTCCCCTTCCTTATGTACTGTCACTGAAGCGGTTGAAAGCCTCAATTCCGAAATTAAATTACAACTTTGGCATAGAAGGAACTATATTTGACTTTCTTAAGTTTCCCTACCACTGGTAACGTTTGAATGAAGACCTTTACAGGCAACTTTAAGTCTCAAAAGCCTTCGTTTGATCGCAGGAGAGAAAACTGGCGTGACAGCTTGTTCGCACTATATTCATCGTTATGGTTGAAAGCAGATTTAGTGAACGAGAATAGCCAGGCGAGGCTAAGAGTGACAATAAAAATATGATTGTTGCTCTAAATGTATTGATCAATAACAAATACAAAGTAATCCTTTGCCTAGCTCCAGAACCTAAGTTGTTCGCCTTGAAACCTACAATTTTGTTTCAGTAGCAGCAAAGTTTTGTTTGCTCCTCTGTTTAATTTTCCAAAAAGCCATAAAAGTTGGAGTTATTAGTACATCAGAGGGAGGGGGTGGCAAGGGGGCTCGTTCTCTCTCATTCGGTTTGAGTCTGAGCCTCACGTTGCATTGCTGCCATGGGGCAAGGAAATTATAAAATCCCGAAAACAATGTATCCAGCCCCTAAACTGGTAATTTCACGCCATGAATTGGCTGTTTAGCTGCATGACCGTGGTCATTTGACGATGAAATTGCTTATTTTACAGCTCATTAATATTATAGTTCTGTAACCCACGCCACACACCTCAATCACAGACCCAACATCACCAGGCGCATGAAATCAGCTGGTCTTGTTAGCCAAAGCTGTATATTGGGCCCGAAATTTGGAGTTTCCTCTAGAAAAGCTATCCGTTTCATGCTCACAGAACCAGGCCGATCGACCACGAGAACCGCCCCCGCCACAACTGGCATTTCAGCCCCTGCAAAAGACGCTATTGGCTCCTACATTGTGAAAATCACAATTCAAACGGAAAATCGTTCCAAAACCTGGAAATTATTCTCTGGATCAGCAATGAAGCAGGTAATGTATTTACAATGCAAAATTATAGTGTTCGGCATCGATGCCATTGATGAATTTCGGGATGGGATTAAAATTCGAACATTTGAGTCATTTTTTGCCCCCGGGCACTGAATATACACCCCAGAATTTGCAAATATTCACTGGAGTCCCACAAATGACTACTGAAAGTTAAATTTACTCGAAGTACAAGCATGATTTGATCGTGAAACTGTTCATTGACAAAAAAAATCGGCCTTAAAACATAAATATTCGTCCGCATGGTTGGTATTTAGCCTCGAAAACAGATTATCAAGGTGTTAAAACTGGAAGTGCTCTGTCAGCCTCTGAAATTTACAGTCATTCACTGCCTAAAAATAGCTAAATTAGCTATTCCCACCATAAAAACGGCCAGGTTGACCGTACTCGTTCCCTTCCAAATGGCAAACCGTAATGAGGATTTACGTGGTATTGAAAAAAGCTAAACCGACTATATGTGTGCCCAAAAATAGCCGGACTGACTTCACGCGCCCTAAAAATGGCTAAACCAACGAAGTATGCGGGCCTATAAATTATTGAAAGGTCATGATTCCCGCCATGAAAATGGCTAAATCGATTATTCACTTGCCAGAAATGACCAGATTGACAATTCGTGCCTTGGCTTGACGGGCTATTTTTGCAGCATGAAAAACGGCTAAATTGGATACTAGCACCCAGGAAAGTCCTAAGCAGAGGATTCCTGTCCTGTGAATTGCCAAATCGACCATTCGTGCCTTGACTTGACCATTTGCGCCTTGAAAAGGTCAAAATTGACTATTCTCGGCTTGTTCATAGCCAAACGGATTGTTTATGTGCTAAAAATAGCCAAACTGGCGATTTTCAATAACAAAAAAACAAAAAAAACGTCCAAACTGACTTCAAGAGCCCTGGTGATTCCTCCTCTAAAAAAGGCGCTCAGCCAACTGACCGCTTCAGCCTTGTATTGAAGTACTATTCACGCCCTATAAATGGCGAAACTGACTTAACGTGTCCTAAAAATGGCCAAACTTCGAACAAGCCATAAAAACGGCCTAAGTTATACACTACTATGGCCCGATTTCACCAAATTCTTAAACCAAGATCAACAACTAATCACGAATACAATGTAAACACTTATATCAGAATTCATACGGGTCGCTATTGGCAACTGATCACGATCAACTTTAAACAACATCAATTTTGTTGGTGAAAATTGGTCTATGTGTCATTAAAAAAAAAAAAAACTCTGACAATTTGCGCACTTCGTCTGTTTTGCCTTGAAAATACCTCAACAGATGATTCCGGCCATGAACACGGGCAAACTGACCATTCGCACACTAAAGTTGACAAAAAGTGTTAATCCGTAGATTCCCACACAAATGCCTAAACCGATGATTCCTGATGTCCCGGAAGTAGCAAAAACGACAAATTGACGTGTAAGAAATAGCCAAACTGAGCCTTCACGCCTTGAAAATGTCTTTAATTGACAATTCGTGCCCTAAAAATAGCAAAACTGCCTATTCACGCCCTGAAAATGGCACACTCGTATACTGGGAATTCACGCTTCACGCTCTTAAAATTGTGAAATTTATATCATTTGCGCCACATTTAAAAATGGGTATCTGCACAAAAAAAAAAAAAAAAATTAAAATAAAAATAAAAATGGCCAAACATGGCGTTTGAGCAGAGATATGGGCTTTCCCCACCATACCCTCCCCACCATTCAAAGTGCTGGTTGCACGTACCATATAAAGAGATGGCGCAACTGACGACTCATGCCATTAAAAATGTTTTGGGGGATTTCACGATTTCCTCGCATTTCAGGAGCCAATATCAGGGCCGTCTGTTAAGGCCCCGGGCCCAAAATAACATTGGGCCCCCTCTGTGATTCAAATTATTTCGCAAAAATAACTATGTACTTTGCTTAAAAAACGTATGTACTGTGATGTTCGGGTAAAGAGATAGAGATTTTAAAGTCAATTTTCCCAATTTTTGAGAAATATCGATATCAAATTCATCCACTTGACTATGGCCACGTCTTTTTTCCCTTTATTTGTGAACAATGGGCGTAGCTAGCGGATGGCAGGAGGGGTAGTTACCTTCCACTTTGCTCGAAATTGTAGCCGCAGTGGGGCAGCTGCACACTCATCATAGATAATGCCATCAAAAAGTACAAATCATACAGGGTCACCGCTGTCACCACTGACTTTGTGGGGGTTCCTAAATCAAAACATTTTTCTCGCAAAAAAAAAAAAAAAAAAAAAAAAAAAAAAAATCGTGGGCCTGCCTCACTAACAAATTATTTCCAACATTTTTCCAAAAAAAAACAAACAAAAAATAATAATTTCGCTAATTTTTGTAGCACATAAACCAATTTTGTGGGGTGGCGCAATTAAAAGAGACGCGGATTTTGCGCCCTGAAAACCCATTTTTGCAGTTCTGACTCGCTAAAAAAAAAAAAAAAAAAAAAAAAAAAAAAAAAAAAAAAAACATGTTCACTGATTTTGCCCTGATTTAAAATCATATCGTCGATTTTTCTCCCTAAAATCCCATATTCGCTGCTCTGGCCCACAGCCTAAAATTGCTGAAAAACCAATTGCAAGAGGTTGTCTTATTCAAAGCCACTTACGCGATTTTATCACACTAATCAAAGCCTTTCTGAGATTTATGGCTCATTAAAACGCAAATTCCGTGGGATTTGCTCGCTATTTTATGAAGGGCCTTGGCTCCCTAAAACGTTAATTTCGTAGTGTTTTCTCGCTGAGGAACTAAAAGCCCGAGTTTTGGGCTTGCTGAAAACTAAATATCGCGTGAAATGATTTATTTCACAGATTTGGTTCTCTAAAAAACTTTATTGTTAAATTCAAAAGCCCGTAAAAAGCCCTAGCTCCGAAAACCCCAATTTGATGAGCCCCATCATTACCAGAATTTATGCGATCTCCTTAGAAAAGCTGATCATTCCTAATATCTACGCTCGATGAATGAATGAACTTCGCGAATTGAATAAATTGCATGAGCGAATGAATTGCGCGTATTGAATGAACTACGCGATTGTTGAAAGCTATAATGTAACGAATACACACAAGTGCAGCGGTGTGTATTCGTTACAATAACTACGCAGTTTACGCATGTCTGAGAATTCCTGTCAGGGAGTCATTCGTCTCAACGACGGATGAGTCCAGTTTGGCGGGCTAACGTACCGCACTTACCGCCCCAGTCTCAGGAGACGAAAATTCTTCTTGAAAACTTCCTTGGAGGAAAAATTGTCAATTATCGGACGGAAAATCAGGAATAGAATTCAACCACAGCTTTCCGGCCGAGATTATTTGATGGTATGACGGTTAACGATCCTTTATCTGAGCTAATTCAGTTTCTGGGGTCGAATTGACGATTTCTCGCAGCGGGTGCACCAGAATTATGTTCTCACGTGGACATGCCCACCCCCTATATCAAAGGCTGCCTATGTCCCTGCAATAAACTAGCGATTTTTCCACATTTAGCCAAAAATTATCGTTTTCTTTGTATCCTCGAATTGGTGTTTTCTCTTTTTTAGCTGTGAATAAGCGCGTTTCATACATTTTAGTCAACGATATGAGTTTTTTTTTTTTTTTCAATTTTAGTCGCGAATCAGCAATTTCTTTCGCTTTAACACTTTGAATTAGCACTTTATTATCTCACCCACGAAGTGGCCGTTGGAAACCGTGATTTCTCAATTCTGGCTGTAAATGAGCGCTTTTTCTTGATTTTAGCCGTGAATTCGTATTGCTCAATTTTAGCCCCGAATCAGCGGTTTTTTAAAATCAATTTTAACTGCGGAAGGGCCCATATTCTCAATTTTAGACAATAATTAGCGCTTTTTCTCAATTTTAACAGAGAAACAGGGTTTATCACTATCCCGTCGGGCCCCCACCTAAAGACGGCACTGGCCAATATGAGCCCATCGAGCGCGGCCGGAAGGAGGAGTTCAAGCTCCCTGTCCTGTAGCCCTCCACGGATACGTGTCTGCCACTGTCGTCAGCTTTTTAAACATGAAAAACTGGCATTTCTCACCCCTCAGGGTCAGCGTGGAAGGGTTCAGAGATATACCCAAGGGGTTTTAACGACAGTCCTGAAGTCCGAGGAAGAGCCTCGATCCACGCGACCCTCGCTGAACCGACTGTCACTGCAACGAACGACAACACCATATCATAAAACGCTCACTTTTGCCCGATTCGAGGAGTGGTAATGCTCTTTTTAGTGAAATTTGACCCGATCCGGCTGCATTCCGCATTTTTGACCGTGCTCATCAGGGGGTCTCATAAATCGACTCAGTGAATTCCCTGGCAGTCTGGCCTGGTTGAGCGGTACACCAGTGACAATGGGTGAGGGTTTTTCAATGCGAGGGTGTCTCGGTGACACTCTCGAACCCCTTGAACACTTGCTAATCTTGAAAGAAAAGACCTGTCCTTTATTTATTTTTAAAAATATTGTAGAATACTATAAAATATGACATAAATATCATACAACGTGAATCCGTATAAGTGTGACAAAAATTGTTGGGTAAAACTACGTCAAAACTGGAGTAAAATGGTACCTTCGAAGTGTCCTTCATCGATCCGTTCCGGAGTTCCGATTGTTTTTTTTTTAATTTTTTTTTATTTTTTTTTATTTAAAAAAGTAACCGGTGCTTTGCTTCAAAAAATCCGCGATTTTTCGGCTTATATCGCACCAAATAAAAAAAAAGCGATACCATTTTCAGATACTATGGAACATTTTTTTTAGGACGGAGGTCATTTTATTGCTTGAAATATAATCGTCAACACCCAGAAATCGGGCATTTAAAAACCCCTCCCAAAGAAAAAGTCCGTGAGTCTTGGACACGCCACTGGTTTTAAACAGAGAATCAAGTTTGAAGAAAACGAGTCATTCGTGGCCCGAAATAAGCGCCAGTTCGAGGTCTTTCGACGCAACTTCTCATCCCGATTTGAGAAAATCTTCTAAATTGCTGTCTTTGGAGTAAGTCCACGGTTATAATAGAGAAAAAATACAAATTAACGGATAATTTTTTGAAAAAAAAAAAAAAAAAAAAACTCATTCACGTTCAAAGTTGAGAAAAATACCTTGCTCGTGGGTAAAATTTTGAAAAACACATTTTGCGGCTAAGATTGAGAGATGCGTCCGTTGATTCACGGATAAAAATTGAGAAATCGCGCTCATTCGGGGATGAAATTGCGGTTTTACATTGCAAAGTCCATGTCAAAATTAGGAAAATACGCTAATACACGGTTTATAGAGGTCATTTGACCGGTAAAATGGATCAAAAGGGCCAAAATATCGAAAAAGTGATTATTGACAGCTGTTAGGGCAATTTTGTGGCTACAATTGACAAAAAGTGTGAATTATCGCGTAAATTTATGAATACAATGTAAAGTAAAGATGAAAAGTACTCCTTTTTGAGAGTAAAATTGAGGGAGTATACCTGGTCCTGGCCAAAATTAGAAAAATATCTCGAATTGCTGCTTATCGAGACTATTTGATCAACGCGCTTGGACTTTTTTAGCGTTTAGTCTCTCCTGTAATACAATGAGGTCATTCAGGCAAAATTACACACCAAAGCGTGACACTTTGTAACCTCAAAGACGATTAGGACGATTCGTGAGTCACTTTTCACCATTTTATGGTACCTCGATGGCTGGAATTGCGGACTTCTCCCTATCAACCCCAATTTCGCACTTTAAGAAATACATTTCACGACTTTGGATCTTCTTAAATTGCTCACGAAAACAAATTCACCGGATCGACCCGTTCAAAAAATACAAAATTTCGCGGCGCTGACTCACCTCACTTGGAAGGACATTTCGCCAGTTTTTACTGCAGCTTCGAAGGGGGGGGGGGGCAACCGCGGATGATACGCTCAGGGATTTTCTCAGACGTATTTGTTCACGCGGGACGAACCCTATGGAAGGAGGACTCTGCTGCAGACTGCGAGTCCGGTGCGGAGTGTGGTCCCACGCTCTTATAGGGGGAGAAAGGTCTTCTCAGTGGAGGAACTGCACCAAAGTCATTGAATGTATTCCTTTTAACCCGTGAGAACTTTTGGGGGAAATGGAGTTGAAATGAATGCTCTCTGATTACTCGGTGATTTCCCCTGGTTATATGTGTCTGAATTTCTTGAATTTTGTTTCCCGTAACCCTGAAAAGGTTTTCTCGGTGCTGTACCACTTTCAAGTGTTTACCCCCATCCCCTCGTTCGTGGTAAGGTTTCGCCCTTCAAAGGGTACTAGTGGCCTTTGGCGTCTGGACCTTCAAAACACTGAAACCCTATGGTAAGTACTACATTTGACCTTCTGTTTCATTACAATCGGACGACTGGTTCGTGACTTGATCGCGCTATTAGTGTGGACAGGACGAAGAAGGGAATATATTTTATTGAAATAATAAATCATTTTCCTCCGTAAAACATTTCATAAATACCTCCAGCGTTTGCCAGATTGTGCGTAACGACATTCTTCGCGTATCCTTCCTTTTGTTTAAATTAAAGAGTCGCGTAAGTTTTCGAACGTTGGTTTTCAAGCTCAAATACTTATAAATACATCGTGAGTGTAAACTCGGTGTATCTCCCGAGCATCACGGGAGGACCCTCCCCCCCTTATATAACATTTTGTAAATACCAAATTTCGTAAATATTAATTTTGTAAATATTATATTAGAACACTCCACTTTGGAATTTCGGTTTACCTTCTCGTTTCGGTTAAGTGTGCGTGTGAACGTCTGTTTCCACGATGCCAAGAACTCCGAAAACTTCTCGGTCATCCTCAGCTGCCTCTTCACGGGATCCTTCTCCGCAAACCTTGAAACGGAAGTCTGAGAAACCCATTCCTCCACCCACACAGCTTAGTCAGAAAGCCCCTAAAGCTCACAATAATGATCCGACGTCCTCATCATCGCCCTCAGATGTCTTTAAACAGCCTCTACCAAGGCCACCCCGCCCCTTAACTTGCGTAACGACGTTAGTACCGGAACCTAGATTGGGGATGCCAACCAACGTCGTTGAGGATCAGGTGGGCAATCAAATCTTGAAGTTTGACCCGGCAAATGTCCATCTGCCAACCAGTGCCACTGACAGCCCTCAAAAGGCCTTCACCCACCTCCTCGAATGCAGAGAGCATCTTCTCCGATCAATCTCTGATGTTTCGACTGCTGATACCCAGTTCAGCTGTGAGAATTTTCTAAATCTTGTAGAAACCATGGTGGCTACAGCATATGTGCGTTTAGAATGGTACGAAGCAACACGTGTGACCACGAGGCCTCCAACTACCATGGCGATTGCTTCCACCCCTGATTCTGTCCAAACTATGATGACAGCAGCAATCCAGCAGAGCATTTTACCGATTATTCGTGAAAAAATTGCTCGTGCTTTCCCGCTGGCAAATCTTAACTCGGAATCACCGTTTTCTCCCCAGAAGCGGCGCAAGCGGCTCACGCAGTGCGCGCAAAAGTGCTGCAACTACTGAACAGCCGTCACTTACACCGCAAGACTTTCCAACCACACCAGCTGACGCTTCACAAACATATGCCTCGTAAGCGGCACTACCAGTATCAGCTGCCAAAATTCGTTGTGACATAAGAGCGGCGATCGTGCGCACCAGTGGGCCAGTCCCACGCTCTTCGACTGAACTCAAAGTGATGGTGAAATCTGTTAAAGTAGATGTGCCCACCCACACGGCACTTGAAACCCTACCAAGTCCAACTGACATGAATATTAAAGTTGTCGGAACCCAACACACACGGTCAGGAGCAATGATTCTGGAAGTTGGATCACTATCTGACAAGCAGCGTCTCCAGCATGCAGCATGTCCTGTTCAATGACCCATGGGGGCTCCCCTACCAAATCTGGAAGCGGGAGGCGAACACAAAAGTTACAGCTACATGCATTGAAGATGATGCCAACGTTTACACGGCCTCAGCTGCTCCCAACACTCGCTACCTCTTGCAGCAGCTATTCCCAACTGACGAAACGTCCTTGGACTTACCGTGTGACGCTGAAGTACACCAATCATTGCTTCCTCCCCTTGACACACCCTTACACCCACAATGGACGAATGAACAAGTAGCTACTGCAATGCAAGGGTCAGCCACGTCCAAGGCCCCAGGCCCTTCTGGCATTCACGGGGAGCACGTCCGTAACGCTTCCCTCAGCAGACATTATGTTGATATGCTAACGAACATATTTAACCGGTGTTTGCATCTAGGATACTTCCCCGTCGCGTGGAAGAGCTGCCGATAACGCCTCCTTCTAAAGGGTCCACATCGGGACGGGTCACTGCCAGGCTCGTACCATCCTATAAGCATAATGTCAACTGAGGCTAAAGTTTTCGAGAAGCTTATCCTAACTGCACTGCACCCATTCCTCGAAGCTAGGGTGCACCCATCACAGTATGGTGGCATGCCCGGGTGCTCGACATGCCATAAACCGGCTCAGAGAGGAACTAGCGACGCCTTCGCGAGATACTACTGTGGTTCTCTTCTTGGACATATCAGGAGCATTTAACAAGCTATGGCAGCCGGCTATCCTAACTGCCCTGCGCGAAACGAGAATCCCATCCAACTTGTATCGCCTCCTTTGTAGATACTTCACCTATCACCGCAGGATGTCTCCAAGGAGCGGTACTCGTCTGCGCCCTTTGGGCTTTAAGTTTCAGTGAACTACTGCGGCGCCTCACGAACCTCAATTTCCAAACAATCGCGTATGTTGATGACTTGGCCATCGTCATTAAAGCCACCGATATTGATCACCTCTGTGACCGTGTCTTTGAAGCCTTGAGGTGCGTAGAACAATGGTGTGATTCAACGCGCCTGCGTCTCGCAATCTCCAAAACACAAACATTCATCGCTCGGGCCGAATACGCTCCAACCACATATTACTTCGAGAAAAAGCCAGTTTACCTTGGCGTAATCCTAGACCGCCGTTTCACATCTTTGCCACATCTCCAACTGTTACGGGAGCGAGTTCTACCGCGCTTCTTCGTTTCCTTCGTGGACTTTCCTGACCAGTATGGGGGGCATCTCTATCCTCAAGACTCGTATATTACCAGCAGGTACTGGTTCCACGCATCCTTTATGGGTGTATTGCATGGTGGCCCCGTGCTAGTCAGCGTGCTAGAAACAATATTCTCACGATTCAGCGTCTGATACTACTGCAGGTGCTTAAAGCATATGCTACCACAGCGCACTCAACATGCCATGTTCTGGCTGGCGTCCCCCCAATAGACCTTGTTCTCGATGAGAGCCTTGCGATCCAACTTAAACGCCTGAATTCGGATCTTCCACGGCCAGACTGGATTATGGCAGCTCCTGATGAGCCGGATTTTACCTCGTACCGTCGGGCTGTAAGGCGTGCCTTGATTGCAGAGTCGGCTTGGGCTTTAAGTTTCAGTGAACTACTGCGGCGCCTCACGAACCTCAATTTCCAAACAATCGCGTATGTTGATGACTTGGCCATCGTCATTAAAGCCACCGATATTGATCACCTCTGTGACCGTGTCTTTGAAGCCTTGAGGTGCGTAGAACAATGGTGTGATTCAACGCGCCTGCGTCTCGCAATCTCCAAAACACAAACATTCATCGCTCGGGGCCGAATACGCTCCAACCACATATTACTTCGAGAAAAAGCCAGTTTACCTTGGCGTAATCCTAGACCGCCGTTTCACATCTTTGCCACATCTCCAACTGTTACGGGAGCGAGTTCTACCGCGCTTCTTCGTTTCCTTCGTGGACTTTCCTGACCAGTATGGGGGGCATCTCTATCCTCAAGACTCGTATATTACCAGCAGGTACTGGTTCCACGCATCCTTTATGGGTGTATTGCATGGTGGCCCCGTGCTAGTCAGCGTGCTAGAAACAATATTCTCACGATTCAGCGTCTGATACTACTGCAGGTGCTTAAAGCATATGCTACCACAGCGCACTCAACATGCCATGTTCTGGCTGGCGTCCCCCCAATAGACCTTGTTCTCGATGAGAGCCTTGCGATCCAACTTAAACGCCTGAATTCGGATCTTCCACGGCCAGACTGGATTATGGCAGCTCCTGATGAGCCGGATTTTACCTCGTACCGTCGGGCTGTAAGGCGTGCCTCGATTGCAGAGTGGCAACAACGATGAGACCAAAACAACACCGGACGTCATCTACATAATATCATTCCCTTGATTCAGCAGCACATGCGTATGTCTCACCTACGCCTACTATCCTACCCTGCGACCCAGCTCCTCGCGGGACTCGGTAGCTTTAACGGTAAACTCCACTTCTATCGGAGAAGAGACTCGCCGGATTGCCCATGTGGCCACCAAAAGGAGACCGCAGCCCATGTCCTCTGGAGCTGTTTAAATTACACGTACCTCCGCGTCATCTAGAATCAACCTCGATTACCACACCATTATTAATCACCTCTCGAGCAGCTCGAGCACCTCTTGAACGGATTTGCTAGGGGATGGTACCATCGAAGAGGTCTCGGGGCAACCATGGCCCACACAAATATCCCGCTTGCATCAACTTCCTGATTCGGCCTTCTATGCCGAGTTGGATTGATGTTGCGGGTAAACCCCGTACTTCATGGCACTTGCACCTGCATGGTTCCCCACCCCCAACTCGGTCTCAACCGGAACGTGCCCATTTTGGCCGGTGGGTGCGGCTGACAGGGAGTTGAAGTACGGGCTAACAGACATTGCACGTGTCGGGCCACTTCCCGATCGTACAAATAGTATAGCTAGACAATAAACTCCAAGGAGTTTCAGTCAGGCCCGAGAAGAAGACACATGTCTGTGGTGCTCTTCTGCTCCACACTTTGATTTTGTTCTAGAAAACGTATTACTAAAGACGATCTTTAGAATATTTATAAAGCATGAATTAAAACGATTGATATTGTTGTCATGTTTTATATCCGTTCAATTCCTAATGTTAAGTGTTTCTTTGAATCGGCCAACCTTTCGAATTATTAAAATATTCCATTGCATTTCTAATACTTGTTAGAGTTACTCTTACAAAGTAACGCAGTCAAGGGTTTCAATAACCTCTCGGCTCAAGTCTGCTCCTTCCTATTCAGGAGCAAGAATGATTAAAACTCCCTTTAAATAAATACTTAATTTAATTAAAGGAATTGTATAAAATGAATTCCAGTGACATATCAAATATTTATTTCATGAATAAACGAGTCTGCCCACTTTATTTGCATTTTAACGTTGAAACCCCCATGAAAGAGAAGTGAGTTTCATTCCATTTTCTCATTTCCACGGAGTAATTTTCTGAAACCCATCACGTATACGAGCTTACAATTAGACTGTCATTTTTCTGGTTTTATGGTTTTAACTAGGACGCTGCTCAATAGACGCACACACACAATATAATGAAGTTATCAGAAGCTTACAATAGTCATTTCCTAATTTATGTGACATATTTCTTGGACATTCATCATTTTTTCAATCGTTTTAAACTTTTCATGCACGCAATAAAGGGGGACATTAAACAGAGAGACAGCTGAACTAAACTGCAAATGTTGAGCCTGTTGTAGTTGTAGTCATCGTTAGGCCGATATATTTTTTTTCTTACACTTACTTGACCTGAAATGAGGTGTAAAGGGGTCTTGGAAATCCTCGAAAGGGCACAACCCACCAAACGGCTAATGAGGCTTCAATTAGCGTCATTATGACATCGCTCCAAGACAACGCTATTTTTTATGGGAATTGACGCGATGAATGAGCCCAAATGACTACGAGCAACATACTTGTAGTGCTCAGTTTGAAACCCTCAGTGATGTTGTGTAGATTACAGACTGTTAACCCGAAACAAAAGTTCACGTTGTCTGGCCTATCTCCCCCCCCCCCTCTGACCATTGAGCTCTCCCCGGTTTTACTCACCGGTCTGCAAATTACTCCCGGACCAAGCTACTTTCACTCAACATTACATGTTATGAACGCGCGTTTCAGTTAAAGCGTGCAACCACACGTGCTGTAATGCCTGTTTCTGGATGGGGGGAAGGGTGTAATATACCGTTTCCAATATGTTGCTATCAAAAACCGCGGATTGGCGTTTTTTTTCTTTTTTCGACCCTTTTAACACTTGCGTTTTTCACCACAAATGAAGGATTATGTTCACTTTCGGTCGTGAATTATTCAGTTTTTAAAAATTAAATTGAGCCGCAAATCTGCCGCTTGAATAGTGTCAGCGGGTTTTACACATTTTAGCCGTGAAAAGGGCCACTGTAAACCGTGAGCCGTTTACTAAGTCGTTCCTCGAATTTCTTCGCGACTGCAACCTACCTGTCAGCCATGTTATTTTATAATTTTTGCCAGTATTTGAGGGAGCTTTGTGGTTGAGGAAAATTTGAGGAATGATTTAGCCTCGAATGAGCGCTTTTTTTCGCAATGTCTTTCCTATAGACAGGAAACTAAACCGAAAAATCCCTAATTTTTCGATCGCTAAGCTTTTCAGAAGCCTCCTCAAAAGAGAGTGCGTGCTGTCCGTCTCCTTTTTCGAATGACACTACTGATTATCTTATTTGACAGATTTCTTTTATCGGAACGGAATTCATTTTGCAAATTTCTGAAAGAATTTTGAGCTTGACTTGACGGAAAAAGCAAAATTTTACAACGCAGTTGCAAACGCTGCTACGGAGCCCCAAGGGACCACACTGTTTCTAGTTTAGAGTGTGCTTGATTATATCGTTTTATAAGGGCAAAATTGTCAGTATTTTGACAGAAAATGCAAAATAAAAGGCTAAAATGACCGCTTCTTGACATAGCTGCCGCAGTTTCTGCCAATTTTCTGTGCTCATTCAGTTTTGTAAATTTGAGAAGGCTATTCCTCTTCATAGTTTGAGGCAAAAATGATGAAATTTCAAATCGAACTTGGGGATCTTGGGTGTTTTCGACTCAAGGAATCTCAATATTCAAACAAATTTTCGACCGGACGAGTCGTTGAAGAATGATTTCTCTCTGTGAGTCTCAGCCCGTCGCACGTGATCGTAACGAAACGCACGTTTTCGGGAGCGAAGAACGCAGTTCAAGGGTTCAAGAAAGAGCAGTGACGCAGCAAAACTTCTCTAGCCGCGACTCAGCAACGACATCACTCTTACAACGATCGTTTTTGGCGCTTTTAAAGGTCACTGATTCTCTCTTTGGTTCGTTTTGGCCGTGGGTCCACCGCCGGTGGCATTCCGCAGTTTACCAGCCCATTCGGCGCGGCGAATCGAATCAGTACACTTTATAAACATGGAACACAATTATCCCCCCCCCCCCCACATTAGCTCTGGGAATTCAGCGCTTCAATGGCAAAAATTGTAAATTGGACGAACCTGCGGCGTATCTTTCGTTTCACGAAACGGAAATCCAAAAATTTCCATGCATTTTCGATAACACGAACGGTAAAATCGACTGTCATCGAGATGATAACGTTTTTGGTCACTTCGGCGTGTTATCAGGGGCCATGTGAGCCCGGTGCCCACACAGCCCTGAAGTCGAAATGAAGAGCTTAAACGCACAACGACCACGCAGGGCCATTCTGGAAGTGAGTAAATCTTGTACTGCCAATGTTTCTTAAACGTGAATTTCACCAGAAAACGAAATCATTCATTCATTCAGCAGTCAACAGTTTTAGCAACGAATACGAACACTTTTTCGTTACCTTTTAGCCCCATAATTGCCCCCAAAATCGACCTATGATAGTGTGGCATTTACGTTTTAGCCGCCTATGGACCTGCCAAAAACTTGGATCCTGTGTATTTTTGCCATTTTAATCGCAATTTTGCCATCCAGAGGGACGGAATTAGAGGAATCAATTATAATTAAAGAGCCTTCAAAATAGCGCTTCGCGAGGGCTGAAGCAAATGTTCAGCCAATCAACTTGCTCAGCCCTTGCAACGTTCTATTTTCCAAGTTAGGTGCACTGCAAAATTGTCCGTCAAATCGGATATAATGACACTTTTTGAATTAGTTAAAACCATGAACTAAAAACCTCCTAATGCCTAGAACCTAAAAATATTTTATAAGTGGCCAAGGTTGGTCCTCCTCGTCACCTCGTCCTCGAAAAGTACTCTACTGGCCAGCACCTTCACAGAAATTACCTTCTGAAGCGCATAATTTGGTTTTTTATGAAGTAAAACTCGCGAAATTGTTTTTTTTTTCGAGATATTTTAAAGAGCCAAGGCCACGAAATTTTACTGTTACAGTTAGTCAGCTCACCGACCGTCAGTTCGAACGAGCGAAATCCTCGGAAGCTCAGACTTCAGAAATTGAAATAAAAGGAAGAATAGAGAAAAAACATTTCACAATACGGTTGAAGCTTTATTGTAGTTTGGAGCTTTACTGTGGTCGGGGCATTACTGTGCTTGGAGTTGCTAACCGAGTTTAGAGCTTTGCTCTATGTTCGCCGCTACTCATCGCGCACTGGTGCCAACTTAATCGGCTCTCCGTAACACCTCAAAAAACTCAGATGCTAGTCTGGCGCACCTCCACCACCATCCGCTCTCGGGGCTTCCGGCTCTTCGACAATCAAAACGTCAGCCTTCATATACCTCGGCGTCCACCTCACATCGCGCCTTAAACCCCGTCCGCACATCGACGCTCTACGCCCCAGAGTTCAGAAACTGTTCGCCCAACTTTGCAGTCTCGCCGGTCGTCAGTGGGGCGCCTCGTTCCATACATGACGCCTATACTATCAATCTATCAGTCGTCCACGTGGCCGCTCCTGACTTCGGACTTTACTGCATGATGCGCTGCTCTGCTTGCGCCCGGCATATAATACTATCTCTCGCGATCCAGATCATCTGCGGTATGTCCCCTATCGATCTGGACCTCACCCACGTCGTTCTTCGTCCCTTTTTCATGACCGGCCTACTCGCGGCATTTAATGGTCCACGAGCTTCGTGATCGACTCGTCGACCTCCCCGATCCCGACATGTTGGTTCCTCTTCCCAGACCAGTTGCAACAGCGCTGGGGTGCAGGCCCCACAACGTGGCATGCCCACAACCTGCTGCCCTCCATCCGCACTCGCAAAGATGTCGTGGTGGAGGTCCTCCTTCGCAGTAACTCAATTGGTTTCCGGCCATGGCGCTTTCAACTTTCGGCTTCATTTCTTTCGGTGACGAGAATCCTCTCTCTGCCCTTGTGGGGCCTCCGTCGAGCAAACTACCGCTCATTATATGCGGATGTTCGGTCCTCATTTTCCATTCCGAGCGCAGGACGCCTGGACACTGTCTTCCCGCCAGAACGCCCGCCGCCTCAATCTCTTTACGCAAACCTGGGCTAATCGACATCGCCACCTTGAGACCTGGGTTCCTCCACCCAGCGCTGATGCTACTACCTCTCCTACTGTCGACTCTAGTGACTCCGAGGAAGAGAGCTAGCCCTGTCTCCTCTAGCATCCCTTCTTTCTTTTTCTTCCTCCCCCTCGACCAAATTCCTTTACCCTCCCCCCCAAGAGGAGCGATTATTCTCGCCTTCGGGCAAACTCCATCCTCTTTAGGACGCTTCCAACCTCTCACTGCAACCCAGTAAAATGTTCAACTTCACGAGATCCACTCCGTGACTCGTCACCTGACCAGTGACGGGAACCAACAGCCAGAGAGGCTGGTAACCTGAGACTTACACGCGTCGGGCCATCTCTTGCACTACCACCTGACTGCTTGAGGGTTATGGTTCAACCCTGATCTAACCCTCAACTCGATTCTCAAAGGGACCTATGCTGTGGTTGGACCTTTGCTGTGATTGGGCCTTCGCTGTGGTTGGACCTTCGTTGTGATTGGGAGCTTTGCTGTAGTTGGGCCTCTGCAGTGGTTCGACCTTTGCTGTGGTTGGGTCTTCTATCCGGCTGGAGCTTTACTGGGGTTTGGAACTGTGCTGTTGCTGGGAGCCTGGCTGTGGTTGGACATTTGTTTTGACTGGGAGCTTTGCTGTGGTTGGACCATTGCTGTAGTCGGGCGTATGATGTGGTTGGACCTTTGCTGTGGTTGGACCTATGCTGTGGTTGGACCTTCGTTGTGATTGGGAGCTTTGCTGTAGTTGGGCCTCTGCAGTGGTTCGACCTTTGCTGTGGTTGGGTCTTCTATCCGGCTGGAGCTTTACTGTGGTCGGGGCATTACTGTGCTTGGAGTTGCTAGCCGTGTTTAGAGCTTTGCTCTATGTTCGCCGCCACTCATCGCGCACTGGTGCCAACTTAATCGGCTCTCCGTAACACCTCAAAAAAACTCAGATGCTACTCTGGCGCGCCTCCACCACCATCCGCGCTCGAGGCTTCCGGCTCTTCGACAATCAAAACGTTACACCATTCTCGTCAGCCTTCATATACCTCGGCGTCCACCTCACATCGCGCCTTAAACCCGGTCCGCACATCGACGCTCTACGCCTCAGAGTTCAGAAACTGTTCTCCCAACTTCGCAGTCTCGCCGGTCGTCAGTGGGGCGCCTCGTTCCATAAATGGTGCCTACACTATCAATATATCAGTCGTCCACGTGGCCGCTCCTGACTTCGGACTTTACTGCATGATGCGCTGCTCTGCTTGCGCCCGGCATATAATACTATCTCTCGCGATCCAGATCATCTGCGGTATGTCCCCTATCGATCTGGACCTCACCCACGTCGTTCTTCGCCACTTTTTCATGACCGGCCAACTCGCGGCATATAATGGTCCACGAGCTTCGTGATCGACTCGTCGACCTCCCCGATCCCGACATGTTGGTTCCTCTTCCCAGACCAGTTGCAACAGCGCTGGGGTGCAGGCCCCACAACGTGGCATGCCCACAACCTGCTGCCCTCCGTCCGCACTCGCAAAGATGTCGTGGTGGAGTCCCTCCTTCGCAGTAACTCAATTGGTTTCCGGCCATGGCGCTTTCAACTTTCGGCTTCATTTCTTTCGGTGACGAGAATCCTCTCTCTGCCCTTGTGGGGCCTCCGTCGAGCAAACTACCGCTCATTATATGCGGATGTTCGGTCCTCATTTTCCATCCGAGCGCAGGACGCCTGGACACTGTCTTCCCGCCAGAACGCCCGCCGCCTCAATCTCTTTACGCAAGCCTGGGCCAATCGACGTCGCCACCTTGAGACCTGGGTTCCTCCACCCAGCGCTGATGCTACTACCTCTCCTACTGTCGACTCTAGTGACTCCGAGGAAGAGAGCTAGCCCTGTCTCCTCTAGCATCCCTTCTTTCTTTTTCTTCCTCCCCCTCGACCAAATTCCTTTACCCTCCCCCCCAAGAGGAGCGATTATTCTCGCCTTCGGGCAAACTCCATCCTCTTTAGGACGCTTCCAACCTCTCACTGCAACCCAGTAAAATGTTCAACTTCACGAGATCCACTCCGTGACTCGTCACCTGACCAGTGACGGGAACCAACAGCCAGAGAGGCTGGTAACCTGAGACTTACACGCGTCGGGCAATCTCTTGCACTACCACCTGACTGCTTGAGGGTTATGGTTCAACCCTGATCTAACCCCCAACTCGATTCTCAAAGGGACCTATGCTGTGGTTGGACCTTTGCTGTGATTGGGCCTTCGCTGTGGTTGGACCTTCGTTGTGATTGGGAGCATTGCTGTAGTTGGGCCTCTGCAGTGGTTCGACCTTTGCTGTGGTTGTGTCTTCTATCCGGCTGGAGCTTTACTGGGGTTTGGAACTGTGCTGTTGCTGGGAGCCTGGCTGTGGTTGGACATTTGTTTTGACTGGGCGAGCTTTGCTGTGGTTGGACCTATGCTGAGGTTGGACCTATACTGTGGTTGGAAATTTGCTGATGTTGGCCTTTGCTGTGGTTGGACCATTGCTGTAGTCGGGCGTATGATGTGGTTGGACCTTTGCTGTGGTTGAACCTTCGTTGTGATTTGGAGCTTTGCTGTGGTTGGACCGTTGCTGTGGTTGGCCATTTGCAATGGTTGGACCTTTGCTGTGGTTCGAGATGTACAATAAAATCTGAGATAATCGAAAAAATATTAAAATCAATCTTCAAAGCTATGTAAGCTACTAAAACTGTGTTGTGATAGCGAGGGTTCCGTGAAAGGGCTCATTGGGTTCCTTCTCAACTTCACAGGTGGCAGGCATGGAAAATAGCCCAAAAATGCGGCCGTTTGTTTTCTGAACTATTTAGCAGTGCGAAATTACGTTTTTATGGTAGCAAAAGCCCCGTAATTGCTGTTTCGGTGTGAACTCTGTGCCACTAAACTCGTTTTAAATGAGCCAATTCTGCGAAATTGGCGCTGAACGTGGCTTTTTCGAGTGGCACAAACTCTTGAGAAATGCATGTTCTTCGGTGAGCCAATCCCACAAAATGCGTTTCGAACGGGCCAACCTATAGCAAACGTTTGTTTCATAAAAGGGCCAGACCCGTGAAACTGCTTTGTAAAATTATAGTTAACGCTGTAAAATAATTGTTTTTTGAATGAATCAATAGCGCAAACTTTTGTTTTTGTAGCAGTGAAAGCCGAGAAATCCATTTTTTTTTAGGTGAACCGTGAACGAGGATCTTGAAATTCAATTTGAATACGCCAATATGCTAGCAATATCAACTTTAACAAAACAAATAATATATGAAACCCTGCAAAAGTCGCATTTTTTTAGGATGCTAACGACGTGAAGTTGGTTTCTGGCAAACCGGATCCGCCAAATTTAGTTCTAGAAAAACCAAACCGGCAAATTGCTCTTTTAAAAACGCCAACGAGATTTTTTCGTTTAGTTCTGATTTGAGCAGGACCTGGCTTATGTAGTCGTGGTTGCGGGAATTCTCGGGCACTATAGAAAAACGTATCAGAAAGGTCCATTATGGTAGGGACGAGGAAGGGCGGGACACTGTACAACACCAAACTTTGAATACAAGTATAATTAAGTCTTCGAAAACCTGTTAGTTTGTCAAGCATAGTTTGTTAATATCGAGGGAAAAACAAAAAGCTCGGAGAATACCCTAAAAACTGAGGGATGAGCCGTCATTTTCCCTCGATGCCTGGAATTTAATTTGAGCTTCAAAAACCTATGGAGGAAGAGTATCACGGAAGCGTATTGGACAGTAATTCAAAAGCGAGTGAAGGGAAATATACAGTGAGAGAGAGAGTGTGAGTGAGGAAGTTCTATAGCTTCCAATTAGAGAAAGCTGAAATTCCGAAGTATATTACAACACTTTGAAAATAATGTGTTGTAAAATGGCATCTGTATTGTAATGAAACTTCGAATCACCCCCCCCCCCCGGGGGGGGGGTAACTTTATTTTCAACCTTAAGCTTATAAGGTAAGTAGCTTTCAAGAATAAATATTGGCAGTTACTGTTTAAAGAGCGCTTTTCATACTGTTATAAAATAAATTATCTAGACTACATCCTTCCGTAATAAAAGCAAGGAGTGAAATTAGGACAGTTTCTCAGGATTATCTGCTTCAATAAATTTCGCTAAATCAAGTCCAACCGGATTATGACAAGTGAAAAGCCAATTCACCGTGTTTGGATTAGAGTGAAGGGGGTGAATAGTGAGGGGATGAATGGTGGTCTATAGGAGAGTGAAGATAACCAATATAAAATGGTCGCGTCCTGTTCCTGTTAGACGGTGCAAACTGGCAGAATACGGTGATCGTCAGCGTTTAAGCAATCACCTTCTATTCATGGATGATAGAGCTTACAGGGATGAATATTCAAAGAAATCTTAATAATAATTTAATCGACTGTAACAGTAAATTTCGTCGTTCCAAAGAAGATCCAACCAGACATCTTGAGACGTTGTGTTATGTGAGAAAAAAAATGTGAATGGAAGAAGGGACACGACTAATTTGTTACTGAAGAAAGAAAGGCTTTCCATGAATCTATAAAAAGCTTTTCATGCTATAATTATTCAGCGAAAAGGTTCTTTTTAGAACTGATTTTTCAGGATGAAACGTGGAACAAAAGGCAAAAATAATGATTTTTAAATTCGGGAAATAATTAATTATGGTTTATATGGTCACTATTCGAAAGATGGATTATTTATAAAATAGAAGAAGGAAGCTTGATTTCTTTTGACATTTTGAGTAGCACAAAGTAAAGAACTCGCTTAATGTTTTGTTAGGTGTTTTAGTAGAGTCTTAAAAAATTCTCTTTTATTCTCTTCCCACTCCCAGATGTAACAAATTTTAAGTGGGGTTTTTTTGGGGGGGCCTACTAAAAGATTTATTTTCTTCAAAACTTCCGTCTAATGTAAGATTCAATTTCGTGGTTGCCTTTATACACAGGAAAAAGCAGGTGGGGGGATGAGGGACCTCTTCTTGACGGGTTGAAGGCTTTTCTGAAAGCTGAATGAACTCCACTAAATAACGTGCTCTTCCTTTTGCCTCTTCGAATAAATTTAAGAGGACAACATGTGAAAGAAAATTGAAGGGAAAAATCACGTTCGTCCAATGAATACCAGAGGAGGGTATTTTAATATGAAAACAACATCACGAGACTTAAACGTGCAGCACTCAGTAATTTGGAAATTTCGAGTTAGATTAGGAGGGGGGGAAATGGAATGAACTTTGTGATAAATGAAATATTAATCCGAGCGGGATCTCAGGTGCGCTCCAAACGAGCGACGCTAAGGAAGGACATTTCCAAGAAATTAGGCAGAGCCATATAGATGGGAGGGTGATAAAGGTATCAATGATATACAACGTGATATATTTAGCGAGACGAGTCTAGAACGTTGGCATCCAACGTGCAAATATTATGATTCGTGGAAGAAGTGGGGAGGGTGGATATTTGACTGGCATTCCTTTCCTTCCTTCCCTGGAAGCGACTGAAGTATTTTGTTTAAAGGGAATTTGAAGGGGTGGAGGATTCGATGAAGACTTTCAAAACGACGATTTAAAAAGAACCACACAGGTATAGGAGTTTGTCGAGCTGAAACTTTCGAGTGTCACGTGCAGCCAAGAAAGCGTTATTGATGATGGCACCCACCCCCTTCACAATAAACTCATGTTGTAGCACTAATGCTTTGTTATTCTACCGGCCTGTAATCCATTACGTTTTTCAACAAACTGTTGCCTGGTCGAGATTGCACAGAAAAAAATTTCACTGTAAAGAAAAACTACTGTGGACTTTGGACCATTTAAACGACCTTTTTAGGCAGCTACTGCGATATATTTCAAGAAAATATTTCGGGTTGAAGAGGAGAGAAAAGTTTTAATTGTGTTAACTTTAACTCAAATTGAGTTCGCAAGTTCTTTGCTATGACCCAGATTTTAGACCAACTAAAAAAAATATCATTTTAATTTTTGAATACTGTGAAATTCTCAACTTTTTTTTTACTTACAAGCTTTGTGATAGAAATTTAGATTTAGCGAGTCGAGATATGGCGTTATTTCTCAGGCCGTCAAGCATGATGATCCGACCAAAGGTAAAGAAGTCAAATACCGAAGTCAACACAGGAAAAGGGTAGGAAAAAGAAGAGAAACGGAAGAACAGAAAGGTGTTGATAGGTGGGGAAAGGGAGGGATTTTCCACGATATCACATGGTCATTATTAGATGCCGTACAGACGAACAATTAAAAAAAAAAAAAAAATCGAACATAACAAAAATAAAAAAAATACTATCGTTTTTAAAAAGGCACAATTTTATGAGGCGACAACTTTCTAGGCACTCGCGCAAAACAAAACAAAAATAGAGGAAAAAAAAGAGAAACGAATTTTAGTCCTGCTCCAGTCGGTGTCTAAGGTCCTATTGGGGGGCGGTGCCCTTGTAGCTCTCGGTCAGGGAGGCGGTTGTTTATCTGGCTCACTCTCTCGATGCACCGTATACCCCCAACCCACCCTCACGATCAAACTTCTATCGATTTAATAAAAAAAAATCATTTTTTTCTAGAATTTTTGTTGTAGTTATCAATCGTTTAATGATGTTACACCATGCATTGTTCGGTGATGGTGTTCTTGGCATTTCATTAGCTCAAAGGAGCTTCTTGACTTGAGGTTCTTGACTTGTGAACTTATTCAACTGACAGTCCATGAATAGAACCAACAATAAAAAATAATAATGTCATATACGATTACTCTCAGTAACATTATTATACCCCCACCAACAGTCATAGAATTGAAACATTTCAATAACCGCTCACATCCCACAAGAACCAATTTTCAAACTACCATGTTCTAAAGAGCTGAACTTATAAGGGCACTTTCCATGGGAAAACTCCTAACCTTGGCCCATTTTCATGCTTCTTTTTTAAAGCCTTAACTTTAAAAGTATCTTTCAAAGCGGAAGCTGCATCAGGCTATAAGTAATAAGCGAACAAGTGCTCCCGTCCTAATCTGGAATATTGTTGCTTTTTTTGGGAAGGTTCAGAATCCATATATGTCCCTATCATTTTTCAACGTAAAATCACGTAACTTGAGCACAGTTATAGGGTGCATTCAAGTTAGCGAAAGTTTTTCACTCCCTCTCTATTTAAACACGCGAAGATCTTTTCAAGGAGGAACAAGGTTTTTGGACTGAGTTCAAGATAAAAAAAAAAAAAGAGGCAAAAGTGAATGATGGCCTCGCTGGGAATTATGTAAGATAATAGTTCTTATGAATATGTAAGTAAGAAACTCCCCCATTCAGCCGCCGCTGAGGAATAAAATGTCACGTTTTATTTTACGACGACGGTTATAATACATTTTACACGATGACAGTGGATACTTTTCGTCACTTTACTCTGAGCGTGTCTTTTAATATTTTATCTGTGACATTTTACTAATCTAATTAACATTATTGTTCTTTTACTTCCATATTCCCGTAGGTAAGGAAGTTTGGTAATGACAAAAAAAAAAAAAAAAAATAGCTGACACCAGATTCGTGTTTCTGGACCCCGAAAAGGCCTAAATCTCGATTTTCAGTATGACGTCTGTCGTCCGTCGTCCACTTTTTTTCTCGACAGATCTGGACGAGTCATGCTCAAAAGTTGTGTCTTCATCTCTAGATATACACCGTAAAATTTGAAAACGATTGGTTGAGCGATTTGGAAGATATTTTAACAAATGTGTTCAAAGTAAAAATGGTTGGACCCTTATAATTCCAAGAGATTATTATAAAATTTGATGATCGATCGTTCAAAATGGTCATCTAGGTTCCTAGAAGACGCTGCTAAAATTTGAATAAGATTTGTTGAGCGGTACAGTTGCTAAGGTTTGGACTGCGTTTCAGCTCTTTTCTTGCCCCAAACCTATCTCCTATCGGAATTTTAGTCCGATTTCATCTCATGATGGCTTAAAATGACCACAACAAAATTCCCCATCGATGAACTGGCCATTTTTTCGTAATTCAATTTGTTTATTTTTAAATTAATTTTTTAAACAAATTGACGAGTATGAATTCGAAGATTCGTTTCTCTTAGATTATTTTTAGTTTTAGCAAGTGTGTTATTGATCAAATTGTGTCCATTATTTCATTCATTGATCGTGTTGAATATTTCAAAGTGATAGTAACCGTTAAAGAGAACTATATTAGGCTACAAAATTCATTATTCATCGCGTCGTTAGAATTTGTGTGTTCATATTTTTTTGTGTGTTATTATTGCATCAATCGTTGACATGGGTTGAATATTGAGAGACATAGAGCTCTTTCCAGCAAATTTTAGAACTTTGGCATTTTTATGAGAACAGAGCTTCAGGACAGGCTAGGGCAAATTAATTAATTTTGATGGGTGAGTTTTAATGATTAATCACTCGTGTCGGAATTGTTTAATGTGAATGTGAAAGGCATGTTGTAAGCGAACGACGGGAACATGGACGTATCGTGGGGTCCTCCACACAAACTTAATTTAAATTTCAGCCCTCAAAACTGGAGGTGTCGTCTATTTTCTGAGTATTTCGATTTGAGCCGAAAGTATGAGTCCCGTGGAAATATTGCTCAATTGACCAATGTACGCGGTTTCCTTCCCAACATCAGTGAGTGGCCACCACTGTCCCTTGAATTGGGTAAAAGTGTGCGTTTTGCATCTGCACTCGTATCATCGACTTCGTCGATCTGCATCCGGGAGAACTTTATGAGACCGCGACCGCAGCGACCAGGAGGTTATCCACGTACCTCCCCCCCCCCGTTGCCCCCGAAAATGGCATCCGAGATTTCGATCCCTGCGGGCGACCCTTGGAGAGGGATGCACCCTGCACATCCAGCAGGACTACCACTTTAAATTTCCAGAAGGGGGCCTCGACTAGGGCCTGTACCGCGTCCAGAGCCACCACCGTCGAGCTTCCTTTCACTGCCCCAAACTGGTGCGTATATTTTCTAGGGAAAGAGACGACTCTCGCGTACGCGTCCAATGTGAAAGGCCCCATAGAGTTCTATGTGTTTTTACTGCACGAGTCGGACGCTGACGCGCACGTCGGCGTCTTTTTTCTAGGGGAAGAGACGACCCTCGCGTACGCGTCCAATGTGAAAGGCCCCATAGAGTTCTATGTGTTTTTTCTTTATATGTCCCAGCAATTAATTAACTACTTGAAATTTAGACGACGCTTGTCTTAGGACTTTTCAAGGGATTACTCCCCCCTCACCGCACCACCCTAGTCACGCCTGTGAATTCGAGGGGGTGGGGAGGCTGAAAATAAAGGATTAAACTTTATTGAAGCTAAATACTTACTTTAATTGCTCCCAAGGTGGGATTCGAACACACGACCTCCAAGTTTCGCGCCAGGCACTCTACCACTGAGCTAGCCTGAGAGGCTCAAGGTAAGAGCGATTCCCACCAGAGAGAAACTCCCTCTCGGAACTTAGATTCGTGCATTTAGCTTCAAAAAAGTTTAGGTAATCCTTTATTTTCAGCCTCACCACCCCCTCGAATTCACAAGCGTGAGTATGGTGGTGCGGTGAGGGGGGAGTAATCCCTTGAAAAGTCCTAAGACAAGGGTTGTCTAAATTTCAAGTAATCTAATTAAGTAAATAAGTATAATGGAAAAAAAAAACAAACAAACAAAAAAAACAAAAAAAAAAAAAAAAAAAAAAACGTGTAGTGTTGAGAGAACTGGACCAATGTGATGGCAGGCAAGATCATCTGCACATAATAATTACAATACAAAATCGATTATTAAAATTGATATCACTGAATCATTACTCTGTGAGCTTCCAGAACTGATCAGCAAACAAAAAACGTTGTAAAACCCCTTTTCTGACCGGAAGCGTAAATTTGAATGCTAGAAGGCGCCTCAGAGTGCACTCATAAACCGCGTACTATAGTGACAAGCAGGAGGAGGGGATGTACCTCCTCTGGCAACGTTCAGAGGGGTCCTCCGAAAATATGAAAGGTTTTTTTTTAAATAGTGATTTTTAGGTTGAATTTGTTGAGGGCACACGTTTAATATAACAGTGGCACTTTTAGTTAGTTTTTCATGTCTGTTACACCATCAATTCTCAAATCAATGAAATGTTGAATCATAAGATTATTAGGCCTTCCAATTCATTAATAGTTGTGCCCAAAAAGGTTGATGCTTCAGGGAAACAAAAATTCAGGATCTGTCTCGACTTCCGAGGTCTCAATAATAAGACCATTTATGACAAATACCCTATCCCAAACATTACGGAAATACTAGACAAATTAGGGAAGAGCCAATATTTTACCACTATAGATCTGGCATCGGGCTTCCACCAGATCGAAATGGATAGAGACAGTATCGAAAAAACGGCGTTCAGTACGGAAAATGGGCATTACGAGTTCCTCCGGATGCCGTTTGGGCTTAAGGGAGTCCCACCCACGTTTCAAGGGGCTATGGACAATATCCTGAGAGGCATCCAAAACGAAACATGTCTAGTCTACATGGACGACATCGTTTGTTACAGTACGAACCTGCAGGAGCATATCCTCGGACTCAAGTAGATATTTGAACGACTAAGACAAACCAATTTGGAAATAGAGCTAGACAAAACTGAATTCCTTAGAAAAGATGTAGCCTTTTTAGGTCATGTTATAACACCGGAGAGAGTCAAACCAAACAAAGATAAAATTAGAGGCATCCACAACTATCCTATCCCAAAAACGACAAAAGAAATAAATGGATTCCTAGGGTTATTGGGATACTATAGAAGGTTCATAAAAGACTTTGCAGCCATTACCAAACCACTGACGAAAAGATTAAAGAAAGGAGCTAAAATTGACGTAAATGACCTAGACTATCGCGAGTCATTCGAACTGTGTAAAAATCTGTTCATCAACGATCCTATTATACAGTATCCAAATTTCAAAGAACCATTCCATCTCACCACAGATGCATCTAATTTCGCGATTGGCGCCGTCCTCAGCCAAATAAACAAGGGTGCTGACCTTCCGATAGCATTTGCGAGCTGTACTCTCATCGAATCGGAAGTGAAGCTATCCACCATCGAAAAAGAACTATTGGCGGTGGTGTGGGCTGTAAAATATTTTAGGCCCTACTTGTATGGGAGAAAATTCAAAATCTATACCGATCACAAACCCCTTCAATGGTTATTTTCTTTAAAAGAACCAAATTCAAAATTATTTAGGTGGCGGCTAAAACTAGAAGAGTACGATTATGACATTTGTTATAAAAAAGGGTCACTTAACACTAACGCTGACGCTCTATCGAGAATTCAGCTCAACATGATGGAAACCGAAACCGAAGATGCTGACGAAATTATAAACGACCTGGTAACAGAATTTTTCAGTGATAATACACCGCCTAGAGACCCAACTAACGACGAACAACAATCGATGAAGGTAAATATTGACGAAGACAGTGACTCAGACGCTACAGTGCATTCAAATGCAGAAGGCAATACCATCCTGTCCATTCCCATCTCAGAGAGTCCAGTAAATCACGGCAACAACCAAATAATAATTTCAATATCAGCTAACCCAAACCCACCTAAAATAATCAAATTATTCAATTCAAAGACCCGCATTCTGGCTCAATTCTCGGAAACTAACCTAGAAAAGGAACTGATCGATTTTACCAAGGAGTTTATACTTCCAAACACCAAATATTTGATCTATTTTGAAGATGACATCCACGACAAATTTACCCAATTAATGGTGAAGCATTTTAAAACATCTGAAATAGATTTCACTAAATGCACTGAAAAAACTAGTGGACGTGTTAGAAGAACAAGAAATTGAGAAAATCATTCAATATTATCACGTAAGCAAAACCAACCACAGAGGCATAGCGGAAACGTATGCGAAAATCAAACGAATATTCTTTTGGCCCAACCAGAAAAGGTCCATACAAGATTTCATTAACAAATGTGAAATATGTTTGACCTGTAAGTACGATAGGCGGCCTTTAAAAATAAAGTATAACGTTACCCCGACACCCGCTAGACCATTCGGAATAATTCACATGAATATGACTCTTCAAGGTACAAAATTTCTCATTATCATAGATAAGTTCTCTAGATACGCGCAGGCCTATCCAGTAGCCTCTTCATCTAGCATCGAAGTAGTTAAAGCCTTCCAGCAAGCAGGAAACATCATCTGCTCTAGTCCACGCCTAGGGCCTTACTATAGATTGGAAGGTATACAAAGGCTAAGAGTCACATTTCACGGCTGCGAAATTTACAACGCAAAATTGTACGGCTGGGGTAACTGTACACCCACGTGGTGGACGAAAGGTTAACTCAAAAATTCACGTTTTTTGACTTGTGCCGCTGTTATATTACACGTGCGAGGGATGTAAGATTGTGAACGCGGTTGGACGGTGACTCGTTTCAACGATATTCATTTCCTCCGATCGTGCAGGTTGCTGGGTGCTCAGCAGTTTTTGTAGCTGAATATTCGGTTCAGCTCAAGGGCGTCGCCAGCCACTGTGCCAAGCAGGGAACAGCCCAGTGAACAACAGTGATAAGCGGTGAATTAACTTATTTTCTCACTTTTAGCAACGAATTACACAAATGAGAAATGTTTCTTAATTTCAGCGATTTTCCCCGATAATTAGTGGGTCTTCTTTTCCTATCATGAATTAGCGAATTTCTCGTCCATATAGCCAGGGGCGAAACCCGCCCTTGATCCACAGCGGTGGGCAGATGATGTCAGATATTCATAGATATACCAGCAAAAGAATTGGTATAGTTCATTAAATCATCAAATTCTTCCCCAGAAACTGAGGTTTCACAAAAAAGGGCCGTTGTCCATCAACAACTAACATCTCCGTTGGGGAAAATGAACGATTTTAGACTTTTATTCTTGTTTTTCTGTCCAAAAACTGGCAATGTTTTCCCCGGAAATCGATACTTTGTAGGAAAGGCTACTATGAATACTGGGTGGCCGACCTTTCATCAACGTCTTGTGTGACGATGAGAGGCGCTTTTTAATCCAAAGCTGAAGATTTCACTCTAAAACTCAATATTTACTTCAAAACTGACAATTTTACGCCAAAGCCGGCGTGTTACCGCTATAATAAAGATTTCACAGCAAAACTGGCGGATATTTAACCCAAACGGATGAAAAACGAATGCTCTTCTACTTAAACATACCACTCTGCATCAAAAACTATACCAATTTTGTCCCTCAGGGGGCGATTTTACTTAAAAAAACGTACGATTTCAGACGTGACTCCCCCATCACAAGATGTCACTTGAAACTGGCGGTTTAAACTTTTCTGTTCATTTAAAAAATGAATATTTCACTACCGAAACGATGATTTTCCCCAAAATTGGATGTTTTACTCCAAAACTAACAATGACACGCAAACTGTAAAAATTAAGTTTTCCCCAAAAATAATGCTTTTAGGCCAAAAAAGACGAGTCTGCCTTGAAAACCGGCGACTACACAACAAAGCTGACGAATTCATCCTAAGAGTGACGATTTCACGCCAAATCTAACTTGTTGCCTCATAACTGAAAATCAAATTTACGGTTTATTTGACGACAAAACTGACTAGTATTCCAAACCTGAAATGTTTTTCTGAATGTTTCTCGACAAAAACTGGGCGATTGTACCCCAAAACTGACTAATTACACTGTCGTTGGTGGTGGGTTGGCGTGTAGTGGGTTTACCTCGAATCTGATCATTTTAGCTCAAAATTACTAATATTTAATCGAGGATTCGTGATAGGCCCGGGTTGACCCATATGGATTCAAAGTTCCGTTTATCTTTAGGCTCGCTTCACACATAGGCGGTTTCCCGAGGCGCGGTTGCTACGTGGAGCGAACGCGGTGGGTGCCTCGCACGTGTGAACCGAAATTCGGCTTCTACGCGGCAGCGGTTTGAAGGGGTTTCTCACCGCGTTTGAAGGGGGGCAAGAAACCGCGTATGTGTGAAACGAGCCTTAAGCTGAACTTATGAGCTTATTTACCCCAATCTTAAATTAAGCATGTCGCATACAATAACGTTTAGACCCTCAAAAACGCTTACGGACATTGTAGACCCAAAAATGGCGATTTTAATAGGCTCTAAAACTGGCAATTTTATCACTAAGCTGGTGATTTTAGGTGTTTTTTTTCTCAATCTCAGTTTGCTGAGAAAGGAATCAACAATTCTGCAGTATGGAAAGCTCGAATTTAGCTGTGAATAACCACTTTTTCTCGATTTTAGTCCTCATTTGTTCCTTTGCTGATGCTAGCCTATAATTGGAGCTTTATGTTGATTTCGGCGATGAAATTGAATCGAGAAACAAAGTATTAGGGTTTTCTTTAGAATTTTAGCTGCTGTTTCGTGGCAACGAAATTTACCGAAATGCAAAAACATAATTCACAAGAAAAATACTTCTCCTGTGTGTTCAGAGCGAACTCTCCTAAACAACGATAGGTGGGGGAATGACGTACCTTGAACACCCTTCTTCTTCATCATCCTTTTCTGCAGGCAGTTATGTTGGGAATGCCCTTGCGTGCGGTATTTGCTCCTTCAAGTGTCAATTTCCTATACACGTGTTAGGCCCCGCGCACACTAGGAGAAAAAAGACGCCGACGCGCGAGAAAGACCCCATAGAGTTCTATGTGCTTTTACTGCGTCGGCGTCTTTTTTCTCCTAGTGTGCGCGGGGCCTTATAGGAACGCTCGCGGCTCGCAGCTCGCCTCATTCTACTTGAATGACGTACCTATACAACCCAATCCACTTTCACCAGGGAGAGTCATTCATTATCTATTTGAATGGCATAGTATGTGAAACCCATCCAAATGGCGATCCATACCATCATCCTCAAATCTGGTCACTCCATGAGTGTCATACGAATACGATATGCTCACCCTCTGTGGCATCAAACGTGCCCGGGTGCACCGGGGAACAATAAGCTCGAACGCTGCATGGTCGACCAAAAGCAAACCGGTAAAAACAAACGCAATCGCTCAGCGCGCAATACGCATTACGCAACACGCAATAGCGAGTGGAGGTTTACGTTAGTGACTTTCCTCGCGCCAACGCCTTTCGCTGCTGCAGCATACAACACTATGATCTATCTAATTGAACTGTGGTTGATGTGCTTTACCCTTTAATTCATACATTATTCTTTCAGGGTTACAATTATTATTCAATATTCAATTAATCCATGTATAGTTGTACTCGAGGGTTTTTTTTATGACGCAAGGCTTTTTCCCTCTATACTCTTTTTTGGGCCAAATATAAATACGATTTTCGCCAAATTGCGAGTCTTTTCATTTTCTTTCCATTACCTTTTATTTTCGACGAAACAGCTGCGAATGGGTGCCACTTCCCTATTTTAATCGGAAGAATCAGCGCTTTATCTCAATGTTAACCGCATATTTAGTGTTTTAATCATTTTCAGCCGCGCATTAACGCATTATCTCTCTTATAGCCATGAATTTACGCCTGTTTTTCAACCAAAGCCATTGGCGATTTTTCTTATAATTTTAGCCACGGGCCAGCCCCAAGAACAGCACATTAGCGCTTTTACTAAATTTTAGCAATAAAAGAGCCTCCATACACCATGAATTAACGAATTTCCCCCCCAATTTTAGGCCCCTTTTACACGAGTAGGTTTTTTGATCAAAGTAGCTATTAACCTTTGTAAAAATAATTTCATTTCCGTAGGGAACATGGAAGTAAAAAATCAATTAAAACCAAATTTAACGAGTAAAAAAGAAGAAAAAATGAAAAAAACCTGCGTGAAGCGGGTCAACGGACGCCGTCGGAAACACTCCTGCTTGAAGCTTAATTTATATGTAACCGTTCGCGAACAATAACCAACCAATGAGATAAAATCTCATTGTTTAAAATCATTTTTTCTATATATAATTCATTACCACGTAATCAAGTTGATTGCAGGCTTTCTCGTTCTATAATTGAACTATACATTTCCGAATTTTCATGACGTCATTCTCAAGGACAACCGCGTTGTAATCGAGTAATTAGACACTTTTGGCAACACCACCGTTAACGCGCTAATAGTCAAATAAGACTGCTTTGAATAAGGGGGCTACATCGAATTTAAGACCCTTCGAGAATGAAGCAACCATTGTTTCTATAAATTCACGACGAATTGAGGAAGAAAAATCTTCCAATAAAGAAACCCTCTATTAAGAGGTAAAGTAAATAATAATCTACGCAATAAACGTTAACTCTTATTGCAATTTATTTACAGTTTCTTTCTTTTGTGATCTTTCCCTTTGTACGTCCGTTTTTCTCTCCCCATTTTTTATTATCATCTTACCGTACGGGAACAATGAGTTTACAGAACACGGTGTGACACCCGAATTTAAACGAGTGAGTCCATTCATAATTAAAACAGCATGTTCAAGTCCAATTTAGTACAATCAGGTACAATAAGTGTTCGTCAGGACTCGGTTGAGAAAGGTTCGAGCATATCTCTAGAGGATAAAAAAATAAAAATAAAAATAAACTCGGAGGAATAAAGCTTCTAAACTTTTTCATTCGTTCTCTTCATTTTGCTTAAGTGGAACATTTTTTTTTAAAGTGCAGTTTTTTTTTGTTTTTGTTTTTTTCTCATCTTTAGACTATGAATTGCGCGATTTGTGGTCAACCGGCTTCGCCGACTGAAAGTGCGGCTTGTGTGCATTGCAAGTTGAACTTTCACCCGGGGTGCAACTAGGTTGAAGACAAGTGAAAATTACAAAAAACTTGGCGCAAAAAAGGCTTTGTGGAAGTGTGACGCGTGTAAAGTCGTGAAACAAAAACCTGTAGTAACTGAACCATTCTCCAGTGATGAAGAAGACGCTAACTATGATGGAGAGAGGACAGGTGTTAAGCCGGACGATATGGCTTTTATTAAGCAAAAATTGCTAAAATTTGACAAGGGCTTTAAAAAAATCTCTGATCTTGCCACTTCGAGTCGAAGTTGAAAAATTAATATCAAACATTAAAAGTAAAACCTCTTTCTATCCTTGCAATATTACCAATCTCACTCTAAAATTGGTGAGACAGTCAATAAGTGGTGTTTTATCGATAATGTATAATAAGTGCTTTGAATTAGGGCAATTTCCTGCAATGTTTAAAAAATCGGTGATAGTTCCAATTTTTAAAGAGGGGCGTAAAGACTGTTGTTCAAATTATAGACCAATTGCGCTTACGTATTCTTTTGCTAAAGTATTCGAAGACATTATTAAGATCAGGGCCCTATTGCACAATGTTTTATTAGCTAATAATATAGCTAATAAAACAGCTGTAATATTAGCTAATAAAACATTGTGCAATAGGGCCCTGGTTGTTGGATTTTTATAATAAAATTAATTTTTTTGCCCTATCGCAGTATGCATTTCAGCAAGGGAAGAGGACTGATGATGCTTTGTACGCCCTCTCAAGTTGTATCTATAATGGATTAAACAATCATAAGAAGGTTCTGTGTATTTTTCTTGACATAAAAAAAACATTTGATTCTGTGAATATAAATATATTGTTGACCATTCTCGAGAATAGTGGGATTAGAGGGATTGCCCTCGATCTTCTAAAAAGTTACTTAACCGAACGCACTCAAAACGTAAGAATAGGGCAGGTTTTGAGCGACACTCTGAAAGTTGCTTACGGAGTCCCTCAGGGCACAGTTCTTGGCCCAATTTTGTTTTTAGTATACATCAATGATCTTTTTAAATTAAAAGTTCCGGGTAATATCATTGGGTTTGCGGACGACACTGCTGTTCTAGTCGACGGGGAATCGGACCAGGAATTGTTCAGAAATGCGAATATCTGTTTGAACCAAATAAAGTTATTCTTGGATATTAAGCGCCCTGAATGGTCATGACCTCTGCCATGAGCATAGTAACGGCGGTACCTGACCTATTGGTCTCACCCGCCGCTCGACTGCAAGCAGTCGAGATATTTGCGTGCAGATGTTCAGTTTGCATTTGGTACCGTTCTTCCGCCGCCCCATCCGACCCCAGGCAGGTGAGGCTCCATCAGAAATGGAAACAAACTACGGGTTCTTAACCGGATTTTTAGAGTTAATCATTCTCGGTGCATACACACCTCCCAGTTGGCTGAGGATAAGCCTGCCTCAGCCACACACTGGTAGGCGGCATCACTATCCAGATGCTCCTGATAAAAAGTCAGTAATTAGTTCGGACATCGAAATGTCCTCCTCCACAAGTGAGTAGTGAAACCATAGGCCCCCACGAGTCCTACACCAAACGTGCCTGGGCTTGGAATGGGTGGCACCCCGTGGTCCCAGTGTTGCCGTCAGTGAAAAAAGAAACTTCAGGCCCCGAGACTGGTCGCGGGTCGGTGGTGCGAAAAAGAAACCACCTGCTCTAATTCGTGATAGGCTTAATCACGAATTGTGCCCGAGTCCGGCATATAGAAACAGGTGCAGCCACAATAAAAGAAATGACCAACACCCGGGCGGAGCCCTCGTTGGCTTGCATCCGCACACGTAGTTGTGCAAAATGCGCGCGTTATGCAGTTGTCACCTGTTACCCGAAGGTCGAGGGTCGCCTAAGTCGGAGCTAGGCTAGACGCAAGACAAAACTGCCCCCCTCACCGATTATCCCTGGTGCTCCGGCAATCAGGGAATAGGGAGGCAGCTGTCCCACTGTTATATTCGCGTCTCCGACCTCAACTGACTTTCGATCCGCTAGTACAAAACATCTCGCCCCACAAGCACCACCCGCCGTCAGACGGTTGGGCCCCGGGAACGCGCGCCACGGAAGCAAAACCCCGGCTCCACGGTAAAACAAGGGGGTCTCCCCTCACACATAGGTGATTGGGCCCCATACCCCCCGTGGCCAAAGGTCCGCCACCGCAGCCACGCGCCACCCCCGAGGGTCTCCCCCCGCAGAACAAACGAGCGGAACCCACGGAAGCGAGATGCAGAGGACTGCCCCCTACGGTCAGCCAAAACAGGCTTGAAATTCGATGGAGATGCTTTGATTAGGGAATGGACCCTAGCCAGCCAGAAGCCCCGAAGGGAGCATTCATCTTGACCAGTAGAGGCTAAGTCGAGAGAGAGGCGAGCCTCTTAGTCCTCGATATATTCGCATATCTGGCCCATCTTCTGGACAAGCACCAACAGAGCTGCGTTAGCCTCAAAAAATCGAGTTTCCAGGAGGAACCACTGAGGAGGTGCAGTTGTCTGAGGCAGCAGAGGCTGAGTCGAGAGGGAGTTCCCACCAAGTGAAAACTCCTAGTCCTCGATATATTCGCTTAACTGCCCCTTCTCCCCCCAGTTATTCTTGGATAGTAGATTTCTGCAATTAAATCCAGATAAAACAAACTACGTTAGATTCCACATTTATAATGTCCAAAAGAGTATGGATTTCTTCCGCCTAGTGATACATTCCAAAAATCGTGCTAATCAGATGGGAGCAGGACTATGTGGGGGATGGAACATAATTAATAGAAAATCTAGTGTAAAATACTTAGGAGTATGGTTGGATGAAAGTCTTAGGAAAATTGTAAACAAGCTGAGATCCTTATTTTTTGTGTTTCTGCAATTAAGACCAGTTTTTGACAAAAATATGCTAAGAATTATTTATCTAGGCCTTGCCCAATCGCTATTTACTTATGGTTATCTAGTCTGGGGGGCAGCTCAGGGAAGTACGTTGCAGCCTTTGCTAGTCACAATTAATACATTGTTAAAAATAATATTGTATAAGCATCGTCTTACACCGACTTATAGTCTATACGAAGAACTCAATGTATCAACTTTCTCCAGCTTGTATAAAAAAATTGTACTTATAAATTTGTTTAAATATCGATCCCTTATTCCTGTGCCTGAACATAGTTATTCGACCAGACTTAAAAGTAAATCCAATGTTAGTGGGCTGAGAGTTCATAAGGAGTTTACGAAGCATCACGCTTTTATTGTCGGAATCAACTTGTGCCGTAATATGAATTTGCAAATATTTGAATTTAATACCTGCAAAAAATGGCTCACTCATATTAAAAAACTGACTATTATCTGATATATAAATTTGGAAATAAGAATTTTGATTAGTTTGAATTATTTTTGTTTATTCTTTTGTTTAGAAGTAAATAATTTAAATTTAGGATTTTGAGTTTGACGAACACCTGTACCCCAGCACAAGCCTAGAGCTTTTGGGGAGCAGGCCTTGTGCAGTAAAAAAAAAATTTTCAAAAATATTAATTTGTAGGCTAAATAAATAAAAAATCAATTTTACGAAATCATGACTTGCGTTGAGATAGAGTTGTATACGTGTGTCTCACTCTGATGTTGATGATTTTGATTTTATTCGTTCCATTTATATATGTATGTGTAACGAAAACTAAAGAGGGGATTGTGCCAAACGTTTTTTTCTCAGAGAGGAAGACACCTTTTTACAAGGTTACTAAAATAAAATAAAATCCCACGAATGAGCTCAAACCATGGGATTTTATTTTAAATGAACACAATTTGCATATTGACCGCGGGAACAGTAATCTAACAGCGTTACCCATTTGCACAACATTCTACATTTGGGCAGTTATTTCCACCTGTCTTATCTTAATTAAATTATATTTTAATGGAGAAGACGGGTGGAAATGAATTACCCCGTTGCTGAATTTTATGCAAATGGGAAACGATATAAAAGTAAAAATGTGTGAATGATAGATTTACTGTTATAGACTCGGCACAACATTCAGCACACACAAAACCCCATCGCCTGCCAGGTAGTTTATGATTTTCGTAGTGGTTTAGAATAATGGTGAAATTCCAATGATTGATCCCTCACCTTACCGTATGGCTTTAGAGAGATTAGAGAGATTTTGCAACCAGTCCCGTAAACGCTAAAGTTAATTTTTGTGTACGCGTTGCTAGGGTAGTAAACATTTCGTTGGTTGACATGAGAATAACGTTAACGTTAGCGTTAGCGGAGCTGTTTGCAAAATCTATCTTTTGATAGTAATCACAATGTTTTGTTGCAACCAATTATCTCTGCTTTTAAAACTAACAAGTTAATTTCATTCATTTAACAGTGAGTGCAGTGCTTCGATAAAGACAATTAAGATCATGAATTTCCTAGTATCGGCTCCGTTGCTCATAGCCATCATAATAACTGTTTTAATTGCTGTTCTTCCTGCGTTAACGCACGGAAAACTCCGTTTTTACGCATGCTACGCATTTTATCTGTATTTTTCAACGGCTACTGCTGTTGCACTTTTTCCGCTGACTACATTCTACTACAAGGACCCTAGAATCATAGGGCAAGTAAATTACGAAATTTCACCGTTTGTGTCGTCCAAAAATCTTGTTATCGATCAATCTGTAAACATTCAGATTTAACTCAGTTATGTTACGCTACCTTAGCCCATTGTTGGGAATAACGTGGGAGATAAGGGGTAAAGAGAAGCTAAAGAAGGCTGGAGGTGGGATAATCGCATCAAACCACATGTCTTTTTTTGACATTTTAGGTAATATTTTACATTTTTGTCGAATGCAGCGCGTTATAATTTTCAATTCATTCAGGTTTGCACATTGTTCACGAGTACATGGGAACCTTCACGACGATAGGAAAAAAGGAATTGATGTACTTGTTTCCTTGGGGGCCTATAGTATGGCTCGGTGGTGTAATATTCGTGGATAGAAAATGTAAAAAATCTAAATCGCTTGCCACGACGAAAGCGATCGAATATTCAAACAACGGGGTACGCCCATTTTTTTTTTTTTTTCCATTCATTTCTTTCAGCTGTAGAGACCAATGTACACCAGTGAGTAATTTTATTTGACTTATACGCTCTAGGTTAAAATCTGGGTTTTCGCGGAGGGCACCCGGAATAGTAGCCGAGAAACATTGCTCCCGTTCAAGACAGGAGCGTTTAGAATGGCTATTGAATGTCAGACTGTGATAATTCCCGTTGTATTTTCGCCGTACTACTTCATTGATTTCAAAAACAAAACCTTCAGCGAAGGTAAAATTGTGTGACATAACTTAAAAACGTGCTAATTTTAGCTTCATAACAGCATAACTTTATAATAATATATTGCGATTCTTATTATTAAATTAAATTATTCACGGCGATAAGTTAATTTTATTAATTAATTCTTTTGTTGTGTCATTCATTGATCAGGAAAACTGATTATATCCATTTTGGATGAAATATCAACCAAGGGAATGACGGACGAAGATATTCAAGCCCTTACGACCAGTACCCACATCAAAATGTCAGATGAGTTTCGTCGTTTGTCGCGTGAAGTGGGCGCAATCTGAGCTACGTTAAATGTGTCTTTTTTCCGAAGTTTGGAAGTCATTGGAGGGTAAATTAAACGATTAAAATATTATTGTATATTATATTGTGCTAATGTTTTTTGTAAATTATATATTTATTTATTTTCTTACACTGCTTAAAAAAGTTTCAGTGCCTTTCAGAGAGAGTATAACTGCTACATGCATCGGATTACTCGCCATCGTACAATTTCCACGTTTTAATTTGCAGTGTTTTATTTTCCACTCATGTCCTCTTCATTTATCTCCCGACTAATAATGTACATGTGCGTGAGTTTCAGATGCATTAATCCTTTAGCTTTGTAGCGCCGACCAAAGTACTATTCTTCCTTTTTCTTAGTTATTCTTCTCTGTTATTCATCTTGCCCTTATTCCAACTCACAGAATTCACTTCCGAGAAATTCACCGCTCGCACAGTATTCAAATCACGCAATCAAAGTATGAGATCCGTTTACTTGCTTGGTAGGTTCATTAGGCCGATTAGTTTTGGACAAATGAGCGAATATAAGTGTTTGAAGGATCAGGAATAGTGCCTGGAGTTAGTACTATCAACTTTCAAGTTACAGATTGTTCCGTTTTCCCAAACGTTCAAACCCCTCCCGTGAACCCCCGCCAAATGGTCCCTTACTACCCTTTACCCGAACCTATCCCACCGCTTGAGAAAAAAGGAGATAAGTTTCCCTCCCCGCGATCTTACGATTTGGAACGAGGGATTACGATCCCAACGCTTGTGGTGAACGCCGGCCGGAACGCGACCTCCTATAGAAAAAATACCTGCGGTGAGTCCTCTCTTAATTTTCCATAACGCTAATTATTCCTAATCATTATTAAATATAGTCCCCCCCCCCTATTATACAGTCCACTTCATAACATACAAAAATTTGCTCCTCCGGGTCGCCGGATGAATGTTTCCTTTGTTTAAAGAAAGGCGAGTACCCTCCCCCACCTATAAATTCCACACAGGAGCAGAACCCTACAAACTCCAGCCAACAATCATTACGAGAAAAAAAAACGCTGCGAATTATCGAACAATGCCTTATTATTTCGACTATTTAATTGATAGGATGAACTAAAAGTAGGTACATACAACATTTGTATGCTGGAGCTTGTGTAAACGACATGTATGTATATGTCGCATCCATGTCGAGTAATTGTCCACTTCACGAAATGGATGTCCATTTCACGAAATGGCTCCACTTGCCGTAACTTCAAAAAATTAAGACATCTGGGGGTCAACCATGAGATCGCGTAAAAATACCGGCAAAACGCGGTATCTATGGCGTTATAACATTATTTGTGATAGAGCGTCCTTAGTTACCACTTGCGTTAGTTTTTTAACGCTAGCTCATGGTTGACCCCCAAGGTGACTAAATTTTCTATAGGTGCCGCAGATCACTGTCCTTCACCTACGTCACGAGCAGTCCCAACCGCCATTGCGCTGGACCCAGTACATTATTAATTGTTACTGGTCTGTGATTTTTGAGAATTCATAAACTTGAATTTCAAAATTAACTGGCTCTGCTGCTCTGGGGTGAGCAATCGGGAGCAAAGGACTGCTGGTGACGTCAGTCTCCACCCCTCCCGTCCGATTGGCAGGGGGAAATCTGCGGCACCTATAGTAAAGTTTAGTCACCTTGGTTGACCCCCAAGACAAAAAAATTGTCCATTTCTTGAAAAGGAATTCGTGTTTGTCCAATTGCTGAAAACAAGCTTCCTTACTGCAAGTGGATGCACAATATTATCCTTTTCGTGAAATGGATGAGTGAGGAATCTCTGATGCTGAAACAACTTTTGTTTTACTTAAAAATGTTATTTTATCGAGCACTCAAAAACCCGCTAAAAAATGACGTTGTGCATTCATTTGTAGTAAGAAAGCTTAATTTCAGCAACTGGACAAACGCGATTTCCTTGTCAAGAAATGGATATTTTTTTTTTGTCCAGATGTCGTATTTTTTTAAAATTACGGCAAGTGGAGCCACTTCGTGAAATGGACATTCATTTCATGAATTAGACAATTTCGCCAAGTGGATGCGACATATACATGCCTGCACGTGTATGTATGTATGTTACAAAAATGTTTCAAATGCGTTTAATGACGTGATCAACCGGTTAATAACATCACTGACCGTCCAAGTCGGCTATTCTCGACATTAACCGGTTATTAACGTCTAGGAATTTTTATTAATGTTCATGTTATCAACATCACCCGGTTATTTACCTTCAACCCGGCCACTAAGCGTTGACGGTTATTAACGTCAATAGTTTTTAATGATTCATAAAAATCTTATTCAGGTAATTGTTTAATTAATTGAGTATAACATTCTTTATTATATTTTAAATGTGCCGACTAGTTTCGGGGTAAGTGCACACCATTCACAATCTTATTCACACCATTAACAGAGTGGTTCCAGTAATGCTGTTGTTTCTTGGCTATTGGCGTCATTAACCGCGATTTTGGGTCATCGTTCGTCGGTTTACATTACCCGTTTTTTTTTTTTTTTTTTCATTTATTGTAAATTTCCAAATTGCACCGTTAACCATAACACAGCGGTTCAGGGCGTTCCGAGATACACGGCTGGAGTTTTAAATTCTTAAATTTATTTCATCGCACTTCCCTCACTAGCATCATGTATTTTCCGGGTCAAGATGCGTATAGAATCCAAATCCGTAATGATATAAAAGTCTCTCCACCGTTTTGGTCTTTATCCGCTGTAAGATGAATAGAAATATCAATTCCGTACACAGGCTCAACTCAAAGCCTTTAGTTGGTCCTATTGGCGATTGTAGCTAAGGAAGTCGCTGTCTGCTGGTCATAGAGAAACTAGCGATACCGATAGTGTAAGAGGTATGTTAAATTTTGGATTATTTTCACGTCTTTTTTATTATTTTCCTGCCATTACAACTCGTGGAAAAGTGTGTATATTTATTAATTACGCTAAGGTCGACCAATAGGGCTCGGTATTACATTAGTACGAGTTGTTAATGAGGGGGTCACTGGTTACTCACGAACATGATGGGCATCCACTTCACGCGAGCGTACGCGGACGCGACGTGTGCCGTCGATGGAACAACCGCGAACGCCCGGAGACCGGCGATCAGCAATTGGATGGCGGCGGGGCACAACAGATAAAAGACCGGTGCTCGCTCGTTTTCTCATGTTGCCCCCTGAAACGTCCCCTCTTCCTTACCGTTTTATCCTTTGCTAGCGTTGCCGCCGTCGAGACGACTTTCCCCGACCTCGGGTGCTGGCCCAAAAACTCCCGGTCTCAGCGCCTACTTTTTTGGTTCGCCCTTTCTTCTCCCCACTTCTTGACTACCGAAGTTCGTCGCAATGCGGGTCCCATAGATAAAGGGAGTATACTATAGATGGGAAACTGGCGGTGGTGGGGGTAAGACAGTCTTTTGCGCTCCCTGGCGTTAAGCCGCCCAACTATTTTCACCGAAATCACCGGTAGATAGCGGTAGTTTTTCTCTTTCACTTACTTTATTAATAGGTCTGTTCCAGTGAGGTGTGGGGAAAATATTCGGAGTAGATTTGCTATAGGACCAGCCAGTCCTATAGCCGAGAATAGTCGAGAAGTCGAGAATAGCCGACTTGGACGGTCAGTGATGTTATTAACCGGTTGATCACGTCATTAAACGCATTTGAAACATTTTTGTAACATACATACATACACGTGCAGGCATGTATATGTCGCATCCACTTGGCGAAATTGTCCAATTCATGAAATGAATGTCCATTTCACGAAGTGGCTCCACTTGCCGTAATTTTAAAAAATTACGACATCTGGACAAAAAAAAATATCCATTTCTTGACAAGGAAATCGCGTTTGTCCAGTTGCTGAAATTAAGCTTTCTTACTACAAATGAATGCACAACGTCATTTTTTAGCGGGTTTTTGAGTGCTCGATAAAATAACATTTTTAAATAAAACAAAAGTTGTTTCAGCATCAGAGATTCCTCACTCATCCATTTCACGAAAAGGATAATATTGTGCATCCACTTGCAGTAAGGAAGCTTGATTTCAGCAATTGGACAAACACGAATTCCTTTTCAAGAAATGGACAATTTTTTTGTCTTGGGGGTCAACCAAGGTGACTAAACTTTACTATAGGTGCCGCAGATTACCCCCTGTCCATCGGACGGGAGGGGCGGAGACTGACGTCACCAGCAGTCCTTTGCTCCCGATTGCTCACCCCAGAGCAGCAGAGCCAGTTAATTTTGAAATTCAAGTTTATGAATTCTCAAAAATCACAGACCAGTAACAATTAATAATGTACTGGGTCCAGCGCAATGGCGGTTGGGACTGCTCGTGACGTAGGCGAAGGACCGTGATCTGCGGCACCTATAGAAAATTTAGTCACCTTGGGGGTCAACCATGAGCTAGCGTTAAAAAACTAACGCAAGTGGTAACTAAGGACGCTCTATCACAAATAATGTTATAACGCCATAGATACCGCGTTTTGACGGTATTTTTACGCGAGCTCATGGTTGACCCCCAGATGTCTTAATTTTTTGAAGTTACGGCAAGTGGAGCCACTTCGTGAAATGGACATCCATTTCGTGAAGTGGACAATTACTCGACATGGATGCGACATATACATACATGTCGTTTACACAAGCTGCAGCATACAAATGTTGTATGTACCTACTTTTAGTTCATCCTATCAATTAAATAGTCGAAATAATAAGGCATTGTTCGATAATTCGCAGCGTTTTTTTTTTCTCGTAATGATTGTTGGCTGGAGTTTGTAGGGTTCTGCTCCTGTGTGGAATTTATAGTTGGGGGAGGGTACTCGCCTTTCTTTACTGTGCAGGGTTGTAGAATTTCAGAATCCGGGGGGAGGGGGGAATATGACCCGCGCTTAGGCCCGTCACTGAATCCTTGTACCCCCCGAAATTGGAACGTTCTTACGCCACTGCCGTTCATGACAGTGATGAACTGTTCATCAACGATGTTTGACGGTGACGGTGAACGTTTTTTGTTTACAATGAGCGTGAAAACTGCCTGGACGCTGGATGGTGGTGAAATTGTAAATACTACTGTCCGAAAACGGCTCTATTCTGTTGTTAAAAGAAAATTCTACCAAGTAGTTGGTGCTACGAGGAAAAAACGTTCATCACGACGGTCACGATGGAAGCGGTGCCGCTATCTGTTTACCGCTCTCTAGGCAACTATGGTTTGATTTAAAAGGGAAATTTTCTACCGTAATAATACAGCACCGCTTTTCTAGGAAACCAAAGTTTTATACTATAATAGTTAATATCATTGTAATTATTAATTTATTACCCTTATATTATTTTAATTCGTACCTTGAAAGTTATTTACCTAATTATGCATATTTTGTTGTGTGATGCCGTTACAACACTTCGGTTTTCAAGTGCGCTGTAAGTATGTGGCTCTAAATAAATAAAAAAAGAAGCCAGTTTTAAGTAATTTTGTTTCAGCTAGTACATCTTTCAAATTGTATTACCTGTGTTATTTGTAAAACAAAACAAAAATTCTGCTAGCCGATAGGTACCATTTCAAGTTGCGAGCGAATTCGAAGGCGAAATCGGTGAGTTTGGAACTCCACCCGAAATATAAACATCGCCTTGGTGACTACCTCTAGTTTGTTGCCTCCGAAATCAGCTCACCTGTGAGCCAAAAGGTCTGTTCGCGAAGCTACACTAGGTTGCCCGAGGGTACACTCGGGCGCCCGAAAAGCGTTCGCGAGCACACGAGTGTAGTTAGTGTACCTAGAGAACCATTAAAACACAGGTACTGGAACACGGATCTCAGCGCCAAATTTGGTCCCTCCGTCGTTAGGGTAAACACAATATCATGAAAGAAAAAATTGTCATTGTAACAGCAAACAAACGCAGAATGCGGTCGAAATAAATAAAAATGTTCTACTTGTCAATGAGATCAGGTGACAATTAAAATCATATGAGGGACCAAGTATGGCGCCGATTGGCATGTTGCAGTACTCGTGTTTTACAGTGCCTTAGTATAGCGAGTGTAGGGCGTTCGCGATGAGTTCAGAGCTACTGCGGGCTGCCCGAAGTTACTCCAATATTTTGTTATAAATTGATAACTCTTATCTAACATGCACAGGAGTGAGAAAATATCAAGACTGTTATGAATTTACACTGGCTGCTCTGAAAGCGTTCGTCTAACAAAAAAATCCTCGCTGCCCTCGCCTACACCAGCTACCCCAACCTGCCCTACACTACACTACACTACACTACCCTTCACTTTTTCTCTGCGAACAGACCTAAAATATAAACATGTGAATGACCGGGCAAAAAAATGTAACAAGCTTCTCTGAAAACTCGCATCGAAAGCCATTCGCTCGATTCAATCGCATCGAACTTTGCTATAGTCTGTCCACTTGGAAATGGACCCTCGCCCGCCCCACAATTCAGTGAAATGAGCTTCCCCTTTACCCCTTCTTCTAAAAATAACGCACCGGGAATAATTTTGGAGCAAATGATCCATGGAGGTAGGAACAAGTGGAGAGAGAGAAAGGTTTTTTTACTGTAGAAACATGGGAAGCCGGTTTTTCCGCCATTACAGATCCACTGTTGTCACTAACCTCCATCCTAATTCCTCCAGAGGTCGGGAGGGGGAATTTATCTCTTTTTCACTGATCAAGTATCAAATTGTCGTTGTTTTTGTTGGGTGAGGCCTGATAACGGATGGTGTGTAGTAGTGGCGACTGGCTTCACGAAAAATGCGTTTCACTCCCTCCACTTGTTCCTACCTCCATGAAATGATCACTGTGTAGCGCAAGGTGACTAAACTTTCTATAGGTGCCGCAGATCTTCGGCGATTACTGTTCTTCACCTACGTCACGATCAGTCCCATCCGCCTTTGCGCTGGACCCAGTACATTATTAATTGTTATTGGGTTGTGCTTTTTGAGAAATCATAAACTTCAATTTCAAAATTAACTTGCTCTGCTGCTCTAGGGTGAGCATTCGGGGAATTCTTGGGGTTGCTTTCCCAATGCTATAATAATGGTGTATACTCAACTAAAAAACCCGCAGGATATGAAATCGGGCAGTCGAAAGGCTCGTATGAAAATTATATCTTTAGGTTTTTCAATGCTAGGGTTTCAGACTTCTGTCAATGAAGTTCACTGAAGGTAACCTTGAAACAACAATAACTTCATAAAATTCGATGAACGCAACCCATGGGAACCTTTATAATTACTCCATTCAACGAGAGGAACTTTCCCCGTTGGTTGTTTCGTAGACCAGTCAATATAAACATCAAACATCGCAAATATGCATGTAATTTTTTTTTTTTTTTTGCATGTTGTTAGGGCCAATAAGAGTAGTTTATACTCAAGTTTGCAACCCTCAAAACCTTGTGCTCAACTCGTGGCACTCGAAAAACCAAGAAATTTCATCACTTTTTTCTCTTTTTTTAACAAAACTACCAGAAGAAAGCGCTTTTCGAGCATGACCACAGTATACATTGTTAAAGCCAACTAATATGCTACAATTAAAGCCCAGCCCGAGCATCCTGGGTCTGTTAGTTCAGGAAATACAACCAGTCAACAAAATACTTAATCTCGCCAAAAAGCGAGATTTTATTGGTAGGGTAACTTTTCAAGACCCGTAGCACTCAAATACCGGTGATTCGTACTTGGTTAAAAAAAAATGAGAGGGGAGGTTGTACGTCCAAAATGCAACAAAAAATTCCCTATGTCCTAACGTCAGATTTCGATTCCTAGCCGAGATAATCAATTTGTTGTTTTTAGCACATCACGGGTTTTCGCAACAAAAACAGGTGTAACATGGGAAGTAAGCGTCAAAAGGGGAAAATATCAGGATATTTTAAAAAATGTCAGTTTTTGACAACTGTTCAAAGCTAGACTACATTGGCCATGGTGCTCCCAGCGCCGGGCAAATTCCTCTAAAACTGAGTGAAGTAACTTAGTTTAATACTTCATGCTTATTTTACTCTTGTCCTTCGCAATGTTTTGAGAAAAATCCATGGTTATACCAAAAAATGAGGCAATTAAGCCCATTTTGAGTGCCTACAAGAAGATCAAGAGCCATTCCTAAAACCTTTTTTTTCAGCTTAATTCACTTTTACTACGCTAATCTATGAGGAAAGACAAATAAAAGTGGAATAAGCTGAAAAAAACATTCTTGGAATAGCTTTCGTATCTTCTTTTAGGCACTCAAAATGGGCTTAAAAACCTCATTTTTTGGTATAACAATGGATTTTTATCAAAACATTGCGAAGGGCACGAGTAAAATAAGCATGATGTATTAAACTAAGTTACTTCACTCAGTTATAGAGGAATTTTCCCGGCGCTGGGAGCACCATGGCCAATGTAGTCTAGCTTTGAACAGTTGTCAAAAACTGACATTTTTAAAAATATCCTCATATTTTCCCAGTTTACTCAAAGAATCTTTCACTATCATTGGACAAAATGTCTTTACTCATACAGAAAAAATGGTGCTCTTTTCAGTGGTGTCGTTGGATTTAACCTAGGACGCTTACTTCCCATGCTACACCTGTTTTTGTTGTGAAAACCCGTGATGTGCTAAAAACAACAAATTGATTATCTCGGCTAGGAATCGAAATCTGACCTTAGGACATAGGACATTTTTTGTTGCATTTAGGACGTACAACCTCCCCTCTCATTTTTTTTTTACCAAGTACGAATCACCGGTATTTGAGTGCTACGGGTCTTGAAAAGTTACCCTACCAATAAAATCTCGCTTTTTGGCGAGATTAAGTATTTTGTTGACTGGTTGTATTTCCTGAACTAACAGACCCAGGATGCTCGGGCTGGGCTTTAATTGTAGCAAATTTAGTGGGCTTTAACAATGTATACTGTGGTCATGCTCGAAAAGAGCTTTCTTCTGGTAGTTTTGTTAAAAAAAGAGAAAAAAGTGATGAAATTTCTTGGTTTTTCGAGTGCCACGAGTTGAGCACAAGGTTTTGAGGGTTGCAAACTTGAGTAATAACTGCTCTCATTTGTCCCAACAACACGCGAATAAAAAATTAATTACATGCATGTTTGCGATTTACCCAGATTTTTTTGTCTATATTGACTGGTCTATCGGATCAATACAATTTTAGAAGAAAGACAATTAATTGTTCTATACCTACTATTAAAGAAGAAAATGCCACAGAAAATAGTAGCTTCGTGCGTGATGATGCAAAAGCTAAATTAATTATTAGATCCAATGCATAGCCGATAGCCACTTGGAAATCGTCAAAGCGGCAGGTACGTCTCGAGATTTGTTAGAAGCTCTAGAAAGCAGCTGCCCTCCCATAAACGCGAAAGCGAAGACTTAGTAGGCAGCTGTTCACCCCTGGAAACCGTCGTAATGTCGTACAATTCCTCTAGGATCGCCACATTTTGTTTAAGTTCACGCTCACGAATAAAATTATTTCTCGAATTTCGCTCACTGAAAAAACCAACATCAAAGAATTTTGGCCCCCTAAAAATACATTTTCGCAGACCTGACGGAACTACAAGACAATTTTCTCATATAATGTAGGGCATCAAAACCCAAATTTTGCGAATTTTTGAACCGACTGCTGAAATTGAAATTTCCTTGTCTAAAACACATCAATTCGCGGCTTTTTTTCCCCGTAGCTGAAAAAACAATTTTGTGGGGTCGACTAATTCTAAAACTAATTTTGCAGATTTTTCATACCAAATAGACCATTTCCGCTCGTATAACTCACTAAAAACCCAATTTCTCCCATTATACGCTTCTCCGAAACCTAAAATCGCCAGCTTAGTGATAAAATTAGCAGTTTTGTGTAAAAATCACAATATCAGTGCCTACTAGAATCGCCATTTTTGGGCATAAACCGCAATTTCATGCTAAAATCACCATTTTTCGCCAACATCCTCAGTTTCAATGTAAAATTTTTGATGTGATAGCTTAGTGTGTAATCAACAGTTTGTAGTGAGATTGAGAACATCAGTTTTCTGTTAGCAGTTTTGGGGTAAAAAAAATCAATTTTGGGTTCAAAACGTCAGCTTTGAGGAAAAGTTGCCATTTTTGTGGTAAAACCACCAATTTGGGAGTTAACGTTTCATTTTGAGGGGAATTTGTCAAATTTGGTTCGAGGATAAAATCACTAAGTACTGAAATCTTAAGTTTAGATATGAAACGTCAGTTTTGGCGCGAAATCCTTAGTTTTGGAGAATTTCAACTCGAAAAGTGACGATTTTACTCAACTAAATTTGTCAGTTTTTCCTTTTAAAAAAAAAAAAAAAAAAAAAGAAATCAATTTTACCCCGAAATCGGTGGTTTTACCACAAAACAACAGTTGTTTAATCCAAAATTCAAGTTTCCACTTTAGAAAAATTACCAGAAAACTGAATTTTTACTACGAAACTGCTGATTTCACCCACAAAAACAAATTAGAGGTTTTACCTCAAAACTGAAAATTACATCAGAGTTTTGAGAGTCGTCAGTTTGGACGTGAAATCATATTTTTGGGGATAACGTCAGTATTGGAGTGAAATTGCCAGATTTTTGGTAAAATATCCAGTTTTAGGGTAAAATAATAACTTTTACGTGGAATAACCACCAGCTGTGTGGTGAAAACGTCAGTTAGGTACATCGCACATAGTTAGGTAAATCATAAGATTTTGAAAGTTAAAACCATCATTTTGGGTCAAAATTGCCAGATTTGTAGTGACATCTTTTAGAGGATATCTATGTCTGTTTGGGTGTAATCTCGTCTTATTTGCTGGAACAATTCGTCAGCATTGTGGGGTGAGTTGTCAGTTTAATTTGTATTGAATCGTCAGACTTTTCAAGGCAGCGTCGTAATAGTTTCGGCGGAAAATTAACCGTTTTGGAGACAACGTCAGTTGTCGTGTGGAATTGACAGTTTAGGAGTACATTGTACAGTTTTGGGGCCGTGCCGCCAGTTTTAGGGTGACATTGTTAGTTAAAAGCTATGCATGTAACATGAGTTTTTGAAATGAAGTCTTTAGTTTTGGGTCTGAAACCGACATTTTAGGTAATATGGCCAGTTTTTGCAGTGAAACCATAGGAATAACCCTTCAGGTTTGGAGTTAAATCGTCGTTTTAGAGTAAAACCTCCTACTTCATGGTTAAAACTACAGTTAAGAGGTGAAATGAACAGTTTCAGAGTAAAATATTCATTTTTAAGGTAAAACAGACAAATTTTTTGGGTTAAAGTCACCAGTTTTATAGCGGTACCTCTACTTTTGGTGTAACACCTTGGCTTTGGCGTGAAATCGTCTGTTTTGGTATAATATCGTCTTATATGGGAACTAAATCATCAGTATTTTGGTAAAACCGTCAGTTTTCAAGACAGACACCAGTTTTGAAGTAAAATATCCAGTTTGAGGGTAAAATCGCCAGTTTTAGGGAGTAAAATCATTAGTTGTGTTGTGAAAACCTCAGTTTTGGGGTAATACTTTGGTTTCTGCGTGGAATTGTCTGTCTCAGAATAAAATATTTAGTTTCAGATTAAAATCTTTAGTTTTGGGTTAAACAATGTCAGTTTGTAGCGCCTCTCAGGCAAGAAGTTGAAAATTCGGACATTCTGTATTGGAGGGCTAAGCTCTTCCTACAAGTGTCAATATTTTAGACCGAAAATCTTAAATAGAAGGCTAAAACGATATTTTACAATAGGAAGTGTTATTTTTTGACGGATTCTAACCCTTTTTGTGAAACTTTAGGTACTGGTGAACAATTTGACGATTATTTCAAGTGGCTATATATAAATAGACGAACTACCAGTTCTCAAGTGCATCTGACATCTTCTCCCACCCCTGGACCAAATTCAAATCAAGGAGGAGTGTTGAGCGTTGATAACACTGTAAATTTTTCGACTGTTGTCTTAGTTCCTTGTAAAAAGGTACGAGGTTTGAAGTCATGGGTTTGTCTGAATACAAGTTTTTGTTTCTTGAAGTTCTTGTTGGCTCCTACAAACTCCAATTTTTGAGAATTTTACTCTTTCAAATCCCAAGTTCGTGAGTTGGGCTCTTTCAAGCCTCAATTTAGCGGGACATTCGCTTTTTAAGACCAATTTCTTGAATTTGGCCACTTAGAAACGATTTTCGGTGACTTAAACGATTTATCAAAAATCTCAAATGCTTGGCTCTATAGCTCCTTCCAAACTAGGTGCACTGATTTGGTTAGTTGGGACAACTAATTCGGTTCGTTCGAAAACAAAATTTCGTGATTTTAGCTCTTTTGAACCACAAATTAAACGCGAATTTTCGCTTTTCCATAACCAAATGTCACAGAATTGGCTCCTTCATAACGAATTTTCACGGATGCGTGCTATTTCACTTTCACTCTTCCCAAAACCAACTTACGTGGTTTTAGCTCTTGCCAAATTCTATGACTTGTTCAGAAAACTGATTTCGCCCTTTAAATCCCAAATTTTGCTCCTTCAAATCCCAATTTTAACGACATCCTGGGGCACCTACAGCTAGATAGGTAGATTGGAGTTCCTGCCCAAGTAACACAAGAGCTCCGGTAAGCGAAGATCGTGTAGGTTTGAGCTTCCTTAAAATTTGTGTAGAACTTCGGGGCAAAAGAAGTATCTAGAAGTAACTATCGAAGCTGGAACATCTTTAACCCTGGAATGGAAACGCGGAGTATACTTTACGCCTGACGTATTCAACGTAAAGAAGAAGCCGGAGTGTTGGAGTGGGAGGTTTTTCCCTTCAGCTATGCTATCTTTCAAGTGCTCTTTTGGGGAGGGAACGACCGCCATCTTCGCGAGACAAAGGGCATACAAGCAAATTGTAATTTAAAAAAAAAAATGACACGTAAAAAATACGCCGTTTACAATAAGGTGGGTGCGACGGCGTAAATTTTACTCCGCGATTCAATTATACCCCTCTAAGGTATTAGTAAGTCATGGGCTATTTGATGAAGTAGAAACACATTTTAGCTCTGAAATTTATGGTTTCACCTCATAAGTGAACATTTGGCTGTAATCGTGTACTTTGTGTCCATTTAACTATTCCTGCATTTGCTTCCCTGCACGAGTGGAGAATGGCAAGTTTTGGCCCATATATGGTCAAGTATGGGTGTGGCCAGAAGCACTGTAACTTCGACCTCTTGAAAATGTCTGTTTTTCATCGTTTACATTGTTTACGGGTCGATTTTGTTCTACCACAATTAAATGCCAAAATTATTGGTTCCCCCCCCCCCCCAAAGTGCGCCTGCAAGTCGCCCCACCCGAACGTCAAAGACGTTTTTTATGCAAAACTGAACTTGAGCGTTAAGTAATAACGCAAACAACCTAAAATTTTGCAAAAACCTGATAGAAAATCGTTCGACATGAGGACTCCTCATCGGCGTAAAATTTACGCCGAGCGTTTCCATTAAGGGCCACCGACTGAGCGTTTCCATTCCAGGGTTAATGACTTGTGTAAAGCATTAAGGAAGTTATACTGACAGGTGTAACAGCGGGACATGATTTCAATTTCCAATGAGCTTCGGAAAGATTTCACTATTCATATTTGAACTTCTGTTGCTCTTCCCTCAGTCAATGTAACCGAAGCAGTGGGAAGAAATTAGGTTAGTTCCAGGACTATTTTTAAAGAAGTCTTATCGAAGAGGGCATCCATTAGACTTCTTTTAGAATGCTTGCAGCAAGCTTTACCCAAGTTTCACAAGAACTCCGGTATATAAGCGAAGATCGTGTAGGTTCGAGCTTCCTTAAAATTTGTGTAGAGCTTCGGTGCAGAAGAAGTATACTACCGAAACTGGAACTTCTTTAATGACATCTGTAAAGCATTATGGAAGTTATACCGACAGGTGTTACAGCGGAACATGATTTCAATTTCCAATGAGCTTCGGAAAGGCTTCACCATTCATATTTGAACTTCTGTTGCTCTTCCCTTAGCCAATGTAAAGCCTGGTCCAGACGCTACGTTTTGCACAACGTTTTAAGTTGCACAGTTTTAAGACGGAATGAAGACGTTGCGTCCAGACGGTACAGTTTTCTTTAGTACGTGCAGTATTTTTCGCTCAGTTTTGTGTGATATCGCCATGGATGAGGTTCTCCTTTGGTCAATTTTTGCCTACTGTGTTGTTAAAAAAAAGCGATTGGACGGTGTGAAACGAATCAGAAAACGGAGCAAGTGTCTACACGCAACGACATGTCCGTGCAGGTCACGGTTTTCAGAGCTCATAAGCTCAGTTATCGCTGGAACTGTGCAGTCTTCCCCAGGGACTCAAAACTGCACAGTTTTCCGGTCCATACGCAACGTTTTGTCTGCAACGTCTTGAACTGCGCAGGCAAGAGGTTGTGAAAAACGTAGCGTCTGGACCAGGCTACCGAAGCCGTGGGAAGAAATTAGGTTAGTTCCAGGAATATTTTCAAAGAAGTCTATGGAAGTGGACATCCATTAGACTTCTTTCAGACTGCTTATAGACAGCTTTATCTTGCTTCATAAAGCCTCTGTAGCATACGCTATAGAAGCTTCTCTTCGACTCACCTGATTACCAAATCATTTTTCACTTTTGTGTTGTGCTGTGACGTGATAGTGTGGCGCACGGAACGACACACGGAAATTTGGTCCAGTCATCTCCTGGATTTCCGGGCTTTTTGAAAGCATTGATCTTGGCGCTCTTAGGTGGCCAAAAAAGCAATCCGTCTTTCTCCCATATAGATGGAACTGCTGTAATTTTCAACTCCCCCTTTTCAATAGTTTGGACGATCTTGAAAGAAAAGCCTGCTTCCTCTTTTTCGTCAATTTGTGCTAATCAGTTCCCGGGAAACAAGAAAATACATAATTAACATCATTTAATTGTGTTATACGCATGTAAGTACACACGGGTGTTTCAGAATAACTACAAAAAAGTAAAATGGGTTAAAATATAATTGATTTGCAATCAAAAAAGCGAAATATATCATGGTCCGAAACTCAATAGTTTCCGAGATATGATTTTTCAATCGTTATTTAGAGCAGTATCTCGCTTTTCTCAATAAAATGAGATTTTGTCGTTTCCAAACGAACTTCTGGCGCCGGATTTGCAAAGAACACATTTTTTTTTCTTTTAGGAATGACAGTTTCCGAGAGAATGAGCCATTTTTTATCACCACGACACCGGCTCAAAGTGCGCAAACTGGAAAATGCTCAATTTTGTGATAGAAGTCAACACTAATAGTGTTCCCATTTGTCATCTCTTCACTGGCACGTGGAATGTATGTGACGTCATTGCACTGGCAATAAACATGTAAACACCTGGTGTGGTGTGGCTTCAAATGGAGCAGTTTTAGTCATTGTTTCTTTTCGTGCGGTTTATCTGTTGTAAACCTAAAGTTAGGTTTACTTGCACCGTCTAATTTCTCGAGGCAGAATAGTACATATATTACGATCCAAGGGCGGTATGATGCTCATTACGGTCGAGGGCGACGGGAAGTGCCCGAGGTGAAGCCGAGGGCAGTTGTCGCCCGAGATCGTAATGAGGAATACCGCCCGAGTGTTGTACGCTATTTTTTGTACAGCCGAAGTCCTTAATCATTACAATAATAATCATAAAAACCAGTCTTTAAAGCCCCGTTCAGAAGCTTTGTGCTATGCATCTGTGGAGTGTACTAAGCAAAGAAAAATTAACTCCTTCGAAAAATGAAGCATTTTGATAGGTAGCACGGACTCCACAGACGCATATCATATGGTTTGCTTAATAAACTGAAGTGAACACACACTTTAGCCAGCGAATGGAAGGATGACGTAGCTGATACAGAGAGAACTTTAATCGCCTCTCAGCGTAATTTACAGTGCTTATTTTTGTGTTTTTATGGCTAATGTACAATTTAAAAACAAAATTAGGAAAAACTATTTTAAAAAAAAACAACAACAAAAGACCTAAAAGAAGACGTACCGAGCTGATATTTTTATTTACGCCCGGCGGGCGGAATGAACCTCATGTCGCCCGCTCAAGACTCTCCCAGCGGTCGAATTTCGAGTCTTTACGCTCGGCTGTACAAAAAATGTTGTACAAGCACTGTGCTAGCGCAGGTTGCCGTGGCAAATGGAGCAAAATCTCAGTTACAGTGGTGCGATTCAATTGACAAATGGAGCGCCAAAATTCTTATCAGGACAACAACAGTGTGCGCCAGTGTGGAATTCTCTTGCAAATGGTTGACGCTATTGGCGATTGTAGCTATCACTAGCGGCGCTAGTGTCGTGTGATAATGAAACCGGTACTCCCTACATATGTTAAATGATAACAAGTCTTGTGTTTTTTAAAAGTGTTTTTTCGTGGTCAACGTCCGTAACATAATGGGAAAAAAGTAGTCAGTTGGCCTAAAGTGACGAGAACAGAAGAACATGGTCTCTGATACATTTATACTCGAAGGTCAAGCAAGCCCCCAAGCCTTTCGGCGGTCGACTTTCTCCCAACACTGGGCTAATTGATTGCTGACACCGTTGAACCCTCAATTTTTGCGAAACAATGAAATGACAATGTTGTGTCTCGGTTACGATGGGAAGAGAAACCACAGCACACAGTTTTCTCTGGATTCACCCTTGAGATACATCCCACGAGCGCCCTATCATTTCTTCATTGGTACTCGCCAGTTCACCGTTTCGTTTTAGTGCTCAGAAAACGGCACAGGTTCAGCAAAATGGTCGAAAACGTTTTTGAATCGGTGTTTTCGAGTTTTCCTGCTCCAACATATAGCCGACAGTGAAAGTTTCTGTACGGGAGTACTGCGCTCCCGCATAACCGTCTTGTTTTCTTGATTCGGTGATGCCAATGGTACAATATCGAGGCCTCCTCGTCACCATCGGATTATTTAGCCGTTGTTCACAGTAAAAAAGTGTCACTGATCAACATTTTTGATACATGAACTTCCTCATTGTATAAAACCTTTGTTGTAGTTTGTTGTCAAACGACAACAACAAATCACATGGAGTACCGGACTCAATGTTTCTCTGAAACGTCGCCAGACATCGTATCCCTTAGCTACAATCGCCAATAGGTAAATCACGATGCACAAAAACGTCATGGTGATAAAAAGTGACTCATTCTCTCGACAACTGTCATTCCTATCAGTAAAAACGTGTTATTTTCGAATCCGGCGTCGCCAAAAGTTCGTCCTAAAAAACGCTTGAAAATTCTTATCTAGGAAACTATATTGAGTTTCGGACTATGGTGTATTTCGCCTTCTTGATTGCAAATCAGGCCTACTTTCTCCAATTCATTTTTTTGCAGTTATTCTGAAATACCCTATTATGAGTAGGGTTGGCAGACGTCGTTGTATTTCACGGGATAGTCTCAGCAGCTTTTGCTAATTGTCCGGCATCGTTAGACCGGTCGCCCACTGGAAGCGTTCTGAGCGGCGCTACAACGAGCGTACATCCAAAAAGGCTTAAATTGATTTCACTGCAGCTAAGCATACAGTGGACGATGTCACGCGTTCAATTTGAGCCCTTGGGGTGTACGCTCGTTGTAGCGCCGCTCGAAAACGCTTCCAGTGGACGACAGATCCTTAGGATTGCCTTTTCAGAGGAATAGGAGTGGGAGCAATAATAGGCAAGGCAGGAGAATGGATATCGACGGGTTGGAACAGACTGATCACTAAAGCTCGCGTGCATGGACTTGTCATGCGGCCCGTATAACACATTTCTTGTTGAGCTCTCTGGCTAATGGCAACCCTTCGGTGCATGCCTCATGATTTTAAAAGTTTAAACTTGAACAAGAACTATACCTTACTCAGTGAAGTCAAAATCCAATCGACCGTCCGAACAACACAATCTAAAAAACATGGACCCAAACGCAGAACGGCGGCTGCACCCTTCACCATCCCTTCCGCCACAGTTGTAGATTGTAGGATAAGTGATTTTTTTATTTCACCCCAAATCAAATATCGGGTGCTTCTTAAAGGGGGACGTTTAATTTTTAACTACAGGATGGACAAAATTCAGCTAACTCAACGTAGGTTATAATATAACTTTCAATGGTTCTGTTAAAATTATATTCTGCACTTTGGGTTGTGAATGCTATAAGGAGAGCTTTTCACAATGTCTCCAACTCAACGAGGTATCTCATCGGAAGAGCTTAGGACTCACACGTAAAAGAGGCAGGTTCGTTCCTAGCACCGGGGAAGTTTTCTGGTAAAAAGGTAAGTAACGTGCATGTAATACGTAAAATGAGTAATCCTAGAAATGTCTACGCCTCCTAGCACACCGTGTTATCTAACAAATAACATTACATTCGAAATAATTTTTTTTCTTGTATTTATTGTTATTTTACCACTGAGTTTCGGTAAAGCTTGCAATACAACCTTCTGGAGACCTAAAAGAAATTTGCTTATCGAAGTCTACCCGCCATTTTTCTTCTCCGTTGAGTTTCGCTACTAGGCTTCTTTAAACCTGTTTAAGGCCTACTGCAGGTCCCTTATACAGGGTGTAACAGGAAAATGGGGCATAATTAAAATGGGTGATTCTACATCACATGTGGGTCAAAAATGACTATCTGGACCATGGTCCGATTATCAACAGTTTCTGAGAAATCACAGTTTTCCTGAATTTCGAAGCATCAGGCGTTTTCTTCAAAACTCGGTCGGTATCTTATCAACCATTGATCCTAGGAAATTTTTAAGGACACCGTTGGAAAGAGCACAAAATTTCCTTTCAGATGATCGTAAGTTGGGGTAGGTCGTGAAATTTGGACGCCCTTAACTCTCAGCTGAATAGCCGCTTCCTTGAAATTCTTTATTCTTACTTGTTATTCAGCCAGCTGTCATTTTACTGACAGCTCTCGGAGGAAGAGTAGGACTTCATGAAAAACTTCTACATTTATTAAGCTTTCAAATGACCTGCTTGGTTCGGGATTTTGTCTTTATTCCTTCTGAGATACAGTTCGAAATACTTGAAAACTTGTCTAAAATGTCTGGAAAAGTACGTTCCAAATTGCCCTCGAGCGGGAAACAATTTGCTTCCGAAAGCTCGTTGCAAACCTTTTCGGTGAATTTTTGATCCGTTAAGTCTGCTGAATCTGGTTACCTCGCTGGACCAACTCCAAAAAAGGCAATACTAAGTGCTTGAAACGGCAGGTCACTGCTAAGAACCTGAGGGTTCTGACCTGTAGGATTCAAGGGTAGCTGCCAACAGTCACTACCGTTCCCACCCTTTCCTTTGACAGATATTTCGCAGAGATCGGTGGAAACAGACAGCGGAAGTCAAACTCAAAGTCAACTGCCTAGAACGGGGGCTCAAATAGATGACCCCCAACAGCTAAGTCGAGCGACCCTTAAAAAAAAACAAAAAAAAAAAAAAAAAAAAAGAAACGAGCGAATACCGAGTAGAAAATCCCTCACCAACCTGAGTGACGTGAAGAGCATTTTTTTTAAACGAATTTTTCCCGTTCTATGGCAATCGCAAACATACGTTTCCAAACGATTTAGACAGGGGCTTAAAGTATTTCGAACAGTATCTCAAAAGGAACAGAGACAAAGGCCCGAAGCAAGCAGGTCATTTGAAAGCTTAATAACTGTAGAAGTTTTTCCTGAAGTCCTACTCTTCCTCCGAGAGCTGTCAGTAAAATGACAGCTGGCTGAAGAGACATTCAAGGAAGCGGCTTTTCAGCCGAGCGTTAAGGGTGCCCAGATTTCACGAACTACCCCAACTTTACAACCATTTTAAAGGAAATTTTGTGATCTTTCCAACGGTGTCCTATACATTTCCCCAGGGTTAATGGTTGCTAAGATACCGACCGATTTTCGAAAAAAACGCCTGATGCATTGACAGTCAGGAAAACTGCGATTTTCTCGGAAACGGTCAATAATCGGACCATGGTCCATATAGTCATTTTTGACCCACATGTGATGTAGAATCACCCATTTCAATTATGCCCCGTTTTCCCGTTACACCCTGTAGAAGCTGATGTCTCTGTAAAGTCATCCTATCTTCCTCTTATAGGTCCATCCGAAGCTCTCTACAACTTCGGTAATAATGGAAACCTTCAGCCTTTTTGGTCTTATAGAACGCTATTGCAAGTTTTTCAGAAATAGTTGTGCTTCTGTAAACAGCTTCTGTTAGACTTACGCGAAGTACTACCGAAGTCGCATTGTTAGTTGGGTGGGCAGTAGTGAAGGGTAGGAAAAAAAATGGGAGGGAGAAATCTTGAGCTAAAAAATTAACAGTTTTGTTGTCGAATGAACCATATAGCAGCTACAGTTTATGGCGTGAAATTGCCAGTTTTAAATGCGTGGCTACCACGAACACAAACCCAACGCGAGCAACGACCCTAAACAAGTACAAAAAATGAATTTGCTAATCACCGGGCCACTTGAAGTGCAAAAATATAATTTTTCACTCTCGTAGGTTACTAAAATAAAATCCCACGGGTACACTCACTGCATCGAAAAAAATTTGCATATTGTCCGCGGGAGTGGAAATCTTGAAGTATAAATGCGTGAATGATTATTTTACTGTTGTATACTCAGCCCACACAAAACCCCATCGCCTGCAAGGTGTTTTACGCTTTTCCCAGTGGTTTAGAATAATAGTGAAATTCCTATGATTAGTCCCTTACCGTGGTGACTTTCATGGTAATCACAATGTTTTGTTGCAACCAATTATCTCTGTTTTTAAAATTAACAAGTCAATTTCATTCATTAAATAGTGAGTGCAGTGCTTCGATAAAGACAATTTTGATCATGCATTTCCTAGTATGGGCTCCGTTACTCGTAGTCATTGTTATAACTGTTTCAATTGCTGCTCTTCCTGCGTTAACGCACGGAAAACTCCGTTTTTACGCTTGCTACGCATTTTATCTTTTCTTTTCAACGGCTACTGTTGTTGCACTTTTTCCGCTGACTATATTCTACTATAAGGATCCCACTTTCTTGGGGCAAGTAAATTACAAAATTTCACCGTTTGCGTCAACTAAAAATCTTGTTATTGAGTAATTTTTAAACTTTCAGATTTAACTCAGTTATGTTACGCTACCTTAGTCCAATGATGGGCGTAACGTGGGAGATTAGGGGTAAAGAGAAACTGAAGAAGGCTGGAGGTGGGATTATCGTATCAAATCACATGTCTTTTTTTGACATTTTAGGTATTATTTTACATTTTTGTTGAATACAGCGCGTTATAATTTCAATTTATTCAGGTATGCACATTCTTCACGAGTACGGGGGAACCTACACGTCGCTAGCAAAAAAGGAGTTGATCTACTTTTTTCCTTGGGGGCCTATAGCTTGGCTCGGTGGTTTGATATTCGTGGATAGAAAATGTCAAAAATCTAAATCGCTTGCCACGACGAAAGCGATCGAATATTCAAATAACGGGGTACGCCCATTTTTTTTCCATTCATTTCTTTCAGCTGTAGAGACCAATGTACACCAGTGAGTAATTTTATTTGACTTATACGCTCTAGGTTAAAATCTGGGTTTTCGCGGAGGGCACCCGGAATAGTAGCCGAGAAACGTTGCTCCCGTTCAAGACCGGAGCGTTTAGAATGGCTATTGAATGTCAGACTGTGATAATTCCCGTTGTATTTTCGCCGTACTACTTCATTGATTTCGAAAACAAAACCTTCAGCCGAGGTAAAATTGTGTGACATAGCTTCAAAACGTGCTAATTTTAGCTTCATAACAGCGTAACTTTATTATAATATACTGCGATTCTTATTTTGCATTTTTATGCTTAGATTGACTGGACTATAAGTTAATTTCATTAATTAATTCTTTTTTTGTGTCCATCCATTGACCAGGAAAACTGATTATATCCATTTTGGATGAAATATCAACCAAGGGAATGACGGACGAAGATATTCAAGCCCTTACGACCAGTACCCATCTCAAAATGTCATTTGAGTTTCTTCGTTTGTCGCGTGAAGTGGGGGCAATCTAAGTTACGTTAAAAGTGTCTCTTTCCGAAGTTTGGAAGTCATTGGAGGGTAAATTAAACGATTAAAATATTATTGCATAATATGTTGAGCTATTTTTATAAATTGCTTACACTGCTTAAAAAAGTTCCAGTGCTTAACAGAGTGTGTATAACTGCTACATGCGTCGGATTACTTACCAACGCACAATTTTCACGTTATAACTTGCAGCGTTTTATTTTCCTCTCATGTCCTCTTCATTTATTCCCGAGTAATACTATGTAAATAATAACGTCCGGACCGAGTTTCAAATGCATTAATTATTTAGCTTTGTAGCGCCGGCCAATGTAGGTAATCTTTGGGAACAATGCATTGCTCCCGTCCTGACTATTTTTCTTCTTTATTCATCTTGCCCTTATTCCAACTCAAAAAATTTACTTTCGAGGAATTCACAGCTCGCACAGTGAAATTCAAATTAATTCACACAATCACAGTACGAGAACCCTCGGACACGAAATTTGAATTGAAAGAGGAAGATGAAAGCGCACAAGTGGAGACATAGCTAAAGAGCCATATCCACGATTATTGTTCAAAGATTCAAGCCAGCGCATTTGGTCACTTGAATGAGCCGTCCGCAAACAGTACCGGCTTGGAACACTTGGAATCTTACGACCTCCACCCCACCGATAATTCCTCTAATTCGTAATTTTTTTGATTTTAGCCGTATTTGTCCACATTTCAACCGTGAATTAGAGCTTTTCTTGAGTTTTCTTCGCCAATAATTAACGCTCTCTTCTCATTTTGCCACAATGAGCGATTTTTGTTCCATTTTCAGACATGATATTGCCTGGAGAAGCCACACGAAATGGTATTTTCTTCATAATTGACCACGATTCAATGTTTTTTCACACATCAGCGCTTCCACTCCACTTCATTAGTGGACAAGTGTCATTTTAACCAGCACGTCTTTTTTTCAATTTTTCGCCATTAATTCGTGTTTTTCACGATTCAGCAACACCACACCACCACATTTCACACACACCACATTTTCAGTAGCACTATTTCTTACTTGACTTCGCAAATTCGCGTTCCTGTAATTTCAGCGGTGAATTAGCGTTTTTCAACACTTTATCCATGGAATTAGCGCTTTATCTCAATGGGGAACTTGCACATTTTTCAAAAGTTGGTGTTTCTTAAAGAGGGCCCTTCCACAAGCCTATTGCTCACATTAAAATTTGAAATCAATCAAGGATGCATTTTTAGCGAATTTTTAAAAATTTCGAGTGGGAGTTCGATTACGTCAGACCTTATTTATTGAAATGGATGATGCGGTGAAGAGGGGGTTAGACGCGTTTACTGGAGGGAAATTTTTCATGTTATTTGTAAACAAACAATTTTAGAGTTCCCTCAAATGCTTCACAAGTAAGGATTTACGTCATTTCCCCTCGCACCATCCATCCCCTCCTGAAGAAATTTGAACCTTTTTTAAAAATCTTAAAACGCACCAATCGGGTTGCAACTTCCGTTGTTATCCTTCAGTTCACGGGTCAAATCACCAGTATGCTTTTCTTCCCAATCTGAGATTCATGCAAGTTCCCCATTTCATTGGTGAATCATTTACCTACTGTTCTCCAATTTAGCCATGAATCGGCATTTTCGTAATTTTAGCCACGCGAATTACCTATACTGCTTTTTCTTAACTTTATCAAGGGAAGCTCTTAACCTCAATTTTAGCTGCGAAGTATCATTTTATCCAGTAATGTGAATGGCTATTTTTCTCTAGGATAGCCATGATTTAACGTTTTTTCTCAATTCTATCGTAATTAATTAAATTTAGAAGACCCTTTCCACGGAAAATTATGGGACTACTCCCCTCCTCACCGCACTATCATAGTCACAACTGTGAATTCGAGGGAGTGGGAAGGCTGAAAATAAAGAAGTTAATATTCAAATTAAATACTCACCATTTTCTACTTGTTTTGAGCTCCGAGATAAAATTGCTCCCAAGATGGGCTTTGAACCCACGACCTCCTGGTTTCGCGCCAGGTGCTCTAACCAACTGACCTATCCCGGGAGTCCACGCAAAGAGCGAATCCACCCAGGAGAAACCCCTAGATGCGTTAATAACATGCAATATTGCGTGTTAAGTGCCTAAAACTTGCAATTTCACGAGTACTCAGACGGGTAACATCCAATTTTCCAGGAAATTTGTGTCCAAAGTTTTTCCAATTTTGTGGTTATCGTCGGATTTTGGGTGCCGCTGATCGACCGAGTTCCACGATCACTAAAAAAAAAACCGCTTAACTTGTATAGTTTCACCAAAATAAAGACCAGAAACTACAATTTTGCGAATATTTATACCTAAAACGTTCAATTTGGCGGTCTTTCAGCTCAGAGTGATGTAACTTTATTGCAATATTTGCCGGCCTTTGTGCGGTGTTGGGTCCCGCGTTAATCCGGGTCAAGCGGTTACAAAAAAATGGCCCCGAAACTGGCAGTTTCGCAACAAAAAAAAAAAAATACCAGCGACTTGTGATTTTGCGAAAATATAAATACGAGAAACTATGGCGATTCTGGAAATGTTCGTGGCAGCCTAAAAACTTCCAAATTTTGTGATTATTTAGCTCCATTATTTGTCAATTGTGTGCTTATTCGCCATACTTTGGGTACAGTCTGGCCAAGTAGACACGGGATTGCCTGCCACTAAAAAAAATATGAACCAAAACTTGGAATTTTGGAGACAAATTCGCTTTTTTCAAGAATATTTGGGTCAGAAACTTAAAATTTTGATTTTATGTATCTCCGAATGATGTAATTTTGGGGCTATTCTTAAAGCTTAATCATAATGTAGAATCCAATCAGAACCAGCTATGCAGGACTACACGCCCGCTTTAGAAAAGAGGACTGGAAGTTGCCCATTTCACGAAAGTGAATATAAGAAACGTGCAATTTGCTGATATTTAGACCCGAAACGTTTGAAATTTTACTTATTTTGATTACTGAATGTCGAAATTTCGCCCAAATGCTGCAAGCCGGCGTTTTTTGGGGCAGTAAAATTTGCTTAATATGTGACTGTTCTGCTAAATAATGAAATGACGCGTACAATCACGTTCAAATCAGAAGTATTGCAGTTAAAATTTCACAGTTTTTTGCCCCAAAACAACGTGATTCCGGAGCTGTTTATGGTCACAAACATGTAGTTTCGCGACGATTTAGTGTCAAACTTGCATTTTATAGATATTTAACTTGGAAACTTGTGATGTCGTGGCTGTTTATCCAATGACTTTTGACTCTTCGGTCACCAAATGCAATATTTATCGGTTATTTAGCGTCAAAACTGACAATATTATACCAACTCCTACTTGGACCTAATGTTTTCAGTTTCGTGACTATTTCACGCCGTACGTTTTATCGAACGTAATTTATCGAATCAGATTTGTTGTTCGCAGGCTTTAACTTAGTCGAGGGGGCTAAATTGTTAGTTTTCAAACTATTCGCCAGTTGGCAGTTTTTCCGCGAAAAATCGTCACATTTGCCGTCAAAGATCTCTTCCTCGGGGAAAAATGTAAGGCATTTTACATCTTTAAATTTTTAAAAATGTAAAAATTTGTGTGGGGAGTATTTCTTTTGGGTTTTGAGGGGTTTTGGCTACGCCTTTGTAAAATACACTTCATTCATGTTGGAAGCAAAACTGTCTTTCAATTACCTTCCCCCTCTACCATCATATTGATGAAGGCCCTTCTAAAAGTACAGTAATATTTCGAAAGTCAAGTACTTTTTAGGGTCCTTTTGCGGACCCCAATGATCCCATTTCACCATTTTACCACGGACTCTTCACTATGCCAAACGGTATGAAAACCACCAAGCCCTGTCGCCTGTGGCCTGTCTCAACAAGGAACCTGAACGCGTTTAACGTGCTCTGGTTCCGTCCCCAATTTGGGAGCACTTTGTACTAGCAGGGTTGATTTTTTCCTCTCGTAATTTCTATATCCGCTTCAAGCTTGGATTTTTCTATAGAAAATTCAGCCAATCATTTCACCTGAGGTTCTGCCGATTGATTATCAAAACCCGGATGAAAAATGTGCAACACATGGACCCCTGTATACGTGAGGGGAAATGCCCCGTGGGAATTCAGTGGTAGGTGATACGTGACTTCCGAGAAAATAATGAAGGGCGGGTTTGATCTTTGGAGGAGCGAGGTTCGAGAGATTCGGCGAGAAAGTGCGTGAGTTCGGTTTCTTTAGACAAACCCAATCTGTGATTCAATTCATTCTAATTAACGCTTGCTTTTTCTTAACGGAGCGGATGTGAGTGTATTGGGTAAAATACGAGAAAATATATCAATTTAAAGTTGGCTCTATGCGATTATTTGTGTGCGTGTTGAGCCCCTCAAGAATGTTACCCGAAGGACAAAAGGGGCTTGAGTAAAAAGTAATTCATAAATTCGATTTGAAATAATGATGGCTATCAGGTTTTTGATAGCCTTTTACAGCACGAAACAAATATTATATTTATTTATTTCTTTACTATCTGCGTTTAAGAGATTTTCCCCCGCACCACTAATCCGTTAACACCAAACGCTATTATTGGAATTTAATGGCTAATGCGTCTTAACGATCCGTTAAACTCGTCAGTGTCGTATTTTATTGCTTTTACTATACTCTTCTCCCCTGTTACTCTCGTGACTTCTAGCACGATTTTATCGTTGTTATGTAACACCAAGTCCTAGGGGAATCATTTTAAGGATGAGTTTTGTGCTATAGAGGATAAAATTTTCAGCACGAAAGTTATTTTCTCGAATCTTCATTTAATTATAAAATAAATTGGAGGCGGTAGATAGGCTTTCGTGATAGAAAATATGGTTTAGCGACGCTGGACAAGTGGTGGCGGTGGTGGTGGTGATGGAGAGGGGGGGACTGATTTATGGGAATTAATGCAATCTCTTTTCTTCGTCGACCTACCTGCAGTGGTTAAATTTTACTTTTCTGCTCGTGCAGGAACTTTTAAAACTTTTTTCTGACTAAAAATTGTTTTAAAAGTTATATCTTGTCACTCTCCCTTCCTTGAATTAAGTGTTAAATCTTGCTGCACCTTTGTACCGTCTGGGGCCATTCTCACCAGCACGGTGGGTGAGACACTCATGAACTCTGAACTCATGAAAATACTCGCATACCACGCGTACTTCACGTCTACTGAGTTGTCTGACATGAATTCCAGTGGTCTTATCATCACCTTGCTAACTTTATAAAATAACAGACTTCAAAAGCAAACGGAATGGAACTATTTTTTATAATTTTTGTATTATCATTTTGATAACAATGTGGCCAAATCACCAACATCTTTTTTTTTGGCCCTCTCACGCCGTTCTTTGTCAAACAGACACTTTGAACTCATCAAAATTCTGCAGACCCTATACAATAAACTTAACTTGAAAATCTACTGCGGAATAGGAGCTACCTGTACTGAGCATAAACATGCGCTATTTTTCGATTCAACCTTCTCACTACAGCGCCCTCGGTATAATGTTTTTATACTTATCGCTCATTCATTCAATAATTTATTAACGCAAATTGTGGAAAATGAACCACTATTCCAGAATTCGCAGCATTTTTTTTTTTCTTTCTTTCTCTTAACGTTTTTCTTAGCACGTTTTTAACGAGTACTTTTGCATGACGAACATAATTAATTAATTGAAAACTGGGAGAATATTAACTCTTATTCACGCTTTCGTGGAAAACGACTTTCACGCGTCTTTATAAACAATAGTTATGCAATATGTATTACGAAACCTGCCTTTTACACGATTAATGTTCCCCTGAAGTGAAACAAACCGGCGGCGCATCGCCACTGCTCTTTTGTTTGAGACGCAAGTTTGAGAATGTACAAAAGTTTGAATACATTTTGATCGTTCAACTTGTTGAAAGTGAAGCGACATTGTCTTGACTTAATGACTATCTATAGAGCACTCTTTATCGGCAAACTTTCCCAGCTTAACCATTACAGACAGCCATTAATACTCACGTTATAAATGGAGCGGGCGTGATGAAATTGCTAAATTGTTTCGATTTTCAAAACAATTATACGACCGAAAAATACCCTAAAATTCTTTCGCAGCACGAAAGTCCAAGGTGACTTTGACTTGTAATTTGTCAATTAAACTACCCCCTCCCACTAATTATCTGGGATACAACGTCAACTCAATATCTCTGCCAACTTGATTAAAATACGGGTCGTTGGTCTCAGAAAAATCACCCTGGAGCCAATCAATTAACACACTTTTAAATAACTTTGATGAAAATGTAAATATCAGTACAAGTTGAGAAATTTATAAAATAAGTAACTTGTGGATGCAGGCACAAGATTAGAGCATAAATCACCTCCCAAGAGCATTTTAAAAGGGCCGTTGCTTGATATTAGTCAAGTCTAACAATCTTGATCAACAATGAACATGAAATCTCGCAAAATAATTCTGTTTATTTATGTATGAATAAAATGTAGGTAACAGACTAATTAATTGCTGAAAATCCTACACTTCATTAACGCGAGCGGACACTTTGAGCAAACGGGGAGGGGGGAACCTCTATAAAGAGGCTTTGAGCTCTGAGACTGACAGGATTGTATTGTTCTGTCATCAACTTCAAGGTGACTTTGAAACCGTCCTTTCTCCCCCAGCTTGTATGCTCACTCTAACCAATACATTTGTCCCTCAATGTCAAGTTCCACTTTTGTGCCTTGATTACCACGATTTTATTCAGAAATGATCGTATTGCTATGAGCTAGAGAGCTAAAATACACTATTTTTCACCTATACTACATACAACAGAACCTTTTATAAATTTTAAATGGAAATCCGTGAAGGAGGAAAAAACAATTGATAATGACTTATTGGAATAGTGGATTTTTGGTTAATAACATAATTACGTTCTTTTTTGCACGAAAATGATTAAAATACAGGAATGGTTCGCTATGATTCACAAGCGCATTTAAATGAGAAAATCAAGGTGAAACAGCCCAAAAAATGCAGTATACAAGTTCAAAGCAGATATACAGGTCTACTTCTTGTGCGATGTAGATTTCGTTTTCGTGATACGCTTCTTTGGATGCATAGTGTTGTGTATTTACACGCGTTTTGAATAAAATAATAATTTAATGTTTGTTTACAACAAATAGTATGTACCTACTGCACAGTTTTCGCTAGAAAACTAATTTTAAGAAAGAGCAACCTGATAATTACCAGGTAGAATAATTATACAGACCGCCATGGCTTTTAAATTTTCAAACATTTCTTAACTTGAAGAAAATTTAGCATGCATAGCGCAGTGCAATAGTCTAGATGAATATTTTCTGGCGACGCGACGTCCTAGATTTTAAATTGAACATTTTCCTAATTGCGTTTTCTAATTTACCAGCGGTGGGCAGCCTACTACACAATTACATAAATGAAGTTCAAAGTGTAAAATATACTGTTGAATACATTTATTACATCTATGGAATTAAACCTTTTTTTTTATTTCCCACCATAAAACAGACCCCCACTATTTTTTTCTTAAACGATCCTTCTTATAAACCTCGTCATTCAATGGACTCCGCGACGACGAAATTACGAGACTACATAGAAAATCCTCAAAGAATGGTGAAACGGGAACGATTTGAGGGTCCTAATCCAGAATTGTCTCGTTCATCTAAACTCACGGCGGCCAGCACACATTTTGCAGTGCACGCACAAAAAATAGGGCTATAGAACAAAATCCAGTCGAAGCAGATAAAAGTCGCGTGTGTTGGCAGCGTTGCCATTTGCCAACTGTTATTCTGATCTTGGGCCTGGCGGACTCAATAATAAACCCATTGGCGAAGGCGGACGTTCGATGGGCCGGAATCATCAGCCTAGTCCTACCTCGAACACCAAGCGCATTAAAGGAGATCAATTCGCTCAAATAATTCGGACAGCCCGTGAGCAACAATTTGTACAAAAAACATCCGAAAATAAATTTTCTCCTTACAGCATGCTTAAGCCGTCCGAGCTGGGAGTAGTGGGGCGTCATGAAACAGTCATACGGGAGATCAAGAACGAACCGCACGTATGCATTCATAACCCGGTACATCATCAGGTAATTTTCTTGGCACTGTCCCACAAAAATCGCCGAACAATAATCAAACGCTGGAAAAACTAGCGACCTAACAAGATGCCCCCGTAGTCCACGTGGCAAGCAGTCCTGAGCCGCCCTAGTGTGCGGAAAACCCCACGTACCACCCCCAGACAATGGCTTTTCCGAGAGAGGCAAGAATCTGTCGTGACCACCAAGACTCTCATATTCTCCGAAAGGGGAATGTCTTGGCCCGCCAAGCTTAGAACAGGTGGTGGTACACAGGCGCGGATCCAGGGTTGGCCCAGGGGGGGGGGATTGTACATTTTTTTTCCAAAGAAGTACAGATAACGAATAGAGGAAGTGCAGTGATAACATTTGTAATACAAGAAACGTTCACTTTTCCCCTCGGTACTCGTTGTGGGTTATAAAAAATTATTGGAAAGGGTCTTCATTTCACCTATTGGGGGACCAAACATGGCGGACTATCAATACTCATAGGAACTTATCGAGCCTTAGCATGGGGCAAGCTTTTTGCTCCCTCTATTAGTTTTCTAACTTCATATCTGTCACCGATCTCAAATATATTTTGAACCCGACCGATAAATTAAATCTGTTAGATTTCTTCGGCGACAGATCTAAATCTGTCAGATGTGCCCTCACTAACGAGCAGATTTGGTCGCAGATAACTTTTGTACGTTAAGGGGCGACTACCAATCTCATCGTTGTTCGTTTGTTCTAGATCGTTAACGATATCATTTGTAATCGAATCGAAATGAGGATGAAGATACATGAATAAATATCCTTGTCACCGTTTTCTAAGACGTCCATGATATTTGTGGGTATCTTGCCTCCCTCTTTCCGAATACGTCTAAAACGTTCGACCCACATACTTTACTCTGCCTCTAAGTATGTATAGGACCCTGTATCCCCAAGAGCGGTACTGTATCTCTCGGCTAAGATCTTCAGCACCCTTCTCGATGACGGATTTCCAACAGAATGGGAGGAGGATTCTGAGATTGAACGATCCCAAAATGTTATCGGAGAACCGGTCTTCAAGATCAGAGAGAGTGGCGTCCAGGAAGGGGAATAAATATAGATCGCCTGCATTAATCCTCCGTGCGCTTTCGAAAGGGTGATTAGCCTTTGACTTCTGCACTCTCGTTACACGTGGCACCTCAAGTTGACAGTTTACATCGTCCGCTGCTTCGCAGGCATTCTTGAATACCTCACTGAAATAATCGTCGGCTAGACTTCTACGGTTTCGTAGAACGGCGATTGTGTCCTTCACCATGTTGGATGCTGCAACAGCATCCAGGGCCGGCTTTTCTAAAGCCAAGCTGAGGGTTCGCGTGATACTAAGAATGTCACCTAAGGAAAAAGTCGTGACAATAAATTCGCTGTCTTACACGGCTTTCGGAAGAGAGTAGGCTTTTGACGACGATTCCGTTGCCTGCCAGTTGCTTATCTCTTTAAGTGCTTTGCATAAGCGCCTCATATTATGGCAAAACTGAAGAACACCGCCGTGCTTTTCCTGCCAACGGGTCTCACATAGTTCTGAAAAAGCATTCTGAAGACGACGTTTAAAAATAGCATGTAATTTAGCAGACGAATTTCAAATGAGATTACTTCTTTCATTTTATAAATTGCTGTTTTACAATGACAATTCCTCCCTAGGAGCTTTTAGAGAGTTATTCAAGGCTGTGACTGAAACACGGACATCTCATTGCCATCGGAGCCTTTTCCCTGTTGATTTTTACAGCCCTTTTAGGTGTGAAGCCATAACGGAGCAGTTGTCAGTTCAATACCGATGCATTTCCGAAATAAGTCCAAGCCGAATTTTGCGCACATGTTGATAACAATAATTATGAGCAAGCGCTTCTCCAGTCAGTCGTTTTTCAGTATTTTTCACATCTTCGGGACAAATTTGATCAAAGTAGTCGACGAATGCAACGAAATCTTTGCGAATGGTTCTCTCATGGACATAACGCAACGAGATGCTCATTTGCTCGATATGAGCAGCATCTGTGGTTTCGTCGAATATAATTGCGTAGCACTCTGCCTTTTGAACTCTCTCGCATATTTTGATTTCCTCTTGACAACATTTTATCAAATCGTTCTACGTAGTTTTACTGATGTAGGTAGCACTTGAACAGGCAGTTTTCAGATAATTGGCAAGAACAGCGTCCCTCGCAGAAGCGCAGAAGGGCTCTAAAATTACCATCGTTCGCTACAATACTTTCAGAACCCTCTTCAGAAATACTATCCTTGAAGAATAGAGACTCTATGGCCTCTCAAGGCAATATTTTGTTGTCCGCAAAATATTATCGATTCAACAATAGGACGCAAGCGCATTCGATTTTCACTGATTTGGACTAAGCGTTGAGAATTTATCCGGTTAGAAACGTTCGAATCAGGAGCTATTAGTGACTTAAAAAATGTTTTTCCGGACACTACCGCGTCGAGGTGGTAACGATTACCTTCATGAGAACAGTTAGAGCTCCGTCTTCACCATAAAGTTTAGCAAAAACGATCAGAGGTCACAAAAAGATTAAGAGAAGTTGAGGCTCGATCCTAAGCCGATTCCGGAGAAAATAACACGCAGTATTTGCAGCAGAAACCTTGATGAGCATGAGAAAAACTAAGCCAGTGGTGGTTTTCGACATGTTGACGTCCAGCCCCCCAGTTCCCTTCTTTACAACTTCACAACTTTAGAACTCGGATAAGAAAAAAGGTAACAGTGACGCTGTGGAAATAGTTCGAGATCCTATTTTGATACTGTGATTAGAGTGTTTCTAGATTTGAGATTAAGGGAAAGGTTCCACGGATAACCGCTTGAGATGGGCAGTCTGAGGTGGGCAGTCTGAGGACAGCGATAATTAGAAAATTGACTAACAATTGATTCAGAGTCATGGTGCCAACGGGATCAAACAAGAATCTTATTTTCGTCTGTGTGATTTCTTAAAAATACAATTTTAAAAAGTGACCTCCAAAGGGGGGGCATGGCCCCTGTGGCCCCCTTGGATCCGCGCCTAGTGGTACAGCCGAATAGATACGGCTCACGACAATAGCTCGGGTCTTTTCTATGTTAAGTGGCATATGATTACCAATCCACCATGAATGCACAGCGGTCATATCATCATTCACAAATCAGCCAGTGTGCACGATTAATATATGACAAGGTCATCAGCGAAAAGATGGTGTTCGCAGTGTCTCAAGCAAGCGCCAGACGACATAACAGAAAGGAAATCAGGTCCCAAGACCACTCCCTGTGGCACGCCTTCTGGGTTAAGCATGAGCGAAGACGACTCCCCAGTCCCCAGATCATCCACCACCTGGCTCCGCCCCCCCCCCCAAGTACGAGGCCACCCAGAGCAAGACGCTGCTCGAGAACCCCAAATCGGCCGCTTTCCGTAGTAGAATCCCACGATTTACCCGATCTTCGCACTTTTAGCCAAGAATTATTAATTCTCCCTCAATTTTATTCGCGAACTAGCAGTTTTATCGATTTATTTGTGAATGAGCGCTTTTATCAGTCAGCGCTTTTCACGCATCTGAGTCGACGATTTGAGTTCTTCTCGATTAGAGCCACAAATTATCAATTTCAGTTGGTTTAGTAATGAATTAGCACATTATCTCAGCCATCGCTGTTGGAAACCGTGAATTTTCTCAATTTTGGCTTTGAATGGCCGCTGTTTCTCGTTTTTAACCAAGAAATTGCCCTGGGAATCAATTAATTTCTGTTTTTTTTGTTTTTTTTCCCAACTTGAGCTATGATTGAGCGGTACTCCTGGAATTTTATCGGCGAATTAGTATTGCTTAATTTCAGCCCCGAATCAACGCATTTATCTCCATTTCAGCTGCGTTTTTTTTAATTTTGACCGCGAATTAGCCATTAGCCCCCCCCCCCACCAATTACTTTTAGACCACCCAAACCTCGCCTATTGGCGATAGAAGATAAGTAGGTATCTTTATTTCCATAATGAATACAAAAAAAAATCTGAAGAATACGGGGCCCCGAGTTCCGTATTCGGCACTGTCTGTGGGCGAGGACATCCTGGCACTTTCCTTTTGGCACGGAACAGTTTCAACAGCGCCTGCAGGGGGTCCCAATGTTGATGATTCTCCGTCAAATTGACTGCAGCTAATTTCGACCTCAAGACATAGTATTTGTATCTTAAACTGACTAGTGCAGTTATACCGACTAGTCCAGTTTACCGACACGAGGTGGGAATGGTTATTTTTTTATTTTTTAAAGATATTTCAAAAGTTCTGACTTTGATTTTTTCTGTATTTTGATTTGACAGTTTCTGAAAACCTAATTTAAAACCTCTTTGAAGCAAATTAGGTGCTTAGGTGTCAATTTAATTTTCGCAGTCTTGTGAGAACTTTATGGCTTTTTTTATTTTTTTCGAGATTCTCACTTTAGAAGTTCATTAAGTCTCTTTTCATTTGCTCGTTTTTCGCTTGATAGTTGTTTTAATAAGAGAAAAGTGGTTTCTCGGTCGTGGTCGCCTTTCCTTTGTAATTTGTGTTGAAGGTTTGAAGCAAGAGGTTGATGATTAGTTAATGATTTTATTGACCGAGCCCTGCGAAAAAATTTTCTCTATTCTGTTTTAGCGACGCTTCATTCAATAAGGGAAATGTTTTCAAGCTTCTTTTTTCAAATTGTTTTTCTCGTTTCCACCGTTTTTTTTTTTGTTTTTGTTTTTTTTGTTTCAAATTGTTATTAACTGCCGAAAGAAACCACTAGCATCCGGATTTTGAAGCTAAATTACAAGCTTATAGAACGTAAATAGCCCGATGATTAAAGAGACCCCAATTTTACTGTACACCAGGAAAAACAACTGCGAAATAGAAAGTTTCGGCATAAATTTACCTGTTGGCTTGAGCGTATAATTGGTATTTTATGTTGTCGTATTTTTGAATAACTAGTTGCCCATTCTCTAATCTTAAAAATTCAATAAGTATAGATGGAAGGCAAATAGCCGAAAGTGGAGCCTGAGAGTGAATTACAAAATTCGCACCGAAAAAAATCAAGTTCCAAAGAGAAATGTTCCACTTTATTGAACAAATTGCCATTTTTAACCAAATAGAGACAGGTTCAAGCTATTCAATAGAGACGAACTACTTCGAGAGAATTTCCTGCATGTTTCATGGTGAAATCGTGGAACTACCGCTCATTGTCTTCTTCGGCTAAGAGACAAATCGTTTTATTCTAGTCAACGACTATTATCCCAGAAGGACGTTTAAAATGAAGCACCGCGGCAAACCCACCGTATAACCTCAATGTTCTGATCTTTTCTTACACACCGGTCAGCGTACACAACTGAATTTTCCTTGTCTCTGGCTCGGATTCAAGGCACTACAAGATAATGGCCGGAAAAGAGTGTTTCTAATGTTCTCACCGCCCTTTTAACCCCTCTATAAAAAGACTCTATCCATTCTGTACATTTATACTTCAAACGAGGGACGACTTCGGTGCAAGTGACTTACATTTTATGAGGACGTTGTATTAAGCCTTGGGATTTTCATTCAAGGACATCCCGGATGGTACAAATTTATCATCCTAACATGCGTTGGCTGTACTAATCAAAATTAGATTATTCATAGTGCTTATAACACGCTTAGGCATAGAGCTTAGTAACACGATTTTGCTTTTGTTATATATCTACATCCTCATCATCCCCCCCCCCTCCTAGAGTGATAAAACGACTGTTGAAACAAGGAACCGTCTAATTTTTAGTTAAACCGAGGGCCGTTCGAGGCTTCCAGAACCTTGGCTTTATTCAGAATATTTGAATACGTGCTACTAATGTCCACATTACTCTTTGTATACCTTGCAACTATCATACAAGCACGGAAAACAATCGGCACTGATGAGACTGAGTGATCGAGAGTGTTGCGTTGATAACAATGGGAAGGGATCGAGAGAAAAGATTTCCCAAAGGGTGGTCGTCATTGACTAAAAAATAAAGAAGAGAGACAGGGAAAAATTAGGGACCTCATTGGAGGCTACGGTGAAGCCGAACATTTTCTTTCTCCCCCATTTCAGACAGCGCTGGGGTGCAGTAAGTTGGGATGGGGAGGAGAGAATTTTATTTCATCAGTTCGCATCCTCCGCCTTTACTCGTTTGATTAGTTTTTTTTTTTTTTTTTTGAAAGTGAAATGAAGGCAGCCCTCCCCCCCTACCCACAATTTCCCACCAGTATCCTTCTAGCAATCCCACTCCACCCATTGGTCCTCCCAGCCCTATCCATTTAAATCTAATCAAAAATGTTCTACCAACCAATTAATTTAATATTTGCATCAAACTAACTTGTTACTGACTTAACCCTGAAAAAATTAGATTTTCCTCGTTTGCCTCTTCTGCGTTCTTCGATTCACCTCCGAAATGGTTCAATTAGGCATAATTTAAATCGCATAAAACTGTGCTCCCGAATTGCCTATGCGCTATTATAATAAAGAGGTCAACGCGTAATGAAATATGTAAAATATAGAGCTACTAAGCGATAAACTTCACAACTCTGGCCTTATCGTGACTTTTTATTTGTTTCCCCTTTATTGAAGATAAAACTGCGAGTGCATAAATAAATATTTTTTCAGTTTTATTACAGCGGTGATACGCCAGGATGTCTCGCTTGAAGTCGTTTATGCCGGAATCGTCATTATTGCCTCTAGAGTCAAAAAAGGACGAGAATGTCATTAGGAGTAAAGCTTTTTCTGTAAATTTGAAAAGGAAGTCAACACAGAGTGAACCCCGCGAAGAGTCTCTCTCAGAGAATAAAGAAAATAGCTGACCGAGAGCTTGAGGGAATTACGGAAATTGACGTCGTTTTTCGTCTTTCTCAATGTCCTCCCCAATATTTTATTCGTTAGGTTTGAGCGCTGCATTCGATTAAATGCGCTGCCGAAATTACCTGGGGTTTTACTAACTGTAGGCTGTGTACATAAAAGTAATCAATCGCTTGATTAAATCATTAATCAACTTGTTCAATCCCCGCAATTAAAACAATAACATTTTTACGAGTGACCACACGATGTGCATCGATCGAAAATTTTATCTTCCTTCTCGAGTGAGAGCCGTGGGAGTTTATTTGCACATTTCAAATAATTCGAGGGCGAGATAGCTTAACAGGTCTATTATGTCAAGCGATAAGGTGGTGAAAAAACTTAATTTTGCCACGAGTCATCAGTATTATCCTGAAAAATATATTCGTTTCGCCACAGGCTCAGCTTGAAAAAGTGTTCCCCGTAGTCTTTTACTGTGCCCTTGATTACACTAAAATTTATTGAGTGTGAAGCTCTTCTCACATTGCCCGCCACCGTCACTTCGCCAGAGACGTATTACACACACACATTCACTCGGGAGTCTGGCAGGGGTTATTTGACGGCAATTTCCAACTGTGAAGTGGAAATTAAATTCCTCCTCGCTTTTCCTCACCAAAGCAACGACTCCAGTTCACGCCCCCTTTCAAACACGCCCTTTCCCTATCATAAGTATTATAACCCATTTTTTATCCCAATCCACTGGAACAGTGCTGGGGATTGTTTTCAATGGACGAAAGAACCCGTTGTGGTGATGAGGGTGGGGAAGAGAGCTTTCTCTTTTCAAACCCCGAACTGTTGGTTGTAGTGGTGAGAGGGAGGGGGGGTAAGACTGGTGGGCGTATTAATTACGCCAGGCTCGTTTTTAAAAAACCACTGCGAAAACTTTTCACTTTTGACAACGTCTTATTCTCCAGCTTCTCAGCCGCTAATGGAGGAAGAAGGACAAAGAGCTTCTCACCTTTACTTTCACGCGTTTTCAAAGGCAACACCTTTTATACATTTTGCGTCGGCCACAGCGTAAAATATTCTATGCCCGCCTTCATAATTATGAAGGGAAGGGGGAGGGTGTCGCATACACTCAAAATAATCAGTGCAAATTAAATGCAAATCTGACAACACTGTTTCCAGGTTTATCACGTTTTTCTCCGCTTCAATCAACTTTGGACGAACCGCAAGAACTAGGTACCTGCATACTTATTTTGGATTGCTGTAACATCGCTAACATCTTGATGCATTATATCCCCTGTTTCCCACGCCCACTCTTCTTAAATTCTCCTTTGTTCATGACAATCCTTCAAATTATAATCACACTTGGAAACTGTTGTACGGGCTAGCGTAAGGCTCGTTTCACACATACGCGGTTTCCCGAGGCTCGGTTACTGCGTGGCGCGAACGCGGAGGGTACCTGTTATACATTTTTTCTAATACATAACAAATGGCGACGAGGATAAACGTAAATTTAAATCGTGCTCGTGATAGTGACGTGGTCGTGGACCTTAGTTTACAAAACAAAACAAAAAAATGCCTCTCGACGAAGACAATCCGGAATTACTGGACATCCAGGTACAAAACCAGTCAATCTTAAAAGCCCTACGGTTTCAGTCCGAGGCTCTCGCTAAGTTGCTATGTCAGCCGCCTCCAGTTCCGGGAAACCCTGTTCTTCCCTCAGACGCCCACTCGTCGGCGATAACTTTTGAGCCGTTCGACGAGGACAAAGACTCTTTCAAATCGTATAAATAACGTTTAGACAACTATTTCGATCTAAAATGCCTTCGTGGAGATACTCCCGAAGTAAATGCTACAAAGGCAAAAATTCTCATAAATGCGTTGGGGTCAAAGTACTACCAACTTCTTTCAAGCTTAATCGCACCTGATTTACCTTCCTCAAAAACATACGACGTTCTAATCGGGCTTCTTGAAATTCACCTCTGCCCCCGCTCCAACATCCACACCAAGCGGCATAAATTTCTTTCACGGATTCAAAAATCGGAGGAATCTATTTCGCAGTACCTCGCGGCTCTCAAGGACACGTTCCGCCCATTGGACATGCCACGATGAGGCGTGTAAGAAACCGGTGCTGTCTATATTGCAGGCCCAATTCATTCGAGGTTTACAGGACTATGAAATTCGGGAACAAATCCTCCAACAAGGTGACGACAAAACACTCGACAAAGCTATCGAAATCGCGTTAGCGATAGAGGCCGCCAAACGCCAGAAAAAGATGTACTCACCTAACCCGAATGACCCTTCTGTTTTCAAAATTATGTCAAAAACCAAGAGCCATGGAGCTAGCCCTCAGTCAAGTGGCAGAGGAAGGCAGTCAACGGCATTTCAAAGAACGTCACGAAGGAAGGATTACAAACCACCGCGTTCAGTAAAATCGAAACTCATAGAGCTTGGACTCCAAAATGTATGCTTGTGTTGAGGAAAAAACAATCACAACTCTCGAGAATGTCGTTCTAAAAAACATTTAAAATGTGGTAGCTGTGGTAAAGCGGTCCACATTGACAATGTCTGCATTTCAACGAAAATTAAAAATGTTCGCCTCGTGGCTAACGACATCACGAGCAACGAAGACGAAATTCATGAAATAAATCAAGTGAACGACGACGTTCACATGAATCAACCTTTTTGCGTGAAAGTGTTAGTTGATCAGTAACCTCAGTCATTCGAACTAGATACTGGGAGTCAAATGACGATAATATCCAAATCGGACTTTGACAAATTACACATACAACGGACTCTCAAGAAGACCAACGTTGTGTTCCGGACATACACAAAAGATATTTTTAAACCCATCGGCTACACTGCAGTCAAAATCAAGCATCAGAACCGAGAAGCACACGGAAATTTGTACGTCGTAGAGAGGAAACTCTCCCCGTTGTATGGAACAGAATGGATCTGCAAATTAAACATATAAACCTTACTACGCGAAACATCGCAGAGAACACATCATCAGACGTCAACAACATCAAAGTAGAACAACTGATGAACAATTACGCCGATGTGTTCAGACCGTCAGTGGGATGCATTCCAAATCTCAAATGTTCCCTCGAAATGAAGGAAAATGTAAAACCTATTTTCATAAAACCTGTACCTGTGCCGTACTCAATTATCAACAGGACAAAGGACGAGTTAGACTCTTTGGAGTTGGACTCTTTTTTTCTCTCGAAAAAACCGATTATTCAGAATGGGGAACACCTCTTGTTTTGGTTCCGAAACCAGACCAGTCAATAAGAATATGCGCCGATTATAAAGTGACGGTCAACCCACAACTCTACGACTCTCGGTACCCGATTCTACGTATTGAAGATTTATTCAATAAACTCAAAAATGGGCGCTGTTTTTGCGTATTGGATCTACATAAAGCCTACCTTCATCTCGAACTCGACACGGAAAGTCAGAAAATAGCTGCAATTTCGGCTTTTCATGGGTATTAAAACGGCACCAAACCTCTTCCACATAGCCATGAATCAAATTTTAGGAGATCTTCCGGAAACAATTCTATATTTCGACGATTTACTGATCCAAGGAGAAACTGTTGAGGAATGTTCACAACGACTAGAAGATTGCTTGGAACGATTACGACAATTCGATCTACACGTCAATCAATCGAAATGCAAGTTTTTTGCTACTTCCATAAAATATCTGGGACACCAAATAAGTCAAAAAGGACTTGAGAAATGTTCCGATAAAATCGACGCAATCATCCAGGCACCTCGACCAACAAACGTAGACGTAGTAAGATCGTTTCTCGGACTAGCTCTCTATTATGCCAAATTTATTCCAAATTCATCACCCACTCAACAATCTCCTCAAGAAAAACGTTAAATTTCACTGGAGCACACATTGTGAACAAGCTTTTCAAGCAATAAAAACGGAAATCGCGAGCGATCGCGTGTTGGTACCATTTCAACCTGATTTACCTCTGACATTGGCTACGGATGCTAGCCCACACGGCTTAGCCGCCGTGCTCTCACACGTTCACAATCAAATGGAACAGCCAATTGCGTTCGCATCCCGGTCACTAACGGCCAGTGAGAAATACTACAGTCAATTGGACAGGGAAGCCACTGCCGTCTACTGGGCGTTCAAGAAATTCTACCATTATTTGTATGGGAGGACTTTTACCCTTATTGCCTTCTTGTGGACAACAAACCTCTGGAAATAATGTTTCACCCCGACAAGGCCATGCCGACAATGTCTGCTCACCGGCTCCTGCGATACGCACAATTTATTAGCGGGTTCGATTACAAAATTAAACAACGACCAAATAAAGAACATCAAAACATTGATTACTTCTCAAGAAATCCGATTCCCTTAAACTCAAAATTTTCACGAAGACTCGTACATCGTCAACGAACTATCAGTTTCGCAGCTCGACTCACCGATCATAACCTCGAATTTGATACGCCATGAAACAGACCATGACCCACAACTCGTTGACTTCAAATCTAAACTACTGAACGGAGAGATACAAAACCCATAATTCACACTGCATAATGACATCATTTTACGAGTCACCAGAGTATACATACCGCAGAAACTCCGGCGTTCTACAAGAGTTGCACTCCTCACACATAGGAGTGGTCAAAATGAAGGCCATTGCCCGTTCATTGTGCTACTGGCCGGGTCTTGACCGAGACATAGAGAATTTGGTCCGCGCTTGCCAGAATTGCGCAGAGGCTAAGAAAAACCCGGTAAAAGCACCACTACACCAGTGGGAGGAACCGGCACATCCGTGGCAACGAATACATGCCGACTATGCGGGCCCATTTGAAGGGCAATATTTTTTAATAGTAGTTGACGCAAAAACAAAATGGGTGGAAATATCTATGTCCCGGCAGGCGCCTACCTCCATGTCAACCATGCGCGCCTTAGATGAAATATTCTCACGAAATGGGTTCCCTCACATATTAGTCACGGATAATGCATCTATTTTCAAGTCGAGCGACTTCATAACATTTTGCAGAAACTACGGAATTCAACAGAAATTTAGCGCACCCAACCACCCGGCGACAAATGGCTTAGCCGAGCGCAACGTACAAACTTTAAAACAAAAGATGAAAGCGATGTCTTCCGAACCAGGATCAATGAAATCAAAATTAAACGCATTTCTCCTAAAATATAGGTCAACACCACTTAAAGATGGAAAGATACCTGCTGAAAAACACATCAACCGACAAATCCGTACAAAATTTCATCTAATTCAACCTCTCCCGATGTCTACACAAATTCAGTCTCAATCCCGTACTCGAACTTTACTACCTGGCGTACGCGTACAATCCCGAAATTATCAAGGCTCTTCAAAGTGGTTATTTGGAACAGTCACACAACGTCTGGGACGCCTACAATACCTAATTCAGCTCGACAAAGGGTATCAAATTAAACGACACATTGATCAACTAATCGAAACAGAAGTCGACAAGAGTAACACATGGAAACAGGTTTGTCCATTTATACAAAACTGGACACGAGATACAAATAATGACGCTTCACCGCGTAGAACTACTGAAGGTACATTTCCAGAGCAACGCCGGTCACTGCGTCCATCGCCTTGAACAACATTGACGGGTGACATTCCAACAGATACGATGAACCAGTCAAGAACAACACCACCGCCTGACTTGCGGCGGTCAACCCGTGTGCGGAAACCAGTGGTTCGCCTCGACCTGTAACGGCATCACCGCGGGTGTTCAATGAAGGAATGGATATGGATATGGGTTGATGGGCAAAATATGAGTTGGGTCGAAGATGCAGCTCGGCATGCGTAAAGAAGTTCCAAGGTGCAGTTCGGCTGCCGTGTAGTCGGTGCTATTGGTAACCGTGCGTAGACCGAGGAGAACTGTTGGCAGTTTGGAGTACCAATCGTGGAGATTCGTGGCACTTGAGAGCGGCTTTGAGGGATCTGTGTCATCGTTCGACTTTACCGACGGATTAAGGGTGGTAGACAGTGGTGAGAAAACGTCGAATACCTAGGATTTCGTTAAGGCTACGGAAAACATTGCAGTCAAACTGTCGGTGATGAGTCGAGAGGGTGTGCCGTAACGAGCGATCTGAGGAAAGTTTCAGCGGCAGTTTCGGCGGAAATGTCGGGGATTGGTATTGCTTCAAGTCAGGATTTGCGGAATTACGGCGAATCTCGAGTGATAATTGCAAAATTCAGGGGTAGAAGTCGTCGGGCTCGGAGAGTTTTGTTGGCGAGGTTGGTTTTGATGACGTTCACGTGAATAGGAACGATGATGTTAGAGACGGCTGAGACGAGTGCTGAGGTCAGTGACAGCTTCGAGAATTTGGGAAAGTTGTGGGTTGAAGCATGAGTCGTTTGCGGGGCGAGACATCGAAAAAAGAGTGTGTGCCGGTCCATGCTTTCTAAAATGTTGTCCCCGATTTTCACCAGACTCATAAGGGGTTCAGAAGAGACTGCCAGGATGGACAGCACTGTCGTCGGTAATTGTTGAAGCCAAAGTATTTTTAGCGCTTCGTCTGCGATCTGAGTTTTGGCCAGTTCTTTCATTTTTGCCCAAAGATGTGATGGCTTGTCATCGGCAAGTTCGATTTCGTTGCGCAGATTTGTCAACTGGCGTTGTGGGGAATCCGATAAGGCCGAAATAAGCTTTTCTTTAAGGCTGTTGACGGTGAAGCTTTGAAAATCACCCTGAGACAAGAGATAGCGCTGAACATCGCGGGGAAACAGTTAAAATGGGAAATTTTAGTACGACAACTCTACACCAGAATTCGTCTTCCTAACTTTTTACTTGAAGCCCTGATATTTGAACATTTCCGCATGCGGTTGGACAGCGATATTAGCTCCTTTTGACAATTTTCAGTCCATCCGACCCCAGGTCGGAATAAAAAGTTCAAGTGTTCACCAAATAGTTTACCTGAATATTTGATTTGGGCCACAAAAACGCTGTCTGAAGGCTAGTGATAATGCGGGCCTTCTGTTGATGGGGGGGGGGGGGGTTACTTTGCGGCTGAGATAGAGAAAAAAGGCTGATCCCCAGTTTTTTTAGGTGAGATAAAAACGTTACTTCACCGCTAAAATTATGGTAAAGTGATGAAAGCATTATTTCATGGTTTTTTACCGCAAATCAGCGTTTTTCTGAAGCTAAGCTGCGAGTTTGTGATTATGCGTCGCAGATTTTTCCCAAGAACTGCACAATTGCCTTTTTTTTATTGTTAACTTTAGCTGTGAAATAGAACCTCCATACGCCACGAATTTACGATTTAGTCTCTACTTTGTTCTTGTAATTGCATCGATAAACCACAATTTAGCGATTATTTTTAAATTTTAGACACGAACTGTCGCTTTTACTCAATTTTAGCAAGGAGCTAGCGCTGTCCCTTAATTTTAGCCTCGAATAACCGTTTATTTTCTAATTGTAGCAGCGAATTCACGCTTTATCTCAGTTTTAGTCACGAATCAGCGTTTTTTCCTTTATTTTACCTGCAAAAGAGAGCTTTTTCTCAATTTTAACTGTTCCTGGTTTGAGCAGCTGATTAGCACTTTTCTCTTCCAAATAGGCGCAAGGTGTCCTCTCTATGCCACGGTAATTGTGGTTTTCTCGCCTTGTATTAGCGTTTCTCTCAAATCCATTCATTAATGAATTAACGCTTTTTCACAATTTTTGTCGCTCACTTGCCCCCAAGGCGATAAACAGTACGTTAGCGAATTTTCTAAATTGTAGCTGTAAAAGGGCCACCATCATCCACGAATTAGCAAATGTTATTAAATTTTAGCCTCGCGAATGAGCGTTTGTTTCTTTTCTCGGAATTTCGTTAGAAAAATTTATGAATGCAAGACCTCCTCGCAGATGAGAGGCTCACGGGTCTGTCAGCCGCTCTCAGCACTATACAGCTCGCTATTGATTATGACAATTATTTGAAGGATTTTTTTTAACGGGATGGAGTACATTTTGACGGATTCCCGTTGGTGTATAGGGCTTTCTGATTTACGCAACGTGTGAATTAATACATTTCCAGGCCAAGTAACCACAGAATCACGTTAATTTAGAGCTAAATATAATCAAAAATGAACGTTTTGAGAACGCCATTTCCATTTTTGGGCTCAATAGCCGGTTATGGAGCTAAATAGCAGCCAAAATTGCATCAAGTGGTGACCAAAAAGCCGAGATTTGAAGCATGAAATAGCCGGTTAGCAAAAGTCGGGCGAAACTTCTTTAGTTCAGGGTTATACAGACGAAATTGAAAGTTTTGGTTGCCAGTTTCAATCCCTTTTTATTTTAATTTTTTAGAGTTGACAAAGAACTCCTGTGGGTGGGTGGGGGATCATGCCAGCCCCAGATGGCTTTAAATATTGATAAATTTCTTTCGAAATCTTCTGAAAGTTTCCTATTTTTATTTACGTGAAATTAAAAGTTCTTGGCTTTAATTTCCAGTAGCCGTAGAAACCGGTCTAGCCGCAGTCACACTGACAGCGTAAAAAGCATGACGCATAGCCACGACTTTGCAAAATTATGGAACTACCACTTTTAGCCGCGTGATTGGAAGTCTCCCGGCTTAATATCCGCAAAATTGGAACATTCCTCGCTCGATATATGCAAAAATGTAAGTTCACAAGTGCAATATCGGTGATATTGGAAGCCTAAGGGTGAAAATACTAGAGAAATTGCAACTTTCTGGTGCAGCACAGTGATTCGGAACCTCTTTTAGCGTGGACTCGCGGAGTCTACAAAAGGCCTCCAGAAACCACTTATTTGGTAATTTTTCAGAAGATTAGCCCCAGAAGAGCACATTATCACTTTTACTCCATTTTAGACGTCTAATTGTGTCCAAAACCGGGAACCAGTAACTTTTTGCCAATATGCGATTGCATATTGGCTCTCTTGGAGCCGTGGAGTGCATGAAAAAATCGCGAATGAGGGCCGTGTCGCAGGCTTTTTTTGCAGGGGTGGGCCCCGGGCTACAATAGGCTCAGGTGCGGATCCGGTAAGGGGCTCAGCGCGGCTTGCAAGCTCCTGTCGGGCTAGTGCTCAATGAGTTTGAGTCTCGTATCAAAGATTCAGCTCCGGGAAATACGAGGAAATAGTAAAATTCACACAGTGATGCATCCAGCAACGCGAATAGCCGCAGTCAAGTCCTTTTACAGTGTGAGCGAGCTAGCAAGAGGAATTATTGTGGAACAGTGGATGGTGGTGGGGGAGTCTTTCAGCTGGTAAGGCGGAAACATTTTTGACGCGTGATTCTCGGTTTTTTAAAGCACGAATCCATTCATGTTGTAGACGGTATAGAGTCAGTTTTACCAATTTTAGGACGTGATTAGCCAGTTTAGCCACATTTTTACGGTGAAAACTTTCCATTCACGATCATTTCTAGGAAATGAATTGTCAGTGTGATGATTTCAGGGAAAACTCCTGAAACATTGTGTTGGTAATTTTAGGGTCTGCAAGGTTGGTTCTGCCGTTTTTAGAACGGGAATTGCCATTTCCTGTTGAGTTCATTTGGCAATTTTCAGAGCACGAATCGTCAGTTTGAGCATTTTCAAGACCCGAATCGTCTGTTAAGAGTAAAATCATTTGTTAGGTCGTATATGTATATAGTTAACTATAGTCAAACTATAGTAAACTATAGTCAAAAATATAGTCAAACTATAGGACACGAATATTGCGTCGAACCAATCAAGGTTAGAATGGTCAGGTAGATTTTGCCATGTTCAAGGCTGGAATCGCCCATTCAGGCGTTTTCAGGGCGTGAATTGTCAGTTTCTGGGCTCGCAAAGTCAGTTAGGTCAATTTCAAAGAGGGAATCACCAGTTTCACCACAATAAGCGAGCTAGTCGTCAGTTTAGCCATTTTCATGGCGCGAATAGTCAGCATTGCTATTTTTGGAGCACAATTTAGTCGCGAATGCCCAGGCGTGAATAATCAGTTTGGCTATTCTAGGCGCACAAATCGTCAAATTATTTGTTAGCAATTTTTAGGTCGCGTGGAGTCAGTTAGGCCAGTTTTAGATAGGGAATCGCCACGCTCACGCGAAGCGTGCAATGCTTTGTGAAATACGACAGCTCACAGGTGCAGCGTCTTCGTGGTGACGGATGTCGGAGCTTGAAAGCAACCCGTAGCCTCAAGTTCCTGAAGAACTAATATCCACAAAAATGTCCTCCCCCCTCCAAGTCCAGTTGCGAAGTCGGAGGGGGACGTCTCGCTTATAGGACGCCAAGTCTTCTTCTATGAGCTTCCATGGTACTTTACTTTTTCCAGCCCAGCGGCATGAAGCCCCACCACAATCATAGCCATCGCTTGCCGCTGATCCACACCATGGATTTGAGGGCGGGTTGACCAATGACCAAACCACCTCTTGGCTTATGTACTTTGCATGGTCAGTCTAGTCGACGGGTGCCTTATTGCGTGTAATGACGTAGATGGGTTGGCTATTATTCACTTTCCAGCAGGTGCTGGATGAGAAAGCCTATGGAAAATTAGTATTCCTGTCGTGATAAACGGCGAATTCGGGTACCACTTTTCTAGGAAGGAGAGGTATACCCGCGAATGAATGGATGAGAGGACAGACGCAACTAAATTTATGCTGGCTACCTAGGTCAATGGTTACGCAGCTTCATCAACTTGTTCATTAACAAACTTCACATTTCTGGACTATTATTCATGACATGAGTGTTCTAAAATTCAAGAAATTATTATTAAAGCAATATTCAACAGTGTTTTCTTCCTCACGCAAAATCTCTCTCACTCATGTTTGCCATCTCTTTTCAGCCCGCCTAACTTTTAATTGTTCTCCATTTATTATTCCTTCCTTCTCCTGAAAAATCCCACAAACCCTTTACTTCGAGCTTTTAGGTTTAATGTACTCCACCCAACCCCCTTCCCCATCACTAAACCTGAATGCACGCTTGTATGTTCATCAGGCAGGCGGCGGCGGTGGTGCTGTTAAGTCTGAAGAAGCGGTGGAGAGTGCATGAAAAAGCGAGAAATAGGCGCTCTCGTAGCCCACTTTTAGTCCTGGAGCTGGAATCAATACCCTTCCACCAACACACACACACACCCTGGCTTGTGAAATTCAACGGCGTAAACTTTACTCGAAGAGGGAAGTGAAACTCTATGGTTCTGTTGTATACATAAGAGAGAAGCCGCGGATAATCATGATTTGGATCGTATGCGCTGGGTCTGGGGTAAGTGGTGGACGTGGAAAGAGATGCGAGGGATCGAATAAAATTGGACGGCAAAATAACGATGTTATCATGGTTCCAGACACTTTGATCTTTCTGTTTGCGTTATTTTAGTTGACTCAATTTTGAAATATCAAGTTGTATACAAATTCTATTGATACTGAAAAAAAAAAAAAACGAGACCGTTCATTGACTGATACGATTATTGTCAAAGATTAGCCTTCTCATTTAATTTATTATAATCCCTCACAATTAAGGTAATTATTCTGTCATCCATGGACGTTTTTCCTATAAATAGGTACAGAATTAGGAAGAAGCTGATGAGATTCATTAGTTTTTTCGCTGAGTAAGGACAGGAAAGGTGGATGGTAGATGGTTTCCTTGGCAGGCCTCCTCCACACAAAAGGGAGATCCTTTCATCACTCTTTTTCATGGATCGGTAATTGATTACCTCTATACTCTACGCACGCTTCCTTTAATCGGATCACAATTAATCAAAATTAGGAGTATTTTCGGGTGTGTATTTAACAAAAATACGAGTGGGTGAGATGACGGCGTTTCAATTTGTTTCGTTTTTCAAGAACAAACCGGTAATTTTGCTGAAAATTATTTTGAAACTGCGTGAATGTACTTCTGGAACTATGCCCCTCACCTTGAGATTGGAACTCTACATTTATTCAAGTTCCGTATTTTCAACAGCGAACAATTTTATTAGGCATAAGTAGGTAATTTAAATGCACTGTTATTCATAATACTTAAGTAATTGGACTTACTGTACTGCCGTGCAGTGAAAAAAAAAAAAATGAGTTGCTGCGTCGTTATTTTAATTTGTCCATTCCACCGTTTCTTTTTTTTTTACGCCTCACAAGTTGTCCCACCTTTCGCATGAGTCAGTCTTCGAAATCGGGACAGTTATTATTGTAAAAAATAAAGGGCCTACTTATTATGTGTATATTCAAGGGCCAAGCCAACATTGAATTGCAGTAAAAAACAAAAAAAAAACATTTATTTTTTCACTATGCAATCTCAAAGTCCTGTTAAACTGTTATTTGCTGGGATTCCAATTTACACTTTGAGAAGGAGCCCTGAGTTGTTACAGAGTTCCTTGACTCTGTCGTTCATTCCATGTTTACCCGAGAGTTGAGCGAATGACAAGATTGAATGCTTGCCTCGATAACGTATTTAGAATTATATTATACGGGGACTCACTTGACTATGTGAGGGGAGGAGGGTTTGTAAACGCAGCACACATTGTAAGATTGCACTTATGCGCTTAATAACACAAGTAACTGTGGAAAGTCACTAACCGTTTCAATGATTCCGTTGGAAATTTTTTAGGAAATTTTATGGTTTTCTTGCCACATTTCTCATTGACGTGGCAAGAAACGCTGGTCGCTGATCCCAAGTTTTTTGTAGATCCTTAGACAGCTAAAAGGATGAAGGTGCAATAATATAATATGCTGTTCTTGAAAAATTAAGCTTTGATTTCCTAGAAAAGCGGTTCCGTATTACAGCGGTAGAAAAAATCCCCTTTTAAATCTCGCCAGTAGTCGCCTAAAGAGCGGTCAACAGACCGCGGCGCCGCTTCGAATGAGACGGGCGTTCATGACGGTGATGAACTGTTCATCAACGATTTTTGACGGTGACGGTGAACGTTTTTTGTTTACAATGAACGTGAAAACTACCTGGCCGCTGGATGATGGCGAAATTGTAATTAATACTGTCCGAAAACGACTCTATTCTGATGTTAAAAGAAAATACTGCGTAATAGTTGGAGCTACGAGGAAAAAAACGTTCATAACCACCGTCACGATGGAAGCGGTGCCGATGTCTGTTTACCGCTCTCTAGGCAACTATGGTTTGATTTAAAAAATAAATTTCCTACCTGCCCTCCTATGTTCACAGGGCTAATGTAGACGCGGTATTTCTAAGCTGGGTTTCCGTGGTAGGGAGAAAGGAGATATTTTTTCCAAAATTTCTCCGTATTTTCTTGATTTTTTCATAGAAACATATGGTTTTTACACTTTTTGACATCACGACAAACGAACATTCTTAAAAATCTTAAAAATTTCATGACAGGACAGAAAAGTCGCCGTGTGTACACGGCTTAACGTCACTGTAGAACTTCCTGAAGATTAAAAATTCAACTTTGAAATCGAACATTGGTGCAGAAATGGAGCCAAAATTTATGTGCGAAGTTTAGGGGAGGGTTGAATGGGAAGGGGTCAAGGAAACCCGCCTGAAACCCTCCCCCCCCCCTTAAGGAGCTGTAAGAACGAACATGGCGTCTGTGATTTTACCTGTCTAATTATAGGTTCTCTACCAAAACTAGAGAAAAGAGAGTACTGCAACACGGATTTCAGCGCCATAATTGGTCCCTCAGTCGTTAGGGTAAACACAATATCACGAATGAAAAAATGGTCATCGTAACAGCAAACAAACGCGGAAAGAGGTCGAAATAAATAAAAATATCCTACTTGTCAATGAGAACAGTTGACAATTATAATCATATGGGAGTAAGTATGGCGCCGACTTGCGTGTTGCAGTACTCGAGTTTTATAGTACCTTACCAAAACTACAACCGCGGCGTTTCGCATCCAGGAC